>JACYFF010003369.1:90839776-90992164 GCA_017589665.1 Selenicereus undatus | reverse complement strand
GAGTCTGTGTTTATATGTATGTATATATATATATATATATATATATATATGTTCACTTGGAGAAGTGATTTTAGATGTTTGTACCAATTTTGCAACTCTCTGTTCAACAATACCGAAACGATTGTGTTAAAACCTTGCGGTGATTCTTCAATCTTATACTGCCTCAACTTTGTGTCAGAACCTCTTTGTATGCATTGAACACCAGCACAATATGTCATGCATAATTAATACCCTTCAGAAATCATCTGGGGTGACGGATCCTGCCTGTCCCACCTCTATATGCAAATTTCTAATTGCGTGAACTTTACGGAATCTGTGCACTTGTTTCTTTTTGCGTCCTTTCAACTATACTCTATGGCGCACATGAAGGACAGTGAATATGTTGAGCGTATCAGAAGGCAATCAACTTGAGATTGTTTTAGTAATTCAACAAATTATTCTTAAATGTCAGTTTCAACGGCACTGATCACTATTGCTTTTATGTTTCTGTCTTCACAGCTTGTAGATTCAACAAGACTGGCAATCTCATCAAACAGGGCAACAGGAACCAATAGTGATATCAGACACTCTGAAGAATCTAATGGACATGCCAAACTTGAGAGAGAAGAGGGTGAGCTGTCTCCAAATGGAGACGTTGAGGAGGACAATTTTGCAGAGCTTGCAGACAAACCAAATGAAGTGGCTTCAAATGGGCCACCTCAAAGTAGGCAGCATTATGATGTACATCTTAGAAATGGTAGAGGAGAGAATGATGGTGATGCTGATGATGAAGGTGAGGAGAGTGCTCACAGGTCGTCTGAAGAAAGCGATAATGCCTCAGAAAATGGAGACGTTTCCGTCAGTGAGTCAGGTGATGGTGAGGATTGCTCCCCTGCACATCATGATGGAGACCATGATCAGAATGGAGACAACGCTGAGAGTGAGGCTCAAGGAATGGCAGATGCACATGAAGACGCAGATGGAATATCACTACCTCCTTCAGAATATTTTCTGCACACGGTTAAGCCAGTTGCAAAGCATGTCCCTGCAGCTTTAAATGAAAGAACAAAGGGTTCCCGTGTCTTCTATGGAAATGACTCCTTCTATGTACTCTTCAGACTTCATCAGGTAAGGATTATTTCTGATTAAATGTTTTAGGGATGACGCTTAGTCGTTCATGTGTGACCTTTTTCTGCTCTCCCCCCCCCCCCGGCCAGACTCTGTATGAAAGAATTCAATCGGCAAAGATTAATTCGTCATCAGCTGAAAGGAAATGGAAATCTTCCAATGACATAGTTCCCTCTGACCTCTATTCAAGGTTAGTTTTTTGAGGTTTTGTTTTGCACTTTTTGACTTTGAAGCTAGTCAATGCATTAACATTTGAATAAGTTCTCTGTACAGGTTCATGAATGCACTATATGGTTTGGTTGATGGTACTTCTGACAACAATAAATTCGAGGATGATTGTCGAAGTACTGTTGGAACTCAGTCATATATTCTGTTCACTTTGGACAAGCTTATCTATAAACTTGTCAAACAGGTACGGATCACAATTGCTTCCATCAACAATTCTGTTGGTCTTGTCTTAAGTAACAAGTCTGAAAATCCTCTTATTTTTGCAGCTTCAAATATTAGCCACTGATGAAGTGGACAGCAAGCTTCTCCAGCTATATGCATATGAAAGCTCAAGGAAAAATGAGAGATTCCTTGACATTGTTTATCATGAAAATTCCCGTGTTCTCCTCCATGATGAGAACATATATCGCATTGAATGTGTACGTCAAATATTTTTCCTTTTCTCTTAAGTTTTGTCTTTGTTTCCCAGCCTTACACCGAGATTTTGGGTGCCAGTCATCTTCACCAACTCGCTTGTCCATTCAATTAATGGAGAAGGGACATGACAAGCCAGAAATGACCGCTGTCTCAATGGACCCTAACTTTTCCGTTTATATGCATGACGACTTCCTCTCAGTTGCATCGGACAAGAAAGAAAATCTTGGCATTTTCTTGAAGAGGTATGCAACATTCGTGTTTATTCAGTGTAAAATTGCGAACAACTCTCCTGACCTTTGAACTTAACTGAAGTTGGATGTTTTCCTGTAGCAGGAACAAACACAGATGTGCAAGTGCGGATGAACTCCCTGATGCCTCACTGGCTATGGAAGGAGTTCAAGTTGTCAATGGTTTAGAGTGCAAGATAGCTTGCATTTCTTCCAAGGTACTTTGATCATTGGAAGAGATGAATTTTTGAGAGGGGTTGGATGCCTCTCATTTCCTCCCTTTTTTGATTGCGCATGGTAATTTGTCATGTGGTAGGTGTCTTATGTATTAGATACCGAAGACTACTTGTACCGGAAGAGAAGAAAAAGGAGAAGTTTGCATGTGAGCAGCGCATGCCATGACCAAGCAAATTCATCGAATGGCTCTTCTCGGAGGGTAGAACGATTTCACAGATTGCTTGCAAGCTCGTGAGGGTTATGACAGAACATCACTCTGAAGTACTGAGGACTCGAGGTATAGATTGATGGATAGTGCCCGGGGTCACCACTGAGATGGAGAGTGCGCGTCTGACAGCTAGCAAGAGGGCTTGGAAATTGGATGACGAGAAGTCGCATTCAGCTCAAAGCATACAAGTCGTAATGTTTGCACTTCATCTTCCATGCATTTAGCATCATGCGATCCCGAGACTGGAATGAAAGAGGAAGAGGGATCACCATCTGAAGTGGGAAAAAGGAAAAGGAGGGGAGAAGTCGCAAGTATTCCCAAATTGTTTGCTTGCTAACCGTCTGAAGTTTAGGATTATCATGTAAGGCTTTATGGCAATTGAGCCACCCTTGTGTAAATAGAAGTAATATCATTTCATTCATTTACATTGCCTATCATTTTTGTTCTGCTTAATAGCTTCGGGTTTTCATCGAAATTTCATGTAATTCCATCTGAAGATTGGCAGTAATGCCCTTTTTTTATTAGAAAATTAGTGAAAATTTTCATTACTGCAAGATGCAATTATCAGAGGCTTCAATATATTTGTGTGACTTTCTGAAGGAGCTAAATGATTACACAGTCCCCCCCACCCAACCCCACCCCATTTGAAGTTTAAGGCCTTGTCTTTTGATCGAAAGTTCCTCTGAAAAATTACGATATTCCTTTGCATCTAGGTAAGTATAAGGCCTTAGTTAAGCGTGAAGTCTCCACCCATTTGCTAATTACGTGTGGTTATAAAGTCTAAACATGTGTTACATGCATGCCTTTAGAGAAGTTTTTTTAACCGATTCTTGGGCTAGGTAACCGAATAAGAGGTCCGGTCCCAGTTCCAAATTTCTAGTACCTGGACCCAGACTTGATTGCCAGCTAGTCTTTTGACCTAAATTTCCAGTACCTTCAGAGAGATCAGGTCTGTTTCTGGTACCCGGGTTTTTTGGCTTAGCTCTACATAGCAGACACTTTTTAAGTCTATGAAGGGAAATGAAAACAAGTTACTTCTTGATGTAACCAAATCTCATTGACTCAAACGAAGTTTCATGTTAAGATGTCCAGGTAAGAAGCACGTTGAAATATGAAAGTACATGTGTACAAAAGATTAACAGCATTGTTCAGTCAATTTAAGCACCAGTATATAGAGGAACAAACCAATTTTTCATCTCTCCACCTCCCTAGTTTTACGCTTGAAACATACATGGACCATGCATCTCTGATGGCATTGGAAATCATAAATAAAAAATAATGACAAACCCCTAATTCCCTCCCTAAACACATACAGCGTAGTTGACAGAGATCATGATCCGTACATAGTAGTTTACAAACTCTATATTACATATAAGATAGCTAACCCTGACTTGAGGAACATAAGAAGCAGAATCCTCAAAAGAATGCAACACAAAAGGGGCACCATCGCACCAAAAGATACCTAGCCTCCAAGATTGGGTATAGTATAAACCTGTCTTCATTTCACTGAGACAAAGTTCTGCGGGACATATGCAATTGAGCTGCAGGACAGAGAAGGGAGACATAAGATAGAATTTATCAGTTTACACCAGTAATAAAAACAGGTAACTTACATTTCTCCGTCACTCGCCAGCCCACAACTGAGACTCTCCACTCTCCAGAAGAGCAGCCCAGATGTTTTCTGAGTAACAAAGTTAATATCGTGACAAACTCAGGTAACAGCAGCTAAGAGTATAGTCTTGATGTTTGGCCACCGATATTGTGCATAGAAAAGATCAAAACTTCAATAACAAGAAGAAGAAGAATAACAATGAATAAGAAGAAGATGATGATAAAAGAACGAAGCCAATTCTGCAAATCCAAAGCAGCACTAACACAGATACTTGCTTTAAACGAAATGGTCAACGAGCCTGAAGTCATTTTATTTTTAGTGAGCATTTTAATTTTTATTGAATTTTGTGAGGGTACAGAGGCATCCATAGAAATGTTATCACACCCACTACAAGTGTTCAACACAGATACATTTCTAGATGTTTAAGTCGCACTTCTTCCTGAAAACTTGGATGTCCTAGTATTCATATCTGTGTCAGAGTATGAGGTGTCCATCATGAATACTTACAGGATCAAGTAACATGGGATCCTTCCCCGACCCCTCTGTCAGGCCAAGCTAGGGATTGTGCCAAAGGGCAATGACTGTCTGCAAACTAGCAACTTCCCAACGTAACAGCGACAAAAGATGGGGATCAGACTTCCAATTCCCCAAACACTTGGAGGAAGGGGGTTGATTTCATCTTTTCAAAATTGTATGGAAGGTCATACCAATTAGAAGCGAAAAACAATTATCTTTCTTTTCCCTTGCATGTGGAGGCACATAGGCCAATGCAGATGGGTTGTACTCCACGTCCAATACATCTATAACAGGGGTGGAAGCAAATATCAATCTAATACCCAGTTCTGCAGCACAATGAAAAATTATATTCATGGAAGACAATACTGCTAACCAGCTCTGATTCAAAAATTGCAATAGATCTATATATCCAGGTTACTTTAGCAGAAAGCCAGAAAGTATATGTTAGAAAATATTTCTCACGCTGGGTCAAAGGCGACGAAACAAAACAATGACTATAAACATCCTCCTGCATTAATGAAAACAAGGCACTTAGGACAAATGATGTACCTGTCTAGGAAATAGTATTTCCCCATCTACCACTTCACAGCAACAGATAGCATTAACCCACTAGCTCACTAATTGGTGAACGGTCCATGACACCTGATGCTGTCATTGCATTAATCTGTAGGACTGGGTCAATATCTGGCAACTTTGGAATCTGCAATATTAAGATAACTCACGAAGTGATCAAAAAGGTCTTGGTCCTCTTGGACAGTAAGCAAGCACAGGCAAAGAATACATGTTGTCTAAAGCCAACAAAAATCTCCAAAGGCTTTAGACAAAGGCTCGAACTTGAAACCGACATCACTCGTAAAGTGGTGCAGTAGCAAATTAGATGTACAGACTGCCCAAACACAATGTTTCTGCTAGACTAAGGACACAAAGTGTAAGATGATTTCACAAATATTATCATGCATACGTACTTGAGCTAACAAGTCTATGGTCCTTCGTAAAAGACGAGCTAGGTCTCCTTCATCCATTGCACAATCCATCATAACCTCCCGCCAAGTCAGACCAGAAGCCCAGGCTTCAACCATCCCAGAAAATTGGCCATCTAAGCGGCAAGATACCTGCAAGCAAGCAATATGTTAACCACAGCACTGTGGAATCTCCAATTAAGTAATACAGTTCTTTCTTGCAACCCATAAATAGCTATATCTGTCACTAGCTCACCGAGACGTCATGCTTTTCTTGAAGCTGCACCAGATAGTTTCTTTGTTCCTCCAAAATATTTATGACGTTGATTACAGTGGAGGAAGGCTCATATAGAGAGCTGCAGCAAGTAAGGCAGCATTTCAGCATCTTGAATTGGCAAGTGCGACATGTTAAAACATGGAGATTAGTTCTCATTTTACCCAGGTTACTCGGTCTCATCTACAATTGTCCCACATGAGTACAGGTCTAGACTTTGGAAACACAGAGTCCTCAAAATTTTGAATATTTTTGGTCTAGAATGATGTGCCCACCACAACTATGACATGATACTTAGGCAAAATGAAGAGTCCAAATAAATCAAACATTATCTGTGGGGTATAAATTGTGGGCGGAACCTTTCAGTACTTCAATTGAATTTGAAATATAATATTCAAAGATTGGGCACACGCAAACAATAATTGAGCTTTTAAGGAACTCCTAGAAGTCCATAACATGCTGTTTAAAAAAAGATAAAATTGCAATTTAAGTAAATTACTCATGCAAATGTGCACCAAGTAGCCACGAACTACCCAAATAACATTGGATTAAAATTCACCCAGAAACAAGAGTATTCAAACCCAATTATAGACTAGTAATTTTGCCTGGGAACGCGCAGACAAATTTTGCCAGAAAAGAATGATGGGCAAACAGGGGAAAGTAACCAATTTGCAGAGCCAATCAACCTGCTGTGAATACTTCAAAACCAAAAACGCAAAAAATCCCCATAAAAGTTGGACGTGGAAATTTCGGGCAAAGAGATAATGCCAGTTCGTGTAATTTAGTGGCATAATATAACACACAATATTCAACAGCATATGTGGAGTTTTATGCCATAAGACACTATACAATGCTTAATGCAACAACTAAACATCTTGAATATCCAAGCATGCAAGGTCAACTGGCTCCATCCTATTCTAGCTTCTAGAACAAAAACAAACAAAAAAAAGGAATATCAAGTATCAGGCAACAGAACCAATACCCCAAACTCCCACCTAGGGCAAGGTCCCTGCCTTTTTGGGGGGGGGGGGGGGAGTTGTTTGTATCAGTTCAGATATACACAGTCTAGCTCTTGCATTTGAATTATAAAGAGGTTGTTTATATTGAACCTAGATTTGAAACACACTACTATTCTGCAATAAAGACATTGAGAGTTGTTTATTTGTGACTCTTTCAAGTATCAAGTGCTTGGAAGGTGGAAACAGATGCAAATGCAATATCATATTATTATAAAAAAAATAAGATTTGAGAAATTAATAAGTTGCTATACCTGTTATTCTTCCATAGTCGCACTTTTATTCCTTCAGAAACTAGGCTCCCACAGACAGCGGCTAGTTGTGCCGGTTTTAAATCCAGCAACACTCTGTTTCGGAGAACCATTGCAAGCCAAAGTACATTTTCCCCTCGAATCGCTGATGCAGTTTCTCCAAGAGGAAATACAACGTTCGTCTTCATGTCTAATGCCCTACTTTCATGAATTACGTTGCTTATCTGATGGAGCAAGAATATTGAAACCAAATCAAGCATAATAGACACCGAGGCTGGGCAAAAAACAGCAATAGCAAGCATGGGATAGAACTGCAAGTACACAGCACGCAATCCTAAGGGAAGAGAAACTTTGTTTATTAAAAAAAAAGCCAGAACTAGTCAATGTTCAATCACAAATATATAAAAAACAAGGAACTTCACAAACGCCACTCAAAAGGGCAATCATGCCAAAGTAGCCCTAGGAAGGGTGATAGGCATGTAACCGTAAAGCAGAGAAACAGGAGTTGCCTCAGCATAATGAGAAATATGATAACCTCGGATAAGCAGAACATACTTCTTCCTTTTGTGGGCATTACAAAATTATTGACACACAAAAAGTGAATTGAGAAAGGATAAATAAAATCCATGCAAAATAAAAAGACTATTGTACCACTACCACCTAGAAAGCATTACAACTCAAAATCACAGTAGCAAAGGCTTGACATAAATCTTTTAGTACAATTAATAAAAAGACTTTCAAGAAAGCATTTCCCAGCAATTGCAAGAGATGTCAAGATCAGAAATTGCCACAGAATCCATCAATGACAAGAGGTGCACATCTCCATTCTGTTTAAAGGATGCAGGAGTGCTATGATCCACTACGTAGGTCGACGTGCTGATTTGATGTATAATGCTTTGGTCTTGAAAATCGTTCACAAATCACAGGAAATCCGGGACAACAAAAGAGGACAAAAATACCCACAAGGCCATAGGGCATTATTTTTCTAGCAACTCAAATAGTTACAAGGGATGCCATTCGTTTTGGTACCTGTTACTGGAACAGGAACATGGAAAGTGGCTAACTGCAACGAATTGGGTACGTGAGGGTTCATTTTTAGGTACGTGCCATGATTTTCGGGGCACTCCCGGTTCCCTGTTCTAGCACTGGCTTTTCAGGCCTGTTTTTCCCGCCTAGCCCGAGCTACCTCCTTTGGAGTGGGTTGGTATCCCAGCACAAATTCTCCTTTGAGTTAAGGGGAAGGTGGCGTTCCCCAGTGCCCTTTCCAGGGAAGTACCCAAACTTTTCGTGAATAGTATTCACATTCAAGTTCGAATATGGATCAAAGCCAAAAGGTGCCTGATCCTTCCCTAAAACTACTACTGTTTCAAAATTACAGAGCTCGACATCATCATAAGTATGATCAATTTCCAGCACAAGCCCCTTGTTAGTAACAGTAGCACACAAATCATCTCTTTCAGCAGTGATCACATGTCCTTTTATCAGCATCTTTAACTTCTGGCGTGGTGTGGATGGCATACATGTACACCCACACACACGTATGCGCACACACACGCACACACTAACGCACACACATACATGTAAATATGTATGCATGCATGCATGTACATGTATACGTATATGTATATATTCGTGTGTGCGTGTGCATATATATATATATATATAGACACACACACACACACATACATATATATCTTCAATATCTCCTTCGAATCTATTCTCTCTCATGTCAAGTTCTTTGCCGCTACTATATGAGAAGGGAGCTCTAGATGGCACAACGGCATTAAGGAACTGGGTCGCAATCCACCTCGATCCAGACCGTCTTTGACCCACATTCTGGGATGCACGAACCGGCTTGTGGTTCCAAGAGACACGAGAACCAGGTAACTATGCTCAATAACCCAATTTGTTTCTGAAGTTACTACTTTTTTTGAAGGGGGGGGGCCTGAGTCTGAAGTTGCTACCGTTATAAATGTCAGTTTTACAGTCTAAGAACACAGAATTGACATCAAATTTATCAATAACGGCTGCTTAGAAGGAGCCCAAGGCCCAAGCGGGACCCACATTAGGAGTTTTTTTTTTTTTGGTTGTTGCTTCTCAGGAGGCCGGGGGGTCAGATAAAATGGCGGTAGTTGGGGTAGATCACGAGACATGAAGGTTTGTGGCAAGGAAACACGGAGACACATGCAAAGACTTTGGAAACAAGCAATAATCCTATCTAAAACAGTGGAACATCGCAGATTTGATTGGCAGATTTGCAGAAGGCACCAGATGGAAGTTCAGTATCGACTAGTTGAGCGCACACCCCCCCCCCCCAACCAACCCCCACCAAATGGGGGTTTTGGGAGAGAAGGCAGAGGAAAGGAGAGGCATACCTGCAAAAACTCTTTCCAACCTGATGGTTCAATTTGCTCAATTCGACCAATCAAACGTTTTTCTCTGCTCTTCAATCGCCTAATCTTTCCCTCAGTAAGCTTAGCCATATCCACAATCTTCTTGTATTCTCTAAAGCCTTCTGCACGGGTTATCTTTTTCTTCAAATGTGAAACTTTGTTCCTTTGTTTTCTGTAGCATTCTACCGTCTCAGCATATGTCGGTGACATTTGCAATGCCTAATACAGAAGACAACATCAGTGGCATTTTTTTCTTTTAAAAGACTCAAGTTCGTAAATAAAAATGAATAATCTTGAGCATCACAAGGAAGAAGACAAACTCCTAAATCACACAGATATCTCTCATAAGTCATAAACAGCCTGCAGCTGGGAACAAATATATTATCAGCTAAAAAATGAATACTACCTTATCATCTTCAGGTAAGCTGCTCAGCATTGGCACATTTAGACTCCAAGACCATGCCTCCAATGAACCTTCCATCTGCCATAAGCATCCATGTTCAGAAATAACAATTCTATCCCATTGCATTCCCTCCTTATTGAGAAGCATGCTCGTGATTTCCCGAGGTAAAGCGTCCCCTTCATTCAAAGCCATGTTTGGAAAACCTGTTTTGTACACTGTTTTGATCCACTTCTCAGTGAAAAGATACCAAGAATTATCTGAACCTAAAGCCACATAATAAGAAGGCTGAAAATAAGGCAGTGTTCCGGCAGCACTAGCATTGAGCTCCATTTCTTGAGGATTCAATTTAAAAGAACCATCTGCCTGGACCTATAAGCAAAATGTTTATAAAACCGTCAAAAAGATATGTCAATGAAGAAAATCGTATACTGTATACAAGGACCCAATAAAAGTGCTAGTTACATATGTAAATTTTTTAATGTGCTTCTAAGTGCACATTGCTAATCTATCATCAGGAAGGCCACAGCATCATGAATTGAATAAGAATTGCGGTAAAACATTCTGCAGAATTGTTTAGCTCATAATTTCTTTCAAAGAAGAGCACTGCTGTCTTTCAGGAAAGAAAGTAGGCAATGTACAGTGATGTGTCAAACAGTCAAACACTCCTCAAGTCATATCTACAAAGAAGGTAGCATTGACAGGAGAAATAGCCTTTTGGCAGGAAATATGTAAACAAATAGCGCATAACAGGGTGGGGGAAAAAAAGCAACAAGCACACTAACTCGTTAGTGAAGTCGTCCATAAGAAGCTGAGAGCGAAAATGAGAAGAAACTAAACCATCCACATGCAGTCATAAGACAATATCAAAGCTGATTGTGCTAAGAGTACACTTTAACGTTACAACTTAAACGCAGATTGAAGATTTGAGCCATGTACGTGCAGTTGTGGACATACAGACAGCCATGTGAAAATAGACATGACAAGGAAAAAAAAAAAACAATTCGCCATTTTAAAAGGAAGTGCTGACTTCTATGCCTAAGAAAACCAGTGCATGTTTGATTCTGAACAAGGGGTTAAAAGCATCTCAAATTATTTCAAGATAGGTCAAGGAAGAAGGTGCGGCCCTTCCCCGGACCCTGCGTGAACGCGGGATGCTTGTGCACCGGGCTGCCCTTACATGCTGAAAACAATACTGTCAATAAAAGGTCATCTTGACAATCCTCTATTGATGTCTGGAGAGATCTTAGTCTAACGCACAAGACACAGGTACCATAGGTGATCTCCACATCAACAATCAGTCTGACTGGTGTACTGAGGTAGTGAGATGTAGCAGATTTTTGGGAATGAATTGATTGCTCCAACATAAGTAAGAATTACAGATAAAACCACTTAAATATGGAGTACGTAACTGCTTTCCATAAGGGGAGCTCAAAGCAGTGATCATGAAAACATACATTATGAAATTGCAATCTATGAGCTTTTAACTCCTGAACAATCTGTCCAAAAACAAAGGAAAGTTCTGAACAGCACGTCACAGAAGCATCTACATAAGAGCAGTCAACCTTTGGGGCACAATTTCAAAGAACAACTTGCAAACTAAAGTACATGTTGAAAAGAGAGTTGAGAGATTTTGTGGCTATAAAAACTTGCTTAAGATGCTAAATAGTAGCGCCCTGAACACTCACAATTTTCTTTACTTTCGAACCATCAAGTGAATCAACCTCCGCCAGGTACACAGCCGGAATGCAGTGCTCAATACCAAGACCATCCTTATATTGCAAACACAAAAAAGGCAAGCTATCAGTTCCCAACTCCTTCAGCGACGCCTTTAAGAAAGACATCCTCTCCAGTTCCATCCTTCGCTGGAATTCATTTCGGAGGCGTTTTTCATCCTGCATTGAAGGAGATCACCTTTAGAGCTTAAGTCAGCCAATAATTTTATGAAAGGGGGGAGCGATGGGAAAAAGAAAAGAAAAGAGACATGTTGATATCATTTACAAATGTTTTACCACAATCTAAGTTTAAGGTTACAGCATTAAACGAAACCTTAAACAATATTCAAACTTCTACATCAATAAATCAATACAAAAGTGTTGGAAAGAGAGAGAATTTCTAAACACAAATACAGAGATGTTTTCGCACTTCGGCCAAGGATTCATACAAAAAGCACAAGAGACACGTGAGAGTGAGGGATGGGGGAAGCCAGAAGGCTGAAGGCTGAAACTGAAGCAGATAAGCTGATAACAGTCTGAGTCTCTGACCTACTTCACTCCAGAAACAATACATAGTATCAAGCTTGAATAGACCAGAAACCAGGAAAAGGAGGATGGAAGAGGAATATACCCTCAGCTCTTCCAGCAAACTAGCAATCTCCCTGTAAGCTGATTCTGATAAAATTTTCCTGGCCTTCATATCAATGGCATCATCACTCACTTCTGCAGCCAATAACCCAATTTCTCTCTGTATTCTGTCCAGCTCCGCTTTTGAAGCAAGCATAACATTGCTTCCCAAATAGTTTCCAAAACTTTGTTCGACCAACTTCCTAGCTTCGTCCAAAGTTCTTCTGGCTTGAGAAACCCTGACACCATCTGGTTCATTTAAGAGACGAGTAACTTTTGCACCCTAAACAAGAATCAAGAATTCATTACCAGCGAAGAGAAGAGGGTGTCATCCGGTATATGAGAGTGAAATTAAAAGCATCATACCGCAAGGAGGTTCAAAACCATCCCATACGAAGCCGTAAACTGTGAAGTAAGAGGTTCCACTCCAGAGAATAGAAGCTCACAACACTCCTCTGCACCTTCATAAAGACTCTGAACAAATACGACATGACCCAGCTCATCAATACCTCGACGGCCAGAACGGCCAGCCATCTGAAGCAGCTCATTAGATCTTAATTGAACACGTCCTGATTCACTCATTTTACTGAGAGAAGCAATAACTGCTGTCCTAGCAGGCATGTTGATCCCTGCAGCCAGCGTTTCAGTGGCAAACACCACCTTTATGAGTCCTCGCTGAAAAAGTTCTTCTATGAATGATTTCCACAGAGGCAAACAGCCAGCATGATGTGCAGCGACACCCTGTAGAAGGCCCGTTATAGCAGATTCCCTGACAGCATCAGGATATTGAATTCGGAATCGTTTCAAAGCGAGTTCCACCTCACCCTTCTCACACTCATCCAGAAGCTTGGAGTCTTCAAGATACCGAACAGCAGCATCACAACCTTTCCTGCTAAAGATAAACCAAATTGCCGGCAGCATATCTCTTTCTTTGAGATGCTCCAATGTGTCTTCAACTTGAGGAACCTAAAATACAATGTACTTGCACACTTATTTCATCAAACATCAACAGTGGCAAGATAGGGCAGATGAAGAAAATAGTGCTGCAGAAAGAAGTGAGAAGGGAAAAGGTAACAATGGAATACAGGGCCATACTAGCGAACGCCGGATCATGTTTATGTCACTTTTTGAAAGAGAAGACTGTGCAGACATGCTACCATACTCCTCATAAATCAAGTCACTTCCATCTTTATGTTTTCTGGAATTTCTCCTTCTAGGGCCCTCACGTTTGCGAGATTTTGCAGCTGAAGCATAATGGCGTAGATAACTGAGTGAAAGCTTCCTGTTAGCAGTAGAAAACAATTAGCAATAAAAAATGCCTACTAGAACAGCACAAGCAGCAGAACACAGTCGAACCATTGCAAAGATAAGAACACTTAAAGCAAATGCGCAACTGATTGAGACAGCGGAAATTACATCGTGACCTGTGTGGTTCCAAATTCCTTTTTTGTACACATGAAAATTTTACAGCATGTATGCTTAGAAGAATGCTTAGTTTTAAAAAACGTGAGGCCCAAAGCGCAAGGCGCGAGGCAAAGCCGCACACATTACTGATGCGAGGTGCACTTCTATGCAAAAATGTTTAGAAGTCATTCACATTTCCCAAAGAATATTTGGTAGAAACAAGTTTGACAAATGCATTAAAAAAGTGATCAAACATGATTATAACTACTAACACCCCAAATAACCTTAAGATATGTTCTCTTATTATCGTACTTCCCCAAAGCACACACTTATTGCACAAGTATAGCTCACCTTTTAGCTTCCAAGGAATAAAAAGAAGAAAAAAGGTAAAGACATGGCCAAGAAAAAGAAGGAAAAGAGGGACGATATAGCCTTGCATCCTTGAAGCGCACCTCATCCCCTCCGAGGCGCTGATCTGGTAGCCTCATGCGGCGGTGCTTCTAGACATGCATCAAGTGGGCTTTTTTAAACTAAGGAAGAATGTCCATGATGTGACCTTGTCGTTCACTTATGCATCAAACGTTCAAAATTATTGGTTAATTTGTTAGGTCAATCTCAATTCTACCTTCTATAATAAAACCGAAAAGTCTCATTCTCGCCCAAAAAGGGGGGAGAGGGAACCTCTATCACGCTCTCCCCTAACCCCAACCCAACACCTACTCCACTCCGCCTATTCCTTGTGTACCCAGTTGCCTGACCTACGAAAGAAGCTTCGCAAGTGAAAGATGACATAACCTAAATTCGCAGACAGCCACCAGCCCGACACCAACTTTCCCCCACTTCCGTCATTAACAATTGCTATCATTGTCATGATCACACTAGGGCGCCATCTACTCTGTCCTCAAGTTTCATTTCATTCTCCTCCCTCTCATCCAGTTATGCAATTTCGCAGATCTCTGTTTTCCAAATCAAATTGAGTATCCAGCACCTGATCTTTGAAGCCATGACTCCATACCCTCTCTGTCGCATTTCCGCAATTGGCTCTGCACAGGGCCCGGCCCCTCAGCTGACAAGACCTGTTGATACCTTGTTGGATCTGGGCAAGGCACCTCGAGCCCCATTTCATTCTCTGCCAAAATTGCTCTTTTATCTCCTGCTCTCTAATCTCTGTCCTTGCAATTGTCCCATGACAGAGGGCTGAAAGACTAGGACTGGTATTCAGAAGCACCCAGAGAAATTGAGGAGGCTCTAGGAAAAAGAAAAGGTAGTAGGACTGCAATTGATATGGCCAACACCTTCATTACAGCCCAAACAATTAGCAGATTGTAATCATCAAACTTATGGATTTTTGGTCTTTAATAGGTGAGACCGAGACAGATATGTTGGGAATAATCTAACTCTTTCAACGACAATTCATCATTTTCACCAATCAGAAATCTAGCTCCTGTCAATCAGAAGAGGATTCATACAGATTAAAATCAAAACCAGCATGGTAACGCTGCCACTGTAACCTTTTCCCCTCACCCTGGCTGCTGCACCTGATCACTGCATTCTTAATGGAGGGACATAGGGAGGTGCCAACATCCTTGCAAGAGTAGTGGCAAAGAAGGGACGATGTCACCTGATAGCATGAGGGTACAAAGGATGTCAACAGCAGGAGCCGTGCTGAGGCCAGAGTCTGGAGGGAGGTAAAGGGATGATGAACAGCGAGAAACGCAGACTCTGATAAAGCATTTTTCTGACTTTCAATAGATTCTAAGAGCATTAGTCGCGGAAGTGTACCATGAGGACATTCATAAAATAGACGGCTACCACTTGGACCTCCAATTTTTCACATCCATCAAATTACTTTGAGATACATGGGCATCAAATGCGATTTCCCTCAGGATTAACCTCACAAGTTCGAACAGAACAATTCTTTTATACCAATTTCCCTACGTAATACAAAGATTATATAATAAATCTTGCTCTTCAGTCGTCGCCATTCTTTGTTTGATCAAGGAGGCAATTCCAGAGCTCACAGTGGAACAAATCATACAATATAACAGTATAACTTCCCAATAAGCAGTATGTATATGATTTTACTTCAAGAGTAACTACAAAATAAATTTTTTTACGACAATGGTTCTACTTTGTAGATACTTCTGAAGATTATATGTTACCTGTTCATGCTTGTTCCTTTCTCATCAAGAAGAGGAAACAAATCAGTTTTTGTGGAAAAATGCCATGTCAAAGGTACCGGGCGTTTTGATGATGCAACCAATTCTGTTTTGCCGTGAATCTAAACCAGAACAAACGATAGATATAAGCACATGGATTCATGCTCAATTTAAAAAGTTGCACAACAGCTATGATTCATGAATAGGAAAGAGAGCTCCAACGGAACCTATAAAATTGTAATCATTTGTTTCAATACTTCTGCATTGCATATATTGCATGCCCAGCGAGATAAAAAGAAATACTATGTTCTTAAAACATTTGTTCTCCACATTCTCAAGGTAATAAAACGCATACACCGGGCAATTTCAAATTAATCAATTTCTCTAAAATATCTCAGCAACAACGCAGCTGAGGATAAGAGAACCATGATAAGCTTTGTCATTTTAAGCTGAATTTTGTGAATCTAGTTCACATGACGGTCCAGGTAAAATATGACGCCCCAGGCCTTTTATTCCCCTTTCTAACGATAAGAAATAAAAAAAAATCCTTGAATTTGATTACATGATTCAATCACTTACCAAAAAAAAAAAATTACATGATTCAATTCCATAGATAATAGTACAGAATAACAATAGGTTGGAAGGCTACCAGTATTGATAAGTTTACAGAATTCAACCTGAAGACAATTAGTGACGAACTACTAATACATGACCATGCAATAGCATCAGTCAATTCATCATATGTCGACCATACCTGTCCAATCCAACCAGCTAGTTCATCTGGATTTGCCACTGTTGCGGAAAGACATATAAGCTGAACTTCTTTCGGGCAATAAATGACCTAAGAATTCCCAGAGATGGTGAGAAGAGGGCATCCCCACTTAAGAAACAGATAAGATAAGACAACAGGGGATAAAATCAACATACTGTCTCCTCCCACACTGAACCCCGAGATGTGTCACTAAGATAATGTACTTCATCAAGAACTATCACATCAACGTTGAATAGTCTACTTCCAGAAGAAACCACCCCAACACTGCATGATTAGAAACAAGTTCCATTAGACACCCAGCTGTAGGAAACCACACTCAGAGAGTATCTGAACAGGCGCTGTTACTCGGACTTTGAGCACAGAGCCATTTTCATAAATTTTGCAAGCCTGGAATCAGAAGTAAAAAGCTTAGGTATCCATACCCATGTATGAATCTCTAGTGTCCCGTGCAACGGCATTTGCTGAACGTTTTGCACATGTTCGTCTAAAATGATTGTTAAGTGTCATAGTTGTGACAAAGAGTCAGGTATCCTAAGAAGAGAATTCACTTACAGAGGAAATGAAAAATCATGTATCCTAAGTTCCACGCTTTAGAAAAAATAGAAGACTGTCACCCGCCTCTAGAAAAGCACCAAAGACTTTAAGAGACTTGCTCCAGCCTTTAGCAAACACCGAGCCCAAAGCCTAACACTACCTAGCTCACATCTTGATCACTTGGAAGGTATACCACCCGACCACGTTTTTATGTCCCGGATAAAATGGCTTCAGCAAACACTAATCATTCTTAGAGGCACATTGTGTAAAGAGACTAGACAATGTAATCAACTGATGAGTGTATGCACAAAAATGCTGCAGTGCATATGAATTACACTCCCTGCTAAAGAACAACAGGTATGAGGACAAAAGCTAATTCATAATGACGCAAACACATAGAAACACAGAACATCAATCCAATAGCAGATATTCCCGAATTAGTGCTACCAATATGGGATATTCCTGTTTTCTTCCTTAGATAAACCACACTTAACATTTCCATGTATGCTCACCCAGCCACAAAGTGGACATGCCCATTTACAACCTGAATTGGCATCCTTCTTCATGCAAATCACGGAGCTCCAACAAGAAGGTACATACTTTGCAACAACCCCCAACTTTAATCCTGGGTTTGATAGTTGGATAGCAATGCCGCTGGCTTGCCCAATAAACTAAATTCAATTCACTAACAAAACAAAACGCATGTCCTGAAATAAGTGATTTATGTCCATGATACGGATTACATCACAACTTAAAGCCTTTTCATGGTTACAATTACAATATGAACTACTAGAGTAATTATTCCATAAATCAGAACCAGTTGAAGGGCAAATGTACCTTTGATACAACATATTCCGCAAAATCTCTGTTGTCATGATCAGAATTTGAGCATCTTTATTAACAGCAGAATCCCCAGTCAAAAGGCCAACATTGATCTCACCAAATGTCTCTCTAGTGCATCGAGGGGAAAAAAAATATATATATGGCCCCATTAAACTTGACTATTGTCTCTCCAACACCAGCATTTTAGACAACTTTACAATGTGCAAACGATAGTATACCGGAACTCACGGAATTTTTGATTCGACAAGGCTTTGAGTGGAGTAGTGTAGAACAACCGCTTTCCTCTGGCAACTGTGGCAACTGCAGCAGCCTCTGCTATCAATGTCTTGCCACTACTCGTAGGGGCCGAAACCACCACCGAAGAACCTCTCAGAAACGCTTTTATCGCTGATTGCTGTTCCCAAATCCCAACCAAAAACACTGTTTTAATTCAACCCAGCCAAAAATAATGATGCCAGCATTTTCAGGAGCTACTGTTCTCCATGCCATTATGTTTCCGTTTTAAATTGCATAATAAGCTCGCGTGTAAATGTTTCATTTTTTTTCTGATTAGAAATGTGACTATTCTTTTGAGTTTTGATTCCATTGCCACTATTTTTTGGAGTTTACAATCCAATAACTCAACCAAGTTGCAATTTGAATTGAAACTGAAAACACAGTGACACTTTGAATACAAAGTAAAACACAGTGGCAAATGGAACAAAAATTGAAAAGACGATGGCACTAAGATCATTGAACTCGAATCTCTTCAATAGTTCAAATTTTTTGCCCCCAAAAAAAAAAGCAACCTGGAATCTGTCGATACGAAAATCGTAAATGGAGGCGAGTTCATCGGCATCGATGATTCCGGCGCTGAATTCTCTCACTTCATCGCACAGCTTCTGAACTCTCTGGAACTTCGGCTCATTAGAAATCCAAAACGGCGGGGCGCTTAGTTCCTCTTCCGCTTGAGTTTGAGCTCCGTCTTCATCCTCGGAGTCATCCGCAACCTCCGCCGTCTCGCCGGAAACTTCCACATACTCGAAGGCGGCTTCATCGTCGTCGTCAAATTCCTCTGTTTCTTCATCGTCCTCGGCGTCGGAAATCTGGTTCTCGACCGAAGGGGTCGAATTTGGGGATTTGAAGGAGGGAGGGAATTTAGTGGATAGTGATTTGAGAGAGCAAAACCCTAATTTGGGGAATTGGATGACAGAGAATTGGCAGCGAGTAGACGGAAACGGAGGTGTCGATGGAGAGGAGAGAGAAATATGAGAGAAGGTAGGGAGAGAAAGGGCGTCCATGGCGCCAGAGTTCTGACCTCCTGGTGTAATCCTGCCCGCTCAATATCAAAATTATCTTCTTCCTTTGAGGAGGGTGCCTAATTCGACGTCGTTTGGCGGATACAGTGCAGATTCTGCGCTTAGATATTTGCAATATAGATTTTGGATTGTTTTTCTTTTTCATCTCTCTCTTTTTCTTTTTGAATGTGATATGATATATGATATATGATATTAGGGTTAAATCTGATGTGGATTATGTATGTTTTGCAGATGGGAATAGTCATCAATAAAGTTCATATTGTAATAAATGAGTGCTTATTTATTTTTTTTTAAAATGCTCACTATTCAAAAGATAAATTTAGTCATCAATTATATTTTTATTTCATTTTTTAAGATGATACAACGTTTCTCTGACTCTATGAAAATTTATTTGTTTTTCCCCCTCTCTTGCTTGATACACAACCCTTGATGTTAGTGACGACCACTGCTGTCTAATGTGCTAAGAGCACATGCAATGCAAGGCTCGCGAGCAAAAAACTTGACTCACGATTCAAAAATCACCATGTATCGGTGATCCGCTTCGCTCAACCCATGATCCGTCCCCTACACATTTTCTCTTTTTCTTTCTTTGCCAACTAAGCCCTTCAAAGTCTAAAACTTAATAATATGTTAGTGATGAGGTTCATAAAATATTATTGTATTTAGTGATCCAATTTTGTGATCCACATGATGTAGAGAAAAAAGAAAAAGTTGACTTGTGGAATGATGTGGAGGGTATGGATCCCAACTTGTGATCAAAAATTATGGATCACCATTGCATATGCCATAAGATCTTCTCTCCTCCGAATTCACTTGAATTTTTTAATTAGGTTTGTTAGATCCTCTAATTTAGGTACTTTGCTCGATTTCATAGTGCTTATTTTTCTTATAATAAATGCAGGACAACACATATCAACGACATCAATTTTAAATGGCGCGGGTTAGTTGGTAGTTATGTACAAACAGAATGATGATGGGATGATGATACGATAAAAAGAATAGCATTATTCTTTTTAGATATACACAACATAAACGAAAAAACACAATGGTCGGTTAAATTTTTAAATTAAATTTTAGATAATATAGAAAATGAACGTTGTGAGATTACGATGGACAGGATAAAGGCAAGGACTGGGGAGTACGTAGGGTTATGAAAGGAAGCTGTGATAGCTCATGTCACATTCACATAGAGGTGAGCAGTCTCGGATGCCAAAAAAAAAAATCAGAAATTAGAACTGGTCAAAAAGGTTCCTAATTTTCGGGAATCGAAATCAGAACCTCATGTTCTAGTTCCAATTTCAATGTATCTGCTGTGCCTAATGTTGAAATTTTACCACCTAATAAATTAAATTTATTAAATTATTTGGAGTGGAAGAGGGGCGTTTCATCTCCTTTTCCCTTCGTCTTCAATCTTTATACAAAAAAGAAAGCTAATTTAAGCTTGTATCTTTTGTGCCTTAGTTACTTGGAAATTTTAATGATTAATTTTTCATTAGTAGTACGAAATTAACTGATATTACAATAATTTTACTATTTAAAGAGTCATTTTTGTAAGATAAAAATCAAATAGAAAAATAATAGAAAAATACAAGAAAACATTGTAAAAAAATTAAAAAATTATTCATTTTCTCTTTGTAAACTGATCCAAGTTTCGATTTCAGATACTTTTTAAGAATTGAAACCGATTGGACCAATTTATCATTTTTAAAAATTGAAACAGAAACCATTCAACCAATTTCGAATAGTCTGAAAACTTTAGTCACCCCAATGTCACGTGACCTGTTATGAGCCTGGTGTCTGATGTCATATTGTCATGTATGAAAATTGCCTCCTCCCCTTAAAGGATTTTTTTTTAAAAACAGAAAAATCTGTCTTAGAGAGAAAAAAAGTGGCCTTGACTTGCCTCCCTCTCAGAGAGGACCTGGCCCTTACCAAGCCCAAAAGTTGAGGCTCCTTAAAAAGGAAAAAAAACCCAAATAAAGTGTAATAATAAAAAGAAAAATTAAGAAGCGAGAGAAGTCAGAGAGCGCATAGTCTTTGCTCATCTCCTTCACCACCATATTCTGATTATTCTCCCTCTGCCCTCTTTTTGGCTCCACCAACTGTCGCTCTCTGTCTAACCATTTTCCTCTCTCTCTAACTATGGCTGCGCTCCGCCACCACCTCCGCCAGACCAACTCTCTCTCCGCCCACCTCCGCCCCCTGACCACGGCCCCCCTTCACCGCCTATTCTCTTCCGACACCAAAACCCTAACAATCGAAACAAGCGTACCTTACAAATCCCACATAGTCGACCCCCCATCTCGCACCGTCGAGACCACCCCATCTGAACTCATGACCTTCTTCCGCGACATGGCCCTCATGCGCCGTATGGAGATCGCCGCCGACTCTCTCTACAAGGCCAAACTCATCCGGGGGTTCTGCCACCTTTACGACGGTCAAGAAGCCGTCGCTGTTGGCATGGAGGCCGCCATTACTAAGAAGGACAGCATCATCACCGCTTATCGTGACCACTGCATCTTCTTAGCGCGTGGGGGCACGCTGCTCGAGTCTTTTTCGGAGTTGATGGGTAGGAAGGATGGTTGTTCCAGGGGGAAAGGTGGGTCGATGCACTTTTACAAGAAGGATTCTGGATTTTTCGGTGGTCATGGGATTGTTGGAGCCCAGGTTCCGTTGGGTGTTGGGTTGGCGTTTGCTCAGAAGTACAATAAGGAAGACACTGTTACTTTTGCGCTCTATGGAGATGGTGCTGCCAATCAGGGGCAGCTTTTTGAGGCTTTGAATATGGCTGCCCTTTGGGATCTGCCTGCTATTTTGGTCTGTGAGAACAATCATTGTAAGTCATGCCATTGATCTGTTCATTTATTTGATTTATTGATTTTTTGTTTTGCGTGTGTATTTTGATGTTCGAGATTTAACTCTACGTTTATGCAATAGAATGGCCGAAGTTTATTTGATGTGTTAGGTATGGATTGTTGTGGATTGCTGTATGTGGTAGGAGTGCTCTGGATTTGGGTTTAGCTAGGTTTTCATTCAGCCTTCATCTTTAATTGACCCAGGTTGTCATTTTGTGATGCTATGGATTCTCATGCCTTTAATTCAACTGGGTTAAATGCTATGGGTTGGTTCATGACATCAAGATTTGCCGTAGAACTGTAGATAGCATGGAAAGCGAATAATTGGGTCAGACGTTGAAGAGTTGAAATGGTTTTTCATATCTGCTTCTGTTGGTTCTTATGTTGGATTGGCGTGATATCATCTTATTCATTTGCATTAGAAGTGTTGTTGGCTGAAGTTTGTGTTATGAATGAATTTGTTGTATGTGGCAAGAGTGCTCTGGATTTGGTCTATTTGCGGGAGAAATGTCTAGGTTTCCATTCCGCTTTCATCTTTATGCTGACCCACTCTGTTGTTCTGGAGATGGATTCTCAGTCTCACAGTGTTAACTGGCCTTGCTGACTATATTCCTGTGCATTAGAGGTGTTGTTGGCTGAACTTTATTTGATGTCGTATGTGTGGATTTGTTGTATGTGGTAGAGTGCTTGGGATTAGGTTTGTTTCCAAAAAAATACCTAGGTCTTGATTTTGCCTCCATCCTTATTTGACCCAGTTTGTTTTTTTTTTTCGTGATGGTTTCTCATACTATAGATTGAATGAGGTTTTTTCTTCCTCTGAACTTCTGTGGATGGGAAGTGCTGTTGGATGTTTTGAAATGATTCATGGCTCTGAGATTTGGTGTAGACAGGATGGGAATCGAATAAATTGAGTCAAACTTTGAAGATTTGAGACGGTTTTTTAATATGTCATTCAAGTGTGTATGCTTCTGTTGGTTCTTATGTTGGATTGATGTGATATCATGCTAGTTGGGTGGTGTTGGTATGCATGGTAATTTTTGTTGGGTGGTCTAGATTGATTACTTGTGAATTTGATGTAGATGGCATGGGCACTGCAGAATGGAGGGCTGCAAAGAGCCCGGCCTATTACAAGCGTGGAGATTATGTTCCTGGATTGAAGGTATATTTTAATTTTGAATTTCCCGGTCTTGGTGATTCATCTCAATAGTTTCTATGGTCATCTTTGCAGCCTGAATTTCAAATTATTTTTAAGGTCTATGTGGTTGCTTCTCTCATATTAGTTAATTGGTTAGCTGGTTATTTATAAGTTTTTAATGGTTATTCATGATGATGGTCTAGTGTGTTCTGTATGCTGATAAACTTTAATGCTTATTGGAGGTTGATGGTATGGATGTATTCGCTGTGAGGCAAGCCTGCAGATTTGCTAAGGAATATGCCGTAAAGAATGGACCCATTGTAAGATTTACAGAATTTACTGTTCTTTTTACTGTAGTGTTCTCCTTAATTCCTCATGCCATGCTCAAACTTCCTTAGATATTATATTTTGGTGCTTTAAGATGTGATCTTTACTTCTTGATGAGTATTATTATCTGTTGTTTTTGAGGTGCATCTACTAGTTCCAAAACTATGTTGCATAAATGTTATATGTCCATTGGTGATTTTTTTGCATTCTTGGCTTTAGATCCTTGAGATGGATACATACAGATACCATGGGCACTCCATGTCTGATCCTGGGAGCACCTATAGGACACGTGATGAGATATCTGGTGTGAGACAGGTAATTGTGCTGTCCCGTGATATTAAGAACTACATGATTGGTTTAGGCGTTGAATTATCTCATTTCTTTATCTTTTTTATAGGAACGTGACCCCATTGAGCGAGTGAGAAAGTTGCTATTATCCCATGATATAGCTAATGAGAAAGAGTTAAAGGTAATTCCTGTTTTGCATCATGTGAAGTTCTATATTTATTGATGTGTTGGACATTCCTTTGTTTAACCGATTTTGGCGAACCATTCCTCTCTATGAGCATGCATGCAGGAAAAGATTTTAGTGCTTTAATCAATGAACGTAGAAGGAATTTTACCATTGCCCTTTCTGAGGGAAGCTAATACTGGGTTTTCTTTGTCTTTATACAGGATATTGAGAAGGAGGTTAGAAAGGAAGTTGATGAAGCCATTGCAAAGGCCAAGGTAAGGGATGTCCTTCAGATGCATTCAGGGTGGGGGGAAAAAGAAAAAAGAAGAAAGACATCTCTTTATTTCTCTAGAGATTGATGGTTGGAAATTGTTTTTTTTTTTTCAGGAGAGCCCAATGCCTGATCCTTCGGAGCTTTTTACAAACATATATGTGAAAGCTTGTGGAGCAGAGGTATGTCTCAAGCACATTGTTTGTTGAACCAAGTATTTAACATTAGTTTGCTTATCTTTTGGGGTTAAGGTTTCGTATGTTTGGATATTTGATCCATACCTTGTAGATGTGATGGAGTCATGTGATCCTATGTTAACAAACAGTACACTCTGAACTCAATTCCTAATCCCCATGGTTAGAGCATTTGTTCTTAGCTGCTTGCCTTTTAAGGCCAAGGTGTGGTCAGTTCGATGTTGCTGCTGCTGGGAATTCAGCATCTGCTGCATTTCTTGTAGATGCACCTGTGTAGGTGCCAAATACAGCCCAATGAAGCAAGTGTAACAACGATAGCAGATTACCTTTGTCCTGTGAGCTTTGTAGAAAGCCCGAAGATCCTGTACCCTTCTCCGCACCCTCATTCCTCAAAAAGGGGAAGAAAACCAACTAGATGTGAACCTTGGGCCCTTTGTTTATTTAGGATTCCATTTTTGTATCTTCTGTTGTGTCCTTTGACTATAGGTGCTTTGTGCATAAATATGTGCTCATTTGGTCTAACGTTGAAGACTAGTGTGGGAGATAGACAAGTTTCTTTGCCTAAGATAAAATCTGCACGAAACATTTGCCTTTTCAATTTGTCTTTCACCCTTTTCTCTGAAGGGGGAGAACAATACGATTTTTAAAGGACAGGGCTCTTTGTTGGACCCTGTAAGGTTTTAATGATTATGAAGACATGAAACAGATGGAGAATGTCCTTACGAGAGATTCTTTACATAGAATGTCCATTGTTCTTTCTCAAAGATTCTGTTCAAGATCTATGATTAAACCACACGAAACCTGTATTCCCTTTTTTAACCCCTTTTTGGGGGGGGGGGGGGGGAGGTCTGGTCAGCAATGAGCTGAGCCTGATTTCAATTTGAATGTTCATTTGTAAATTATCTGCTTTCTTGGTTGTGATTTCTTGTTTGACATGCCTATTTACTCTTGCAGTCATTTGGCGCTGACAGGAAAGAGCTTAGAACTGTGTTGCCGTGATCTTCGTCGAACCCAACGTGTCATCTTCTAATATAGATCACTTAAGAGCAAATTTGAAATAAAGCGATTCTGATCCAATTCTTTGGCTTGCGCAACTGAAAAATTGTTGTATAGATTTTGCTGGCCCCTACAGTTCAGGGCCACTGCCTAGTTGGAAGCGATGCTTCCTTGAAACTCATGATGAACTCCGTAAGTTTTTGGTTTGAGTTTCAGCATGCAGTCTTGTGGTTATACTTATACCTAGCTTAAGCGTTTGAGCACAAAAAAGCAATTTGCGTTGTGCTCTTTTGTTTTTGATATTAAGACGGCCTGAAAATCTTGCGTGTGCTGTTGAGTGTTCATTTTTCATTGCTGTCAGAATCGTGTTTTCTACGCTTAAGAGCCTTATGGTGCTGAATGTCAAGGCTATGGTGGTAGAATCTAAAAGCATTATGTGGGATTTTTGTATGGTGAAAGAGTAGGCATGACAAATGTGATCAAACCAATTTCATCAGGGTGACAAGTTCCATGTGTATGATTAGTTGCCAATTGCCATTGGAGGGATTAGATTGTAATTTACCAAACGCATGCATTTTACAAAAAAGGAGGGGGGGTCTAATTGGCATACACTTGATTTGCATAGACTAGGGTTGACTTAGAGCAAGTCATGGTAGGATTAGGGTTAGGGTTAGGATTAGGATTAGGATTAGGATGGGTTCATCAGCCCAGTAAGCATAAGTAGTGGTAGTGTTAGGATTAGGATGTGTTCCAGCAAACAGCAGATATAACATGCCAATAATTCATTGACTCGAGCATTGACACTACAAATTAATGCAGAATATGTTGAACCAATCGATCATCAAGTTTTGCTGACTGTTTGGTGAGTAAAATGCAAGATAAATGCCATCAGACACATTACAAGGAAACACTCGTTCGCATTCTTATAGCTATATAACAACAAAAGGAGACAAAACGACAGCTAAATGATTTCTGAGCATTCTACCTCCTCAACTGAAGCACAGTTGAACAGTTGAACCTGTAAGTTTGAGTAATCTCATTGGGGGTTAAAAACTTCCATTTATAGTAGCCATATGAAAGTTGAGGGCACCATCAGCATATGAAACAGTAAAATGCCCCAAAAATGTGCAAGTGCAATACAATAGATGGGAGACTCATTTTCCCAACTTTGTGATACATAAATGTATACACACAGACATGGTCAAAACAACATAAACCCTAATTCCACCCCCTTTCTCTATGATTTCCTATACTATTCCACTTTCTTCTCTAACCCTCTACTCCTCTCCCTAATCAAATCGACCCACAAATTCCAAATCCACAAAATACTCACCACGATCGCCGCCGCAACAACTCCAATCCACGAAGCCCAAACCCACCTGGGGATCAACCCATCTGCTCCTCCACTGATGTAAAACGCCGCCATTCGATAAACGAACATCGGACCCAGAAACCCTCGAACGATGGTGTACAACACATAGAACGGCGGGGATAAGACTGCGTACATCTTGGCGGCGAATTCGTTGTCGAATCGCCGCACATTTGCCAGAGTCCAGAGGTTCTGGAGGAAGCTGGTGACCTCGGCGAGTACGAGGAGGACGAGTATCGAGAAGGCGCCATGGGAGACGGCGTAGCGGCACGTCAGGAAGACGAAGAGGGTAGCGACGTGGTGGGCTATGAAGAGTATTTCTTTGGGGTAGAAGACGAGGTAGTGGATTAAGTCCATGGTGAAGTAGGCGATGCTGTATTCCAGGACGACGTTCTGAAATGGGGTGTTGGGGGATGCGAAGGAGTGGGGGTTGTGGTTGGAGAGAAGAGAGAAAGTAGCAAGGATGGCGGCAGGGGTTCCATGGAAGAGAGAGATGAAGCAGCTCGAAGCTTCTGGGCGGAGCCTCGAAGTCCAGTTTTTGAAGACGAGTAAATACGCGACAAAGTATAGTAAGAGGAAGAAGGTGAAGAAGATAAATAATGGTGGAATTGGGTGTACCCAGATTTCCACGTTCCTGAATTCCAAAGGATTGCCCATCAATTAAATGAAGAGAAATGGAATAACGATGAATTGGGTTTGAATGTTGAATCTGTCGGAAAAACTGAGCGAGGAGAGAGAGTTGGGGGTATAAAAAATGGGGGGTTTAAGGGTAAAATGGGGAAGAGGGTGCGGTGGGCAAAGTGGGGCGGTGCGGGACAAGAAAGGTTACTTGATGCAGAGTTCAACTATCTCATTGATTGATTCTCCCTCCCACTCTGAACTTCCAGATTATGTATGATGTATCTGTTGCTTGTGTGTTTGAGCATGTCAGAACACAACATTTGTAATTCTATTTGTTTGCTGAGATGATTAGATAGTGTATAACTGTATGTAAGTATGATTGGAATCACAAAAGATAGTACAAACATAATCCGGAATCAAACTGAACAATTTTTAATGCACCTGGCTTCTTACTCTTTATCACCTTGTTTTATGAGCGTAAAATTATACACCTGTGGTTTTTTTGTCTAGATACGGTGTGGGAGAGATTTTGTGCAAATGAGGCGTCGATGTTGATATACGTACAATATAAATTCGGATATATGGTAACAATTGTGCTATAGCGTAAAGATTAGATATCAATGAACGATAATCCTGGTGATATACTATAGTGTAGTTTACTTGGAAGAGTAAAGCACCTTAAGAATATCATCAACATTAGATTCCATTGTCATTGTCTCAATAAATTTGTTAATAGATAAATTCGGATTTTAATTTGGCTCACCTAAGGCAGTGTAGATATTTTGAGGACCTGAATAGTGTGGGACTTGTCCCAATTTAAGACATCAATAATGCTTTAAAAGCTCTGTAAAAGGTGGATTAGAGTAATATCTACTGACGTGACACGGCAAATATGTCGAAGAGATGTGTGCATGAGTGATTTGAGTGGCAAGTATATCCATCCACCTTTCTCCCTAGTCGTTACCTAAATTTGCTTATGGGATTGATAGTCCCGGGCTATTGTTTGGATTTTGACATTTTCTTACCTGTTATGGTTCACTGAGTTCTTCTAATATAAGGGGTTGAGTAGACGGTTAGTGAATTGATTCGCTTATCATTCATTAAAAGAAAAGGAGAGAAAATGTATAAATGTGAACAACAATCCATTTGTAATTAGAGATGGGCAACGGGCTGGATAACCATTAGACCAAGCGGGTCGGACTATTTAAAATAGGATCAATAAAGAGTCATGTAAATAATTGAACTGCACATTAACACATATCAATGGATCGACCCATAAATAGTCCGTTAGTGACTTGTTACTTTTTCAACCTACCTGCCACACTATTTTACATGCTACAATTAGTTAAAATTATTACTAATATTCTATACATAACAATAATTATTATATATAGTTTTTTGTGTAAGCTTATTCCATTTTCAAAAGGGCTAAAAATGGGTCGCCAATTTATGTATTTATTTATATAAAAGATCAGGCCAAATTAGTAACGGGTCGATCAAGATGCTAACCTAACCTGACCTGGTCCAGTGCCAACCCTATTTGTAACTGTTAAGGACTCATGTATGATGGTCTGGGGATTATATGGACATCTGGCCCATACAGTTGAGGATGTGGATGGTTAACGGCCCTACTTTTTTTAAATTTAAAAATAAAGTGCGGATGCCAGCCCAGACTTTTAGCTTCTCTAATATTTGTGAGACAGAAAATGGCACCAAAAATGATTTAATAGCTTTGGCTTAAAAAATGATAGCTAGCTTCAATTTTTCTTTTATTTTGGGGGGGGTGGGGGGGTAATTTTTTTATATGTATTTTGTTTATCGGGTTTGACTGATGAGTTGTTAGTGTGAGATTTAAACCGGGTTAATATTTAGTATTCAGATTTCAATCTTGAACAAGTAAACAAGTCATGTTGGACTACGGTTACTCCTAATTATAATAAAATTTATTTTTGAAACTGATCCATCAATAAATATGCTCTGATCTTTAACCCTATTATTTAGCCTCGTTGATCTCTCAACATCTACTAATCAAGAACTTATGTAGCATAAAATTTATTTATTTTTTTAGTAATCTTCATATGAAAAAAGGAAATGGGCAGTAAAAAATAATAAGGCTATAGTCGAATGACAATATTTTTTAAAAAAATTGGAGAGGCATGGAAGTAAATGTTTTTCTTGGCATATTTTGAAGGCTACAAATAGTTGGTGGAGGAAGGGTCTCTCCACGAAGCTCACATTTGATTTAATTGTTTAAATTCCTTCACATTTGAGGGTGGCGGGGGGGAAGACAATCATGTTCAAGAAAGGCAGCCAGAGTTCTTTTCAACCTTCCAATTTTGTAATTAATTATTTGATTATCTCGCAAATTAATTAATAGTAGTATACCCACCAACCATGCATCTTCATTCACATCTTGATGGTACCTACTAATCTAAGAGTCAAACCAAAGAACCAAATAAATTTCCCGTTTTAATCCCCTTTTGAATTTATTTTTTGACGTAAAGAAGAGCAAAAATTGATTTAAATTTCATTTACAAATTAACAAATATATTTTGATATTGATTTCTAAAATTTATCAACCAAGTTATTTGACATTCACCTATTTCTTGTGATCTATAAATAATGGATCCAAAGTACTAGTAAATAATTATGATGTATGTCTTTGGTGCTCGAGTTATGCACAATAAAACTCTTGGTTTTTTAACACCCGATACCTACATTTTGAAGACGAATGATGCTTTTGAAAAATTGGTTTTACGCACAAAACTGACAACTGAATCTTATATAGGAATCAAATTTATAGAGTATTTAGTGTACATAGGATGATATTTTATTTTATTTTTGGGTGCAATCGAATTCAAAAACTTGCATTTACTTGCTAGTTACTTTTATAAGCCAAACTCCATAAATCACTAAAAAAAATAGGTGCAAAACGTAACATTATCAACAAAAAAAAAAGGGTTCCACTATATCTATGATTCTCATAAAGTTGATTTATGCTGAGTAATTTCTTTTACTAAGCGAATTTACTTAGATGAATTTGTAATTTTCTTAATAATATCATAGATTAATATTGATATTTTCAGTGTAGAAGTTTGACATGAAATTGATTGGTCTTTGCTGATCGTGTTCAAACTGCTAATTTCCAAATCAAATTAATTACTCATGCTGATCACGTACGCATGCATGTTTATTTGATTATTCCTGAGGACATGACGGTGAGAAGTTATGCAGTCCATGTCTTTCCTATATTATATTTGGATCCCCCCCCCACCCCCCCAAAAAAAAAAAAAATCGAAACTCAAAAGGAGGTGTTTTCAGAGTATGGCCGAAAGCCTTCATCTGCGACCAATTGGGATAGTAAACTAAACCATTTTGCAGGTGTAGCATCAATGATTTCTATGCATCTTGCTTGAAAAATAATTATTGCCAATCAAGACAATCATATTTACAACTATATAATAACCCCTTTGCAATATTGAAATTAAATAGTAACATAAAGCTTATGAGGTTATATATTTGGTTAATTTGATGGATTTCAATTAATTGTGATTGATCATTTTATAGGAAATTATTTTATCTAATAAAGTTGCAAGACGTGCGGAAAAAAAATAAAATCTAATATAGTAGACGATAATCTCATGAAAATATCATATCTAATAACAGGATGGTACAAGTTTGGTAGTATAAATATATATCATATATTATTTTATTAGATTAATTAGTATATGATTATGAAAATTTATATAAATAATTACATCTGATATGGCCCCAAAAAAAGTGAAATGGGAAATTCGAATCAATCATTGCACAGTTTTATAATATTTGGGGGAGGAGGGCTGGCCATATTATATGTACTGGAAAAAATATTAGTGAAAGGGCATTTTATTTTATTAATTAATCAATGACAGAGCATTTTAGTCTCAATTGATTAATTAAGAGATTAAAAAAAGTTTTACTTGTATTATAAAAAAATATTAGTGAGTTCTATTTGGTAGTTGTGAGTACGCTTGGCATCATGTTAATGGACAATACTGGCATTCAACTACTTGCGAATCTGTTAAACAGATTGCCTGGAGCAAACTGTGCTTTAAGCCTTAACCACTGCCTAAACAAAGTGACAAACCTTTTATCCCTTTTTTTTTTTTTGCAATTTAAGTTGACAATGAAACGGGGTCGAGTTTGTGGGATCGATTTAGCTCCAGTTCAACCATTTTATGGAATGTATCGGGAGTTTTGGCCGGGATTAGAATGGTATTTACGCATTTCTAATAGTGATTCAGTTTTTTGGATTCATTAGTGGGGGGGTCTATATTTGTCATATCAGTTTGTGAGCCAACGTAAGTTGTCTCATAACTATTCTTTTCTCTAATGTAAGACTCACCATTTTGGCTCATTAAGTAAAATAGTAAACATTGATCCACTCAACAACAAAAAAAAACCCTTCTTTTTAAAATCCAAAAAAAGGAAAAATCAATTAAAATTTTAAAAAACAAAAAAGCAAGGAAAAAAGGGTATGAGCCGACTTGATCACTCGGCCACTACACGAGGTGTGAGCAGCTCGGCGCAACTCTCGAGGTGAGGGAGCCGACGCTGCAAGTACTCTAGTTCTATTTGAATTAGCTGTTAGTTAAAGGACTGCAAATTCTAAGTATTATCTACTGGCTTCATTGAAAATAATGAGTAAGTTGTTTGATTCACTATTAGATTAGTCAACTTAAGATCATATTCAAATTAATTGAAATTTGTTTAAACCCTAATCCAAATTAGATCATTTTTAATTTAGTTCGACTTTTAATTCATCCTAAAGTGACCAAAGTCCAAATCGCTATTGAGTTTGTATCGTCAAAATCAGGTCATTAAACATGCATGAATCTTATAAGGTTTAGTCAAAACCAATCCCATTTACCTAGAAATATGTAACTCTGGTTACAATTATTCATCTATAAAAATAAAATTGTTCATTTTCCAACAACAAAATATACAAACAAGTTTATTATTGCAAATCAATTTACATACCAATATAATTTCATAGATTTTAAATTTTACATATACACAAATACTTTAAAAGATAAAATTGTATATACCTCGATATTCTCAATGTACAACCTAAACTCTCACATTATAAGAGTTACACATACAAAAGCGCGTAGACAATTGTGAAACCCCATTGACACGGTCGGAATGAATATTCCCCCACCACTCTCGACACCCCATTTTGATCGTCAGAATCTGAACTAAACAAACAAACCTCACCAATAACACCGAGATTACTACCACTAATCCTTTTCTCATTCCTCCTCCCTTTCACCCGAAATAAATAAATAAAAAAATCTCTCTCCAATTATTCCTTTCCCCTCTTGGTTCTCGACTACAAGTATAAATACACTTCAGTCGCTTGGACTCGTATTTGCTAGACAGCCTAGACCACCTCCCTCTCCTTTTCTCTCTCCTCTTATTTTTCTTTCCTTTTAATCAAATTCCATTCATCCCCCCCCCCCCCCCAAAAATAAAAAATCTTGTAAATTCTTCTAGAAGTAGGGGGAGAAAAAAAAAGAAGATAACAATGGCGGCCGATTTCCGGTTGGAAAACGGCCTATTCTCTCTCCTAATATTCCTCTCCTTGTCCTCCTTTTGCGCCGGAATCCGCTCTTTCTCAAGATATGGTTCAAGGGCAGGATTGGAATTTCAGTATCTCCGCTTCTCTGAAGCGCCGGAGTACCGAAACGGCGCTGAGTGCCCCTCCGCCGTATCCGGCGGCGACACCTCCTCATCGCCGCCGCAATGCGATCCGTCATTGGTCCACATCGCCATGACGCTGGATAATGAGTACCTACGTGGGTCAATCGCCGCCGTTCATTCCGTCCTGAAGCACGCCTCGTGCCCGGAGAATGTGTTCTTTCATTTTATCGCCGCCGAGTTCGACACGCTCTCTCCCCGAGTTCTGAGTCAGCTCGTCCGAGCCACGTTCCCTTCACTCAACTTCAAGGTCTACATCTTCAGGGAAGATGTGGTGATTAATCTCATATCTTCTTCTGTTCGTCAAGCTCTTGAGAACCCGTTAAACTACGCCCGGAACTATCTGGGTGACATACTTGACCCATGTGTGACCCGGGTCGTCTACCTCGATTCGGACCTTATACTCGTCGATGACGTGTACAAGCTCTGGAGCACCACTCTTACCGGAAACAGAGTCATCGGCGCGCCGGAATACTGCCACGCCAACTTCTCGTCCTACTTCACGGCGGCGTTCTGGGATTCCGGCGAACTTTCCGGCGTCTTCTCCGAGCGACCCAGAAAACCATGCTACTTCAACACGGGGGTGATGGTGATGGATCTGGGCAAATGGAGAACCCAAAACTACCGCGAAAAAATCGAAAAATGGATGGATATTCAGAAGAAAAAGAGGATTTATGAACTGGGTTCGCTTCCACCATTTTTGCTGGTGTTTGGTGGGGACGTCGAGCCCATTGACCACCGGTGGAACCAGCATGGGCTCGGTGGGGACAATGCGCGAGGCTCGTGTAGACCACTGCACCCTGGTCCGGTGAGCCTGCTGCATTGGTCCGGGAAGGGCAAGCCATGGCTCAGGAAGAAGCCATGCCCATTGGACCATCTTTGGGAGCCATATGATCTGTATACAGGGAAGAGAGGGAGAGATTATCAGCTGGGATTTGGAGCATCGGCCTTGTTGATGGGGTGGTTTTGATTGATTTATTTGATTCTTGGGTAAAAGATTAAGATTGATTGATTTCTGTGAAGTGATTCTTTTCAATTCTTGGTTGAGTTAATGAATTCTTTGGTAGAGAAAGAAAGGGTTGTACAGAAATTGGGATTCGGAAAGGGAGATAGGCGTCGTTGGGTAATGGGTGTTGAATTTCAATTTCATTAGTTGTTTTTTTTTTTTTGGGGGGGGGGGGGTTAAAATTTTAGATACATTTTATTTTATTTTATTTTATTCTTTGGGGGTCCTTTTCTTGAGAGCCCAATTTTGAAGGTTCTTTCTGTATGTATGAAGAAAATAAATGAAATTTATATAAAAAAAAAAGTTCTTTGACATTAAGGTCCTCTTACTCCTATATGGTTGAAGCTACGTGTTATTGAACTGGTCTTACCTAAACTTATTCTATAAAAAATAAATCGAAGATAATATGACCTAAACTAAATCTATGTCCTATAACTGTTTAAGTGTATACATACACATTACAAGGAGAATGAGGAGAAAGGAACTTAGTTAAGGAATGAAGAATAAAGGAACGTCTTTCCATATTAAATCTTTTGAGAATACAAGTCTTTTATTTAAACTTTTATTTGAAAAGCAGCGAAGTCATCTTTTAAATTTTTTATTTTTTTTGCCTTGTCTTGTTCAGCATAGGGTATTCATCGTGCCTAATAGTGACATCCCATCTTTTTGGATTATGTGAAAATGACTTTTGTTTGACAGTTGTATTTCACAAGTATATTTCTTATTATTCTATAGACTTATTATGGTAATCTATATTATTAGGGGATTATTAAGAGATATTGTTTCACCATCACCTGCTAGTTGACTTGATTGCTTGTTTTTTCCGGCCATAAGTAGTTACTCATGTGTAAAGTTTATATTATAAAGATGTAAGCATTATATGTTAAGGTGACTAGGTGAGTAAGTAAACAGAAACCAAATCTAGATGCAGTGCACTACAATTTTTGAACGACTACACATGCATTTGGTAGGCACTAATGAAAAAATTGAGGAGAACATGAGCCAAATCTCCACATCCATGGAATTGACAAAAGCATGGGATTGGGGGAGAGTGGCTGTAAAAGATGTGAGTGCCCAACACGCCAGTTCTGGAGTTAAGCAAAGCATTATTTTCAATGACTTATAGAGGGACCCATCATATGCTACAAAACACCAAGTCACTAGGGCCTTACTTTTTGGCTTGGAGACCCTCTTATACTACTTTTCAAAGCCACTTCCTTTATAAGTTTGTAGATTTCTTGTTCTTTTTCTTTTCACTTCCTCTTCAATGAGGCTAGCAAATTATTTTCCCATCCAATTATTAAAAAAAAGATTTCTTAAACCCGTTCTTTTTTAAAAAAATATAAATTGATAAATAAATAAAATTGGTTAAAATTAATAGAAGTGAGTATTTTTTTTTTGTTAAAGTGGATTACAGTAATTTTTTTTAATGATTGATAGAAGTTGGTTAAAATAGTGAGAGTGGATTTAAATGAGTTGAAATTGATTGAGATTCGTAAATTTGAATTTACCAACGAAAAGAACATGGCCTTATAGCTTGCATCAGAGATAGGGGATTATAAAAGGAGATTATCTTTGAAATAATACTGAGAAGCTTCTGCTTAATTTGTAATATTGTAAAAGTCAATGAGAAGAATATTTAAAGGACTAATAATAATACATAATAATAAGCGTGATGATCTTTACTATTTTGTAATTACCTTAATCTGAATTATTATTTTATATAACTTAAAATCACTAAATTTTTAATATATATGGAGCAAATATCATGAAACTCTTCTATCATAATTTCTTATTTTTCTTTGAGGATGAGCCTTGCTGGCATACAACATATTTTATTCAAATTATCATATAAGAAGACACATTGTATTTTATTATTGTAATTTCTAACTAACTGATGAATTAAAATTTATATGGGCCATCAATTTCAGAATTCTTGAGCTTTCGTGAATTTGATATATTTACTAAAATGATTTATTATTTCTATGTTTATCAAATACTTTTTATTTGTTTGATTTATATATTCAAGGCCGATGATCCAAATTTGAAATGGAACTTGGTTGGCTATGAGCTGGGTTCATACTGTCCTAATAAGACTTTTAGGCACTTGTCAGAGGATCTGTCCACTGTCCACTTTCCACTGTCCTGTCTTGTTTAAATTCCCCCATAGTTTTATTCCTTTTTCGGGTTTACAAATTTAACTTATTTGAACAGTTTTCTTGTCATTTCGCCTATTTTAATTTAATTTTTTTTCCCCTAATTGCATGTTTCATATACAGAGGATTTCAGATTTATAAAATTAATTAAAAATTCTGGCTGGTGTATTGTATCTCATCATCACTCGTGCCACAAGGGAAGGTACGAGCTGCCTCCTGTTGTGCACATTTACAATTCTTTTTGCTTGCGTATTTCCCTGCTTTTATGACATCATAATGCGTATACAGGAAAGCCTTAAACGACAATTACAAAATTATCACAAACTATAACCATTACAATTAATTACAAAATTTTACAATAACAATAAGTACATGAGCATTATTTCGATCGAGCCTAGTGAGAATTGAATTTAAGCTAAATTAGAAAAAAAATTAGAAAGAGTTCAAATAGTTACAATATGGGTCAAATTTTGAAATTTAATTGTGTGAGATTGATTCAATAATCATGAGCTTAAAGTATAACCATTTCAACTGATAAGATTGATTCGATAAAACTTAAGTTAATAGTCGAGCATGTATAAGTGTTGAAATCAAACCTAAAATTTTATAAACTTCTTTAAATTATTATCTGTCGACCCTAATCAAAATATAAATCAATACATAGATATATATTGATTCAAATCCCAGGCATTAGTTTGTACAACCAACTGTACTTAAGGGGGGGGGGGGGAACAAGGGTGATTCACACAGTTCAAAGTTTATGCAACTAGTCATAAATTTTGGACTCCTTTCCGACATCCATAGGCGGATTTATTTGAAACTCTTATGGTTAAAAATTTTCTAATGAGCTATATATATTTTGAAGGGGCGTAGGTTAGTATATCTGAACGCTCCTAAAACGGGTCGTTTAATATTTAAACACCACTCATTCTATACGTATAAATCCGCCACTGCCAAATTCTATTGTATTTTGCATACATTTGATTTATTATTTTTCTAAAACTGCACACGCTATTGATGCATAGAAATGCCAAATATTTCATAATTTGGAGCACCGTCTATGGCTGCATGTCTATTACCATTTGAAATTAGGTGCTTCGATTCATTTTCACTGAAAAATCAAAAGTCAGTGAAATTAACAACAACACCTCCTCTTAGTGTAAGCTCCGTTTTCGTGGGGTTTTGAAAAATTCAGATATAGGCAGTCTTACCTCTACTAGCATCTCTACCCGTAGAGAGATTGAATCTAAGAGACTCACAATAAGCGAAATTAATAAAAACTAAAAAAAAAATTGAAGGAATTATTTTATTCAATTATTCCTTGCTTTGCGTATTGGCCTATAGTCACATGCCACTGTTCTTTTCCAAGTTACATTTATTTCTTTTGGGGGAAATCATTTTTCTTCTTCTTTTTTTTTTGTTTACCCTGAAGAGTTTGGTGAAAATAATTAGGACAAATTTACAAAGAATCCGCATCTTAGTAGTACAAATTGCAAAGAAGGTATCTCACGAAAACAATGGTGCTCCCATCACCATCGCAGATACGTAGTAATTTGGTATATCACTACATTAGACATTTAATTAGTTGGACATAGAGTTGCATATAATATGATATGATGATAAATAACCGAGTCAAATTATCATTTATATTTTTAAATAACGTCAAATTTGAAAAATTACGAGGACTATATATTAGGTTGTTAAGCTGTAATCTTAAGTATATTTTAATTATTGTATGAACAAACTAAATATTTCAATTTTTCCATTTGATTTGATGTTGCTGAGTTGCGTGTTTAAAATAAAATTCAGTAGTCTATAAATATTTAACGTAGAGATGTCGTATACGTTTGATGCTAACAGTATGGTCCTTAAAAGCTAGAAATGTAGATGTTGACGAAGTATACGTACTACTTTAATTAATAATTTCATTAATTAACATATTCAAATTTATGGGCTCGTAATTTCATATGGTTTTCTTTAAAAATACAAAAGAAATGTACTTGAACAAAATAATCATGATGTCATACATTGAATTCTTTAGTTGCGAAGAAGGGTATATTTCAAAGTTACACATAATAAATTACTAAAAATCAATATCTTGGCCGTTGGTACGTCAATGTTCTATGCGTGCACCTATTCGACAAGGCAACCTTTTGTTCAAACATCACCGTCGTTTCTATATTGACCACGTTACTCAATTGGAATAGTCAAGTGCCAATGCTTATTATACAGAGCTCAACTTCTTTTCCTACATTGCTATTAAGATTATGACCATTGTGAATTCACTTGCTAACATAATATTACCTATAACAAACATATTAAATTATATGTATAGTTTTCAAGACCTGTTCTTTTCGTTGGTCTTTTTCAACTTATCAACTTCAATTTACTTTAATCAATTTTAGCCCACTTCAATAAAAAAATACCAATTTCAATCAACTTCAATCTACTTCGACTAACTTCAACCCACCTCCTTCAAAATTTTATTCTCATTATTTTTACCAATTTTAAAAAACATACCAACTTCAACTCACTTCAATAAAAAATACTAATTTTAACCACTATAACCAATTTCACTATTTTATCAACCCCAGTTTACCGGTGAAAAAACAGGTCTTCAGTGTAGTCTTTATACTCTATCTTAAACATATATAATGTATTCATTTCATAAAAGACAATCACTAATCTTTTTCTTTGTTATGTGAAATTGTATGCCATCACATGAGATTGATCTCTCTCTACGTTATGCTTAGTTTATATGGCAGCGGCGGGTCTATATATTTAAAATATGAGTGTCTACCTATTAGCATAATCACTAATATACATGTATAAAAAAATTATATGGTGTATAATATGGTAGTCTATTTTACAGACGTTTCATATTGTATTTAGAGAATGTTAATTACTTTCGGAGTATATTTTAATTTTTAAGAATGTCCATATATGACAATCAGACCCTATTCAAAATAACTCATTATAATTTTTTTGACCTAGGAGTGCCCATGTACACTCCTAAGCCTGACATAGATCTTGCCCATGGTTTATAAAGTGTAATTTTTCTTCTAAATGAATCACCTTTTTTTTTTTTTTAAGAAAACAATCGTCTCACTGATCTAAGACAAATTTTTAAAGAAAGTTAAATCATTAAGCTAGTATTAGATCGATGATAATGTCAACCTAAACTTGTTTTTAACAGTCGAACTCATAAAATTAATATGAGTATTATTATTTCATGTAAAATAAGCACCAATCCACCCTCGATAAACAACAATCACTAAAGCGTAATTACGCGATTACCCCTGGAGTCGCTGCCTAATCCGAGCAACCTCTTGTCCATCAATCTTGAATGCCGTCTTCAAAACGACGTCGGGCAAGGGTGGCTTTGAGGTGAACGTAGAAAGAGGAACAATTTGGGCCCCGGGGTTTTCACTGCTGAGCCCAGAGACAGCCCATGATGGGCTTTTCTCGTCCAAATTGAATAGAAAATGGACCAGCCCTTTTGGGAAGACAAATGACTCACCGGCCCTAAGTTGTTGGGTATACAACTCATTATTGGACGCGCCCACAAGGCCCACTAGGATCTCACCCTTAAGGCAAGTGGTAACCTCTGAGGCCCGTGGGTGCGAGTGGGGTGGGACCAGCCCATTTGGTTCGATGTCGATTCGAGCCATGCTTAGGCCTTGGGTTCGGTGGCCGGGTAGGTTTTGGTGTGTGGTCAAAATGACGCTAGACCCAAATTTGCCCATGCTAGTGTTGCCTGGTTTGGATAGGGCTGAGGTTGCGAAGTCATCTGGGGTGGCTAGGTTTGGGTCCTTGCATGGTGGGCCACTGAATGTATATGGGCTAGATGAGTCCGCAATGCAGTAGTCCTGGAGGGGTTCTGGGTCTATGGCAAGAGCCGAGTAGAGCAAACAGGCCATAAAGAAAGGAATTATGAGATTAATAGCACTCATCATTAGCTTTAAACTGGCCAGAAGGATGGGAAACTTTGATCGAATTGTGAGAAGAGGAGGAGGGTACACATATATACTTGTAAGAGTTATGTGATGTTTTAACACAGAATGAAAATAATTAGTGTAATTAAAAAAGGTGAGTGGAGTAACTTGGGAGGCAATGAAGGGTGAGGGAGCAAGAGGAAATTGGAAGGCAAAGAAATGGTTATGGAATGAGATTGTGATTATGTCATTGTCATCCATGTGTTTCATTGATCTGGTAATGTTGTTATTTTCAAGCAGTAGTAAAATTCAAGGTTTTTATTTTACAAGTAAACTTACATGTATGTTTATGAGTGAGTGACTGAGTGGTGATGATTTACATCATATTTTGATTTTATTGATAGAAGTTCGATGTTCAATCTCAATCTCAAGTGAGTGTGAAAGAATAGAGATTGTTTTACTGTGTTTTGATCGGTAGAAGCTCATTGACTGAATGATTTTTGTGTTTAATTAAAAATATTTTTAGTGAGTTTAAAACTATTCTAGTGAACAAATATTTTCATGCTTGTTTTAATACTTTCTTTTGAACATGTATGCTATGGATTTTTTTTCTTTTTTCATTCTTATTATAGTAGTTCAAGTAATTGCATTGTGTTGTAGGTATTGTATGTTCTCTGTATCGAGTTTTTTTTTTTTAAAGATAATAATATAATGGTCAATTCAACGCGAAAATTTGTTAAAAAAATGTAAAAAAGACGCAATAATCTGTAGAGAGCGATAAATATAATTAACATTTAGCTTTCTATAAATATTGATTTCCATGGAAAATGAGTTAATGATTAGTTGGGTGATTGAGACCTGCGGTCTGGTCTGAACTTCAAAGCAACTCCACGCTCCACATAATTTCAAGTCTCTCAATCTCACCAATCCATTTCGCCCCACCAAATGCTCGCAATACGCCGTCGTTTAACCTCATTGGTAACGACACTGTTACCTGGTCGGTCCGGTTGATAAATGGTCAAAGCCATAATTTTTAAAAAATGCAAAATTAATTAATAAATTCCCCATAAACGAGCCAAACGTCACGGGGCCCACACTCTACCAGTGTTGGCGAGAAAAATAAATGCACGCATTGAAAAAAATAAATTAAAACGGTAAAAAAGTAGACCAGTCACGTGCGATCCGCTGTGCCCCACTTCTCTCTCGTCTTTCTCTCTCTATCTTTTTCTGGGCACTCACACAAACACTCAATGGCACTGAGCCACTGACTGCCCCTCATTTGCTTGCTCGCCGCTTCAGTGTTCCTCTTTCTCTCTCCTCCACATTGCGTTGGTTTGGTGCAAATGCTTATCATCAACTTTTCTTCTTCTTCTTCGACTTAATGGGGTGGGTTTCTTGTCTCTCTCTCTCTTCTTTGGTTTTGCATTGCCAGCTTTAATTTTGGTTGTGGGGTTCAAATAAAACCCATCGTATCAGTGAAGTTAGTGTGATTTTGTGTGATTAGGTTGATTTTTCAACTTGGGTAATGCAGTAAATATTATGCCCTTTTTGGGGTTTCCTGGATTGGTTGCTTGAATTGAATTGCCCACTGTTTTTCTTGGTGAGATTGATGGTGGGTGTTGGTTATTTATTGTTTAATTTTTCCAGTTTGATGATTTTATTTGTGGGGCCGGGGTTTTGTTGGGGTTACTGCATATTAGCTTCTGGAAGTAGTGAAGTACCAAAAAGGGTAGATTGACCTAAGTAATTATGAAACTGTAAAGGGAGAAAAATATGAATGATAATGAAGAAGGATTTCGGGAAGAAAAAGGTTGAAATCATTGTTAGAAAAAGGAAACCATTTTCTTGTTTTTATATATCTTACTTTTTGTCATCAAGTGTGATCTTAGTGTGTGATCTTGGTCCCAAATCATGGGTTTCTTAGTCCTACTTCTAGCTAGCGCCATTGCTTGACTTTCTCTCTCTCTCTCTCTCAGGTTTATCTGATAATTGAGCCCTGATCTAGCACAATCCATGGGTGAATCATTAGTGGAGGGTCCAAAAGTTAAGAACAAGGTAAGCCCATTTCTTTTTTCGTCTTTAAGAGAATACCCATGTCACAATAATTACATTTCTGTGTTTCGTCTGTAAGAGAATACCCAGGTCTATTCCTAGTTTGCTCTTGATATATTGTCAACTGATTTTAGGATGGAGAGTGATAAATTGCGAAATTGTAGGGTTTTTGTTTTAGAATCTTTATTAGTGAATCTTTAGCTGGAGGAATTTTGTTGTTTTTTTGTGAAAACAGATGGGTGAATCTGTCCCCTGTCTCCAAGAATCAGTGTCATTTGGTAGATTTGAACATGATTCTCTTTGTTGGGAGAGATGGTCTACTTTTCCAACAAACAAGTACTTGGAGGAAATAGAGAAGTGCTCAACTCCTGGTTCAGTAGCTCAAAAGAAGGCCTATTTTGAAGCCCATTACAAGAAGATTGCAGCTCGGAAAGCTGAGCTGATGGATCAGGAGAAGAAGAGGGAAACTGAGTCCATGAATTCCGAAGATCAGAGTCTGAACTCAATGGGTTCAATTTGTAACCCTGGTGAGGAAGAGTCAGATGCAGAGAAACTAAAGGCTCAGGTCATGGCTACTGGAAGTGAGCTCGAAAATGAAGAGGTGGAGTTCACAAAGAAGGTGAGTGATGCCCATAGTGATGAGTTGGGTCATGGTGCTGGTATTTTTGATGAAGAATGGGAAGTTGCAGATGTCAGCTGTGAGGTGAGTGTGCATATTGATGAATCAAATGACGGTGCTGATATCATCTATGAAAATGAGCACTTGCAGCCTCAGGGTGTGGATGCTAGTGAAGTTTTGTGTTCCGAAATGGAGAATCCTGACATTGAACAACCGGAAGAACCTGTTTCTGTGGAAGAAGAGGGTACTTCTACTCTAGAGCTGCAAAATATCGAGGAACAGCGTCATGATGAGGTTGAAGAGAGAGACACTGCTGACAAGGAAGCTCAAGATGTGGTGGAATTGGATAGTTTGAAGAAAAGGCAGTGGGAATTGGTTCAAGATGAGGTTGAAGAAAGGAAAAATGCCGAGGAAGAAGCTGAAGTCGTCGAGGAATTGGATAAGGGAACACAGAAAGAATTGCGTCTAGATAACGTTGAAGAAAGAGAAGTCGCTAGAGAAGAAAATGAAGATCTAGTGAAATCAGAAAATGCTAGGAAAATAGAGAAGGAATTACTTCAGGACAAGTTTGAGAAAAGAGAAGTTGCTAAAAAGGAAACTAAAGCTCCCGTGAAATTGGAAAATCCAAAGAAAATGCAGAAGGTATACTTCATACTCAAGTCTGCTTTTGTTCCCTGCTATGTGATGAGACATAGACATAATTTCTCTTGTTTGTGAACACTTTGATCATTTAGGAAACGCTGGTCAAGAAGACAACCAGTACAATAAATGCCAGGAAAAAGCCAGCATCACCCATGGCTAAAAAATCGTCGCCAATGCCCAAGTCTCCAATGCTATCCACCCCTAAGTCATCAAGGCCTGCTTTGTCTAAAACTTCCATGTCTACGACCCATCCCTCAGTGAAGAAGGAAAATGGGTCTACTCCATCATCAATGCTAAAGTCGTCAATGCTATCCACTCCTAAGTCATCGAAGCCCTCATTGTCTAAAACTGCTTTGTCTACCACTCGTCCCATGGTGAAGAAGGAAAATGGGTCTACTCTGATTAGCAGCAAGAAAGCTACTAGACCTGAAAGCAGGACGGTGCTTCCTACATCCCTGCACATGTCTCTGAGTCTGGAACCAGCAAATTCTGATCCAGCTGCGCTAATGACAACCAGAAAATCGCTGTTTATGGAAAAGATGGGAGATAAAGACATTGTAAGGCGGGCATTTAAGGCATTTCAGAATTTTTCACCAACCAGCTTAATTAAAGCACCCCCAACTGATCAGGTGTTTCCTCTTATGAATTTTTATTGGCTGTTTTTGGTGAGACTATTGCTAATTGTCAGCTGATGATGTTGTTACTGATAGGATTTTATTTCCTTAGAAATAACACTTACTCTGTTTAGTTGAATCGTTTGCAGTTTGGAGATAAAAAGATTGGAAAGGGCTCTGTCTTGGACGTCTCTCAAAAGAAAGAAGGGTAATATGGCTAACCATGTAGATTCTTGCATTATCTGCTGTATTTTTGTAGCGAATTTGTTCTTATATATTAGCAGGCATCTTGATTACTGAACTGACCAAACTTCTGTCTTACACTCACTCTCTTCATCTGTAATGGATAGGGTTACCAGGGCAGTGAAGCCGTCAAGCCCCACTCCTGGTCAACTAGGTGCTAGAAAGACAGGAGTAGTCTCTACAGGGTAGGCATTGAAATTGCTCTTTGTTTGGCTGCTTCATATTTCAACGATTGTAAATGCTGATGCTAATTCCTAGTAGTCTAACCTTGAATCTAGTTAAGTCCAGTTGTTATGGTTGTTGGGATGAAGCTGAAAGGTTGGACAAATGGACAATGAATGCTTGCATTCAATAAACAATGATTAGGAAATCAAGGAAAAGCTTCAGTAGTGGATAACCAAGGTCTATCAACCATTAAGAGTGATGAAGCAGTAGCCTATACAGTTTGCATCCAATTTCGATGCATGACACTAACTGGATAACATATCAATTAATGTCAATACTATTCCGTTAAGTTTTTATTTTGAAAGGGGATTGAAATTGGATGTAGTGCATTTGAGCACTGTCTTTTTTCTACTTTGTCACCCTCTCTCTCTCTCTCTCTTGGGTGTTGCCTTTGTGTATCATTTACCTCCACCCAGGTCTCACGAGAGAGGGACTGGTGGCGCGAGAAGGGGGTGCTACTGATATCTCATTAGGGGCTTGGCCTGTACTTATGTGAGAAAGCTAGAAAAATAGTATTCTGAAAACGCCTATATCAGCCTTACTTTCCTTGAAATGCCTATTGCAGTTGCAGCCAATGTTTTCTCTGCGTGAATCTTTTGGATGGCATTTCCTTGAAAGTTGAATGTTCGTTTTGGTATGCTTGTAACAGATTACACAAAATCGGTGATGTGGATAAAAGAAACAGTAAATCTCTTCCAACGTCTTTTGGTTTGAGAAGTCAAGATCTGGGACACAAACAGAAAGAGGTATATATTGTGGTCAGTCTATATTGCCCTTTGAAAAATGCAAAACGACCTCAAAATTATGTAACTTAGATATATGCTGAAATTGTTTATTGCTTCATAATCAAGCAGCTGATTCACTCTACTGTGACTTGCCAGGTGTCTAAGATTTCCGAGCCAAAGTCCAGAACTAAAGAACCTGGTGCAACCCACCTTGAGGCCAATGTAAAGGTAAGCATTTCTGCTTCTGTAGTGGTGGTCCTGCATTAATCCTGAAGCTAAAGATGGTGGTTAACTGTAATTTTTTTTCCTTTTGGTGCCGATAAGAGAATATGTATGTAAATTTTTGTGCTGCAGTCCATGTGATTGCCCGCAGAAAGACTTGCACAAAACGGTCTCATGAAATGTTACAGTGCGACCACGTGTATGTATAAATTGGGATGCATAATCTTTATAATTCATTTCTTGTAGTAATCTTAAGGTGAGATGTTGGTCGTTCCAAAACGGAACAAAAAAGGAAAAGAGGCGAGTTTCTGTGAGATCTTCTCATTTAAAGAATACACACACTGACACCAACTGATAGGCAGCTTTCTTTAGTCACAATTTGAATCATAACTAGTGCAGCAAATCCTGTATGAGGAGTTCATGCTTGTCTAGTCTACGATATCTTGACTACATTCCTTTTGGGCATGTCATTGATTCACTCGCCCCATATTCAAGGAATTTTAATTCAATTCATATTACATGTGAGCTAAAGAATTGTGCTTGATGCAGTTGGAGTTCATGCTTGTCTAGTCTACAATATCTTGACTACATTCCTTTTGGGCATGTCATTGATTCACTCGCCCCATATTCAAGGAATTTTAATTCGATTCATATTACATGTGAGCTAAAGAATCGTGCTTGATGCAGTTGGAGAAACCAGCACCAGTCAGAACACCAACCCGGGAAAGTTCCAAGGCCAAGTTATCATCAAGCTATAATCTGGGACATGGATTCTTCAAAGGGTTAAGGAAGGTATGTCTTTGAACTCCAGTCCTGGAAATGAGGTTTGCTATGTGGTCTTAGGTCTCCTCTTTTCTCTTCCACTCTGTATGTTGTGGTCCATAATTCTCTTTTTGGTTTGTAAGTATTATTCACCGAACTTGTGAATATATGATGCCAGTGAACTATTATTGGTCTGGTGCCTTTGGTTTGCTAAACAAGTGATATGAATATATCAACCGCGTCTTGTCAGAATTCCTAAGCGCATTGAACATGGTTGTGTCAAATATTTTGATTCATCACAGAAGAAATCCACCAAGAGCAAAGCTTGATCACAGCTTGATCTGCTCAGAACCTGCTTCGGCAGGATCCACTCTGGGGTTGTTCTTGTTGTCTGTGAAGAAATCAACCCCTGTACATCCCTACCACCAAAAGAAAGAAAGAAAGCATCATGGTGAACTCGACATAGGAACACCCCCCCCCCCCACAGTGCCCGCTTTTTATCTCATGTTGTTTCATTGACAGGTATCAGGGGTGGCTTTCACACATAAGTTATAACACTAGCATATGTTCTGTTGGTGCAGGACGTTACCAAGAGCCAAGCTTCTGGTTGATAGTTGGTCTATATCAAATACTGAGTAGATGATTTTTGTAATTCCAACGTGGGGACAACACTCCATCAGTGAAGACGATACATGGATAGTTTCGAGAACGAGGAGACTAGGTGTATAAAAAGAGCAGTTTTGCACAGTGATTTTTAGTTTATCTGCTCTGGAAGAAACCCCTTCTCAGTTCGGTGGGATCGATCATGGGTCATTGTTTGTTACTCTGGAAAACATGAGGGCAGAAGTTGTACATCTGAATCTGAATATGAACACAAAAATATATAGGATATATGTCTAATGTCTGTATTGTCTTTCTCTTTGATTCCAGCGAGTCTGTCATTTGTCGAGAATGTGAAGGAGTAGAAGATGAAGATGAATGCACAAAGGTTTATGTCGTTCGTCCTCCTGCATTTACAGACTTGTTTAATCTGAGAATTAGCATAATAAATGGTTGTCATATAGATCTTTTAGATTTAGTGAAAGATAAATGTATTGTAGCAGAAGGAAACCAAGACCAACATAGATAGAAACCATTACCGATGGTCCTGCGTGTATCCATGACAATAAGTTACCAACACTAGAAATCTCAACAGTTTCTTGACCATATTTGAGATTTTATAAACTTTTTTTTTGTTTAACAAAAAAGACTTTATAAGCTTCATAAACATTTTTTCTAACTAAAAAAAGACACTTTATAAGAGACTCTGAAAATGATCGCCTAATTGCACAAAAAGAATTCAGTAGATGAACAATTTATTCCCCATTTCCTACAGCAAGTGTCTAGCGCCATATTATTCAATACATTATCTCAATATAATTTTGAAAGATAGATTATCAAAAAAAAAAAAAATTTTAATTCCACTCATGCCAACTTTTGGCACCTTTTTTATGCAAAAAGAAAATCATAGAAGCACGAACTCCAACTTCACCTACACATATGCATGCATAATTATTTGATTAATTTCTGTTCTTCCTTTGTTGGGAAGCTGAGGTCAAATAGAAGCACGAATCATTCAGTATTTTCTGGGCAGACTTTTTCGAATGATTCAAAGTTCCATCCAAATTCTTCTGTTTTTGGCATTGTGGTCGCATGAATGAGGTACGACTAATCATCCCCTCCTTTTTTTTTTTTTTTGTTTGGGCATTTCATTTTCGTCATTCTATTTTTTTTTTTTAATATACAAGTCAAACCAGAGGATTTGGTAAAAAGTCTAGGGTTTTCTCGGTTCATAATTTATTTGTTAATTGCACCCACTGTTTCAAGTTCGAGCACAGGGTTAACGAAACCCGTAAATTTATTTATCTCACGACTTCGTCTTCTGGGGTTTTTGTATTTTTTAACATTTCTTTTTTGGACTGAGTAAATGAGTTAGGTTTCTTTGAGTATGAAGATTGAAGCATAAAATTATCAAATTGACGGATTGGTGGGCAATCACTGTTGTATAGAATGCTACCTGGGAATCTTGTGCTACCTACTTGACTACAAGAAAGTCGACAATCTACTTGACTATATCAAATTGATTCTGATTGTCATATCAGTATGTAGCTGATGAATTTCTGTCCATTTTTTTTGGGGGGGCATTTTGATTGAACTTCTTTGTTTGTTTGATTGAGCTCTTATTACTGATTATATGGACAGTAGATCAGTCTTTTGTATTCAATTTCAGGAACCCTAAAAACCTCTTTAGAAATCTATAGAAATATTCATACCAGAAAGATTTCTGATCAAATGAAATGCACAATGGGCATAAAGTGGCTTGAGTTTCAATACAAAGCTATTGCTTTCTATCCATTAAATTTGGGCCCCAAATTCATGCTACAGAAAGCAATATGAGTAGATCTTTAGCTAGATAAGGTGATTTGGAAGGGCATACAGGGCGGACAAAGATATATACTTATAAGTGTTTGTCTTTTCCCCTCTTCAACAGGTAAGATAGATTGTTATGTTTATTTTCGGGTACTTGATTGAGTCCCTCAAAGTTGAGTGATTCGACTTAAGGGCTTCATTGTACATTTCTTGGCATCATCTAGCAGGTGACACATTTGTTGTCTGAGTATCAACCTGCTTATTTCTTCTAAAATTTTTTGTGTTTGTTAGTATAAAATCAATTGCCAGGTTTCCATACTCCTTTGAAAGTGTTGCGTGTCTAACAAAGGTACTTGGGGTAAGATGAAGAGTCGAAGCTATGTAGATTAGGAGGGACCGGAGCCTTGCATCCCTTCCATCTTTTCCCTATAATCTCTTCTCCCCTAAAAACTGGGCACACCATCTCTTGATCTCTTGTTTTGAGTTAGCCAATAAAGTTATCCTCTATTTGGTTAAAACGAAAAGCTGGATGCTTGAATTGAAATCAATGAAAAGTTAATCAACATTTCAAACTACTAAATACAAGCAAACATATACTAAATACAAGCAAACATATCTGCCACTCTCATAGAAAGTTTTGAAGTACATGGCAATTATTTTCATGAAAATGATAAACATCAGTGGTTTTATTATGAATACTTGTAAATTGAAATAGATAAAAAAAAGTATGCCTCAAACAATTTGGAAATGATAAAGTTCCTATCTAGCTCATTTTTCATAAGAACATGCAGTGCATGTATTTTCTTCACAACTGCAATCTTCTCTACCCAGTACAGTTGTCACTCTTTACCTGTTTAAAAAAAAAAGGAAATAAAAACTAATGGCTCAACATCCATCTTTCCTTTGGAACCAAAAGAAGAAAAATAGCATTATGTACTGCTCGCCATCTATGTACATCAATCAGATTTTCCACATTCCAGAGACGAGATCCCTGTGCTTGTCAGCTATCATCATCTGAATCACTCGCATTAGACTTGTCTGACAGAAAATTATCGGGTAACTTCGGAAATGTCACTCGGGTTCTTAACGCATCAGGGGATGGGGGTGATGATGGAGACGATGAGGAAGCTGGGGGGCCAGCAGTATTCTTGGGGGCAATTGTTTTCTTCTGTTGCAAAGTCCTAGCAATGTCGATGCAAGCTTTGTCAACCATACCCAGGAAATCTTTTACTATGACAAACAACTGAAGGGGCTGTTTCCCTTTAAAAGCTCCTGCTTGGTAATAATTTGTTGTCTTCTTTACTAATTCCATCACCTTCGTTTGTTCTGCTTTAACTGCCTCTATTTCTCCTTCTGCTGACCCCAGGAACTCTTTCATCTCTACGACAAACTTCCCTGCATTATCAGCGCTACATTGTAACACAGCTTGCCTAGTTTCACCAACATGGGCTGTCAGTGATGCAGTAGTGCTTGAAATGCTGTCATAATCGATGGTGGCGGCTTTCTTGACATTTAAGAACTCAGCACTTAAACCACCTACAATTGGCAGTCCTAGTTTCAGAAACTCCCTTTCCTGTTCCTCCTTTGATTTTGGATCATCTGGGTTGTAATCTGAACCGGAGCTCTTCTGACTGGCAGAGCGCGTAAAGCTGTTAGTCTTGTTCATCACACATCGTCTTCCCTCATTCCTGACAACCTCATGGACTACAAAGTGAAGCAGAGTGGTCTTTCCATCACTGCTTTTGTAGTCTGAGAGCTTTAGCAATGCAGAAAGGTTGAAAGCCTTTGCATCCCCCCTTGCTGTTCCAGCATTGAGCCTATTCCCAGCCTTTAGAATAGCTTCTAGTAGCTTCAAGAACATTCTAGAACCCCGAATTTCAGTACAGGCGCAGTCAAGTGTCAGTAGTGAATCCTTAAACAGCTGGATTTCCGAGTCATAAGTGAATCTAAAAAGCATTGCATTCACCCGGGTGAAAGTTAAGGGAACTGCATTGAGAAGATGGTAAAGGAAGGATTCAGCATCTGCTAGTCTTCCAACATCCCCATCAAAGCCAACGATATTAGCATTCTCTTCTGTTGTAGGGGCAATTCGGGTCAGCTTTTCAAGGGTTTCAACACTTAGGCCTTTTCCTTCTTGGAGCCCATCAATTAGTTCCACACGAGAGATGGCCAGAGAGCGAATCACAATGGCTATGTTCTGTGATCGTCTAGAGTCTAGAATGAAAATCTTCGGAGCTGTGTTCGAGTTCTGGGCTTCCGAAGTGGTGCTTTCTTCCTTTGATGTTTTCTGGTTTGTTGCGACATAGCCAAAAAGGGCTTCCATCATATCTCCATTGTATTGGAATGAGCCCCCTTCAATTTTGCTCCACACCATTGAATGATCAGTGTTAATATTGACCTTTTCCCAATGCAATGGCTTCAGTTTGACCTGATCATTCTTTTCTGATGTATCTCCCCCTATGGCTGATGCTTCTCCAATACTCCCACTGGGTGTGCTCTTTCGTGCTTGTGGTGGTTTCAATGGTGGTGGAGGTGGCGCAGGACCCTTCTTCGCCGGCACTGGTGGAGGTGGGGGTGGTGCAGGTCCTTTCTTGGCTGGAGCTGGTGGTGGCGGTGGAGGTTGTGGTGCTGGTGGGGCTGGTGGTGGTGCTGGTGCAGGGGCTGCCTCATGAGAATCAAGCAGCCTGGCTGTTTGATCATCCTGAGGATGTATTTGAGTGGGGGCTGACGACGAAGAACTCCTCCTCCCATTGCTTGGCCTCCCAAGCATCTCCTTATGGAAAGGGCCACTCTTTTTTTGACTCCCTTCAAGCCTCCTCCAATACAACACATCCAAACCGTCCTCATCAACTATGACACCTTTTACATTCCCATCAAACTTTCCAAACTCTGGCTGAGGCAGAGGCTGCAGCCTTGCACCACCACCACCAACCACCGCGATAGCACCACCTCCACCGCCATCACCCCTCTCCCTCCGCTTCTTGGAGTACTTGGTGAAGAGGAAGAAGACTGCCGCGGCCAACACCAGGGTGCTGGCAGCAGTTGCCCCAACCGCTGTGATTATCGACTTGGTGGAGATGGAGCTAGATGTTGGCGCACCCGGGGATGGCGGTGGCTGTGGTGGTGTTCGTGGGATTATTGGAGTTTGTGGTGGTGTTTGTTGTGGTGGTGGGGGGAAAGGATAGAAAGTCTCTATGTTCTGAGGTGACCCACATAGACAAAATGGAAGATTAATCAAAGAATAATTGATGAAGATCAATATGACCCCACGCAAAAACTTTCTGTGTGTTAGGATTGCCATGCCAATCCCCCTTGATCTGTACAAATGCAGAAATAGAGATAGAGGGGGGGGGGGGTTGAGAAGAGAGACACAGAGAGAAGTTAAGTTTGTTGATTAATTCTTCATGATTAGTGTTGTCTTTGCCTCTTTGTTTGTTTTTGTTGAGTTGGAATGTTTGAGTTGCTGCCATGTTTCCTTCCTTTGTTTTTTTGTTGTTATTATACATCTTTTTCAAAGTAAACAAGTTTCTGACACACAAGTGTTCTTCCTTGGTGTCATCCAACCTTTCTTTCTTATGGTAAATTACTTTCTTAACCCTTTTGATTAAGGGTAAACCTTCCTATCCATTAGGGACTGTTTTGTAATTCTATTCCACACTTTTGATTAATTACTCTGGATAATCCATCTGAGTAGATAAACATGTAGTTAACTCTACTTGTTCTCAAATTGTATGGACTATTTTTATTTTTATTTTTTTATTCTGGGTTGTTGGACCGTTGAACTGGTAATATTTAGGCCTTCTCCTGAAAGGTTCTTTCAGATCAAGCGCCGGCCATTTGAAAACTTTGTAGTAGTAATTAATTTGTTTGTCTTAGGCACTTTTTTTTGCCCTAATCAATTTAATTAATGTTTTTTTTGAACACAAGGTCAACTGTCAATGGTTGGTTTAGAGGTCGGGCAAGATGCCATTTTATATGCAGTCTGTCAAATTCTTTTCCTTTTTTGGCCCCATCATTGTCCCACAAATCGGAATGCTACCCTAATCTTTGCTTCTTTTGATTCTTCCCAAATTTCATGTCTTTCGAACTATATATGCTCCCCCCAAATCTTCCCCTCCGTATGGTCATAAAGGGAGGTAAAAATATTAACATGAACGCAGTTTGAACTAGATCTTCAAGTACTTAAGATTTTAGTATCTAGGTTAGCCTACATCAATGTTGAGTGTTCCGATTAAGGGCGTGTTCGGCAACAGCGTTTTGAGTAGCGTTTAGCGTTTTGACTAAGTCAATACACTCATCAAGTAATTTTTAGTGTTCGGTAACATAGTGTTTTGACTAGCGTTTGAAGTAGCGTTTAGCGTTTTACGCAGCGTTTTTGAAAAGCTAATAGTATTAACGTTTGGCATTTAAAAGTAGCGTTTTATATTTTTTTGCCAAAAAATATCCTTATGAAATTTTATATTTGGAAATTATCTATATCCTTTTATGTCAATTTACATTAATCAGCTAATCCAACAGCTAAATTTACCGAACACATTTATTTCAACTGCTTATCTAAACAGCTATCCGCTAACAGCTAAATTAAAAACGCTATCTGCTGCCTAAACAGTTATCCGCTACCTGAACTGCTATCCGCTACTTAAACTGCTAATTTTGCCGAACAGGGCCTAATATATAGTTGGAGTTCAATATATACATCATTCTCTTGGAAGCACATAATCTTAAAAGCTACGTCAGCAAAAATATATTAAAAAATTAATATATGACAAATACACGGGTGACAAATATATGCATATGAGTGATGAGAGCATGTGCTCTCGGGGGCACATAAGAAATTATCGGTGGAGTCTAGACTAGATTTTCATGTGTATCCAAGGGCTTTACTAGCTCATTTTAGATAACATGCATTGTTATCTTGTTTTCTTGTTTTCTATAAGGATATGATGGTAGCCAGAAATGAATTTTTTTAGCCCAAAAAAAATTACATTTGTGCATCTTTAGCTAGTCTCATACAATATTCATAGATACTCAAGCAGAAATACCATTCGAAATTTAAGATTTATTCATAAATAACGAGAAATAAAATTAAATGATTTTATTCATGAAAGCTTAACTTGCAAGAAATGTGAATGACTTGATTTATTTCTATGGGTTATAAATGCATTTAGTTGGGTTTCCATTGCAGGAAGGTGATGAATTAGGTCGAAGTTTGAAACAATGGTTTATGTAAAAGTCAAGACTGTTGCAACGGTGCTCATATGGTAAAGTAATACCAAATAATCAAATGCAACGGTGCTCCTCCTCTTCTTCTTCTTCTACTGTTTTTCATAGAAATGCCAAACTCGTCTTAGGAGATGTGTTCATATGTTAAAGTAAACCGTAATAAACCTATTAGAGCATAAATTTGTTATCAAGTGATTAAGATCTAAAGAGTTAGCTCCTTACGGATTACTCCGCTAAAAGAAGATCATTTTGTTTTCCAACATCCCTGTTCCAGAGACAGTATCTAGAATTCACGAATTTTTTAGCCCTAATTTTCCTTGACATAAACCAAAGCCAGAAGGTTTTGGAGAGTTTCATTGCGAAATTTTCCATCAACTGACAAGGATTTGGCAGGTAAGAAGTGACCACAATTATCAAAAGTCAGAAGAAAGATCTTTGATTTCTTGAGCTTCCATTGTTGACCTCGTTTCATCTTGTGAATGAAAGAAGCTTCTTAAGTGCTCAAGTGATAGGAGTAATTGATGGTGTGCTTTCAAACCTGCCCCATAAGGATGAATGTGCGTTTGACCCAACTAGCAGCTGGTCCTCAAACAAAACCAAAAGCCGTTCATAATGGCCTTATTGGCCCAAATGGTCTTAATGGAGATTGGACTATAGGCCTCTACTCAAGTGGGCTTTGAGCCCATTCTATGCCTCCTATCCTCCTTGCAGGCCACATTTGCACTGACCGGCCATGTTTTTTTTTGGTGGGGGGGGGGGAACAGGTGCAAAAGTCTATGCAAACAGAATTTAAGTCTTATGTGAGACCGTCCACATAAGACACTTTATGAATAAACATATTTATAGCAACTTTTAATAATGGTTGAGATGATTAATGATACATTTAGAGGTAGCTGTAATAAAAGTCATCTATAAATGAACTATTAGTTATCACAAAATTAATAAAAAGTCACTATAAAACATAATATTAGTCATCTTTTAGCCTTTAAAACATCATCTTTAAAAAAAAATCTTGTTTTACAGTAACTCTAATATAAAGTGATCTCATTCAAAAATTTGTGTTTGATTAATGGGTATAGTCGTATAGACGTCCTTCTCCGTTAAAGACATGCATTAAACATCCTCCCAAAAAAACTAAGAAACTGGAAAAAAAAAAAGAAAAAAAAAACCCTCAAGGACCGTGTGTCAGCAAGAGCACCACGTCACTGCATATCAAACGTCCTGGATTCGTACGTGCCACTTCCAATCATCATGGGTGTTTGCCATCATTGTCTATGAAAACCTTGTCCATAATTGTATTGCAAATTGATGTGGCTCATTAAGAGTGAGCACTCCTCAAATTTGTGGATAAAACGTCGTACACCACTCGGGTTTGAACGTATTAGAAAGACACTGCAATCCATCTAAGAAAAAGGGGAAACGGGACTGTGATGTGATTCAGATTTTGATGCTTCACTAATGTTATACGTGTTATATAATACGGGATTTGGGGGGGGGGCGGTGTTATCGATTTCAATGTGAAAAGACGCTTCAATAAATGTAAATTTTTGACAAAATCTTAGATGACGTATATACTAAAACAAAATCTATTATATGGACTCTATTGGTACACTTGAACAAAAATTGTGGTGTTCTTTTCCTGATCCATCTTCGTTTAATTGGGAGTCAATTTCAAAAAACAATAATGAAGGTCGTGTTCGGGTTCCAAAATATGATTCTATCTTATAGTTGGCAAACATGCGGTGGGAAAAGAAAGACAAACGTAAAAACATTGGCAGAAATGAAGAAGACATTACCAAAGATTTTGGTGTTGGGATGTTGCCTTGGACAGCCGACCCCTCTGATCGCCATCCAGCCCAGCTCATCCTCTTCAAGCCTTCAGCTTCAACCATGGCTTACAAATTAAAATAATACTAATATATATTTAAAAAGGGTAAATATATCGGAGTACCATATAGTTAGAAATTGTTTCGTTCAATATTGCGTGGCAATTGTCATTCTAACTAGAAAACAATACCATAAGTCGTTGAACTATGGTGAATATTATTGCGCACTAGTTCGTGTTTACTGGACAACCGATATAACTACTGGTTTATTCCTTTATTTTTATAAAATTTGAAATCATATGTAATACAACGATTGTGCGGATTTTCTTTCTAGGTTTTGGCTATAATATTCTAAATGAGTATGAAAGGAAAAGATGTATGATGAATAGAGATCCATAAAATGAAAGAAGAAGTAAAAGGGTTATATTTGTCCAACAAATTTGCTACCGGATTCTCCATCCTGAAAATATGCTGGATATTTATACCACTTATTACTTGTTAGAATTCTGCAGTTATTTTCAAATTCTAAACAGTAGTAGATATTTTCTATGTTACCACAAAAACTGACACATTTTGCTTGGTAATTAAAAGTAGTCATTAGTGCAGTATAAGCCGTCAAAATCCCATCAATATAGATTTTTCTCAGTTAAAGCATCCAAACAAAAATGGCCACTCGGCTTCATTTATTTCGGTCCAACTTAAGTACAATAGTCCAAGAAGCATATATATATATATATATATATATATATATATATATATAACATGAGCATAAATCTAAGAGCATTTTTAATGGTGAGTCAATATTTTACCTCACTAATAGAAGGATATTTTTGTCACATTAGTTTGTGAGTTAATTTTTTTGCTCACAATTCTCCATCTCTCCAATGCAAGACTCACTATTTTAACTCACCAAATAAAATAATACCTATAAATTACACATCTAACCATGTTTAATTGGTTTAGTTTTTATATTTTAGTTTCTTGTTTGGCTTTATTTTTGTGAAAAATAGTGCAAGCTCGACAACATCATAGTCATCGAACCCACCATTGAATATACTTTATTATTTTTTGCCACAATGGCATCATTTAAATCAATGTAAATATATTTTTATCTTTGAAAAATAATTTATGGTCATCTAATACAATAAAAATGATTTGTTTTTCTTTAAAAAGAACATTCAAGCCCAAAAAAAAAAATCATCAAATTTTATCAAAAGATTTATATCCAGTAAGTGTCCAAAAGAAAAATATAGACCAATCCAAAAAAAAAAAATTCAACAGAAAAAAATAAAACTATCTAACCCAAAATATTTTTCACTAATCAAGAATTGGCTGGGCGAGTGACGCGCCCAGGCAAACCAACTCGCTAGCCATGAGGCGCGAGCCAACCGCTATCTGAACACGAGCGACTTGCACATAAGCCGAGGTCCCTTATTAGCTCATGAGCCGTGGTCTAAAAAGAGATTGGACCTCTTTCAACAATCCCCATTGTAATATAGCGTGGTAGGGGGGATGAAGAGATGGATTACATGCTTTGCATGTCTGTAATTAATACAAACTTACATGCCCATATCATATAGTTGGGCCCATATGCTATGAAACCTTGGCATTATATTATCTAATTTTTATTTATTTTTATTTATTATGTTTGTTATATTGTATGGATAAAATACACATATATTCTTGCTCGGCATAGCAGACAAGGGACATCAAACCCACCTGCCTCAATCCGAATCATATCATTTCAAATCTTTCCAAATTGGTCCTGTATCATTACCCAGCCACTCCACCCTTATTCCCCCTTTGGTTTTCACCAACCAAACACATTCCCCTCTATTACTATTTACTAGGAACTCTCCTATATTATTAATCATTTTATTATTGTGTGGACTTCTATTTTTCCTATGATGAATGATCTTAATAGCCCTGCTAATTATCATTGGTTTTTTCTATAAAATATCGTACAAATTTTTTTTTTTGAATCTCTTAAAATCAACCTCTCTACATACAAGAATACCTATAGAGATAAGACCGTTTACATCTGAATCTCTCAAAATCCTGCGAAAGCCGAACCCACATAAGAGAGTGTTGACTACTGGTGAGGGGAGGAAACAGCCAAAATATGTGGCTGGCAGTGAGCAGTGGGTTGCCACCAATAGGTGTGGCTTGGAGTAAAATGGGGGTTGCCAAAAATAGCTATAGCTTGGATTAAATGGTGGAGAAATTAATGCATAATCGTTGACCGGAAAGGCCAACGGATAAAAATTAAACGATATTTCTCCAAAAATATTAACAGGTCCGACTCAAGCCCACACCACACCACATCGCGCCCAGCCCGGACCAGTCGGTCGGGCAACACGTATGTGGTCATCACTCTTCCTCGCTCCACTATGAAAACTAGACCGAAATTATTCAGCAATGCCAAGTAAGGATGGGAGATATAAACTACACACCAAATGTCAAAACTTCCTATGTGAGACAATTTCAAGAGGAAAAAAAAAACTATCTCATGCCATTACCACCAACAAGCCAAACCCACACACTAGGAAAGGTGTTATAATGATTTTAATAGATGAATTAAAATACAAATATAAATAGAATTAATTGAAAGTTTCATATGTTAATAATCGTTATCATTACAATAATTCCGAGATTATACCCTTCATAGTGAATAAAATACCTTATTACGAGAGACCTGTAACAAAAGCTTTTGAAAAATAATAGATTCTAAAAGGTATACTAATCACTAATTTATTAATCGATTAATAAATTGTTAAGACTCTGGTACTTATGCTTGTGTACACATCTCCAACGACAACTTGTGGGCTTCTTATGCATAACGTTGTGTATATGTCAGCATCTTTGGATGAAAACATTGGCGATATACTGTAAAGTGGATATAACAAGGCAAAGAAAACTAGATGTGTGAGGTACACACGCAGGACAGGTAAAATGCAATTTTCAGCACGATGATTCACAAAATCGCAGGGGACCCACCATGAAAGATTTGGAAATTGACTTAAACTGAAATGTGCCCATGTGGACTATTTATAATCTTTAGCCATAATTGTAATTGCAAAATTAACAGCTAATATTCCATTTGCTAATAATCATTGTTTTAAATTGATAATAACTAATAATTAAGCAAAATTTGGTGCACGCATTATTCAAAATTAAAATAACTTTTCACTAGAAACGGGTCTGATTAATTACAGTGGGGGAAGAAGAGCTAATTCAGTGTAACGCCCTGTAATTTCTCAAGAAAATACTCCAAAAAAAGGAAAAAAAAAGACGGAAAAAATAATAAGTAAATAAGATGACGTCAGATGTACCGCGCTATCCCAGACCGCCGGCAGCAGAAACCGTTGGAAGTTGGAACTTTTAACGGGCAGCAACTAGAATCGCCGGCTTTTTTTTTTTAACTTTAACTTTTTGTTTGGGCAAAATGATAAACCAATATGGACCGTACGATCAAGAAGCGTGGATCGTCTAATCAGAGTCGCGTGGCTTAAGCTGTCTAGTAGGAGAATCAGACGGTCCAGATGGAGAGGAAGGCATAGAGCAATCGAACGGCCCAAAAGGCGAAGATGGTGTTGTGAGAGAATCCAAAGGGCCTGAAGGAGAGGAAGGCGTTGATGGTGATGGTGATGATGATGTGGTGGACGGTGGAGACTGAGACAAGGGAGAAGACACTGATGAATCGGACGATGGAGATCTTGTTGAAGGAGGTGATTGGGAGGAAAAATCAGGACCGTCCCTTTGCTTTCTCTTGTTGATCCCGCTTTCTCTGCCCTTGGATCTGTCCTCTCTACTCATGTAGTCTTTGAGCCGCTTCACATCGGATAATTTCACTGGCTTTAGGATGAAATCTTCCGCTCCTTCCTCCAAACAACTATTGCAATTTTTTAAAAAGGGAAAATCATGAATTTAAAATCATCAATCCAGCGAAAAAATCAATAAATTTGACCGAATTTGTACGTCAAACAACGCTAATTGTTCGTTGAATTGGCAAGAAAATGAACCCTTACGGAGAGGAGAGAGAAAATTACCGGTCGATTCGCGCCATAACGTTTTCGGAGGACATGATCACGACTGGTGTTTCCTTGAAAGTAGATGATTCCTGCTCTAACAGTGGCGATTTCAGTGAATATGATGGGATGTAGTTTAGCTCTACTTTTTAAAGGAGAGAGAGAGAGAGAGAAGGCGAACCTTGATGCGTTTGAGGAGCTCATAGCCAGTCATTCCAGGCATACAGTAATCAGTAATAATCAAATCGACCTTCAATCCCTGCGAATTGATTGAATTTTCAGGATTAGAAGCTCAAAATTGAAATGAAGGAGAGTGATCATCTGGTAAAACTCACATCAACAACAGAGGTACGCTGAGCTTCATCCAATCCAAGAAATTCTAAAGCTCTGATGCCGCTATCCACAGCCGTTACTGCAATTGCATTAGACATAGAGAGAGCCAGAGAGGAGAGCGAAAAATCAGAACGATTTCCACCATTGAAATCTCAAAAGCTAGAAAATTAGAAGATCAAAATTCCTCTGTTCACAGACCTTTGCAAGAAGATGTCCGGAGCAATCCTTCAATCACTTTCCGATCAATAACACTATCATCGACGGCCAACACGTGAGCTTCCGCCGGAGAATCCGACGTACCTAGGTCGATTTCCGAGTCGGACTTCCACTGTCTGCTTGAAACGATACCGTTTCTCGCCATGTTCAGCATCGAGCTCGTCGTTCAGAGCTTTTGATCTCTTTGATTGTTTTCCAGCTTAAAGCTGCTGATTTGGAGGAGGTAGATGATGATGATGATGATGATGAAGAATTGAGAAGAAGAAGAGGAAGAGAAGGGAGAGTGTGATTCTGTGTAGAGGTGGAATTGGGACCAAATTTTAAACGACGATAAAATATGAGGAGTTTCTCTCTCCTCTGAAGAGGAGCAGTGTCTTTCTCTGGCTATGAAATCTGCGGGTCGTGGGAGGGAAATCTTGACACTTTATTTAAGGGGAAAGAGATTCTCAAAATCTACTTTGATAATATTGCCAAATCCCAGTACTCGTACCATTTGCTTTGAGATAATGTGCAACATATTATAGATCTATTTATTGCGCTTATATCAATAATAATTTTAAAAGTATTTTTTATTTGTGATATAAATACTTATTCAATATATGTAATTGTATATATTTGAAAATTTTTAAATTTTATATATGCAATTACAAATCAATATGAAATTGTTGGATTACATTGATAAAAATACATCTAAAATCTGTTTTGATATATAAACAATAAATAGGTCAATAATATGGTGCATCGACATCTGAGCTTAAAGTCAAGAGTATTATTGTCCAACACCTCTAAAGTACAGCATATCATCGCCTAAAATCCCTTTTACCTTTTAATATAACTAATATTCATATTTACAGTTAACTTTAATTATGCGCTCTCTCTCTCTCTTTGCGCTCTATATTGAGTATTGACTAGGACCCCAAAAATAAACACAACAATTTTTTTTTCCAAACCCAATACTTGAAGGAAGTACAAAGTTTGATTACAACAATATTTGGTATTGATTAGCACCAATAAACACTTATTATATTTCTCAATCATTATCTCCAAATATTCAGACTAGTCAGTTTCAATCATCAATTATCACCGTTCTTCAATATAGACAATACTAAATAATAATAAATTACTTATAATAAGTTTTAAAAAATCCATTCTAATACTGATTTTTCTCTGTTCAAGAATTGGCAAGAAATGTTGAGAAATATTGAGCACTGGATAAGTAAAGACAATGCTACTAATATCGTGCCTTGATCAACACAAGTTAGTCTAACTGTCTAAGTGCTTTAATGGAAGAGTTTTACGCGTTGTGAACTAAAAATACTTCGACTCTAATAAATAAAAGGAGATTCAATAATAAAAAAATAAAGTACCTCATTTATTAACATAAGATGCCATTTATCATTCCTATACAAATACTAAAAAGTGTCATGTTTCAGTGTCCAATGGATATAAGATGATGTATATCGTTTCTGTAAATATAATTAGTCAATAGTCTACTTACTCTAGTACTGTCATATAGAAAAATTCGAGCAGATAGATTAATTAACAACCGTATGCAAGTCCTGTTTCCAAATGCTACTAACATGCTATTGATATGGAATATGTCGTGCAAGTTCGGACTTGAAGATCCATATCTTTGTTGTAAATGTGAAGGAAATGACGAAGAAGAGGAGGTGGAAGCATCACAGGAGAATTCCAGCATGAATTATTATTTATCATAATATTCGTATAATTGTGCATCGCGTGATTCGGTCTGGGCAGCCGTCAAATCTGATTGCTTCGGAAAAGTGCGGGAAGGAAACCACCACCGAGTCAAGTCGTCAAAGGTGGGGGCAGGGGGAGGAAAAGGCATCGCGTTGCCCGAGTCGCGCTAGCATGACTCATTCGCCGGTGCTGGTTTTACCGCGTAATTAGAGTTTGGTGTTTTTTATTTTTAGGGGGTTCCGAACTCGCCTAAATAAAACTAAAAAATTAAACTCTTAACATTGATAGACCTCGGGATAGAACAGTCCTTGTGGTCTTCAAAAATAATTTTGATTAGATCATAAGGAGAAGCATCGAAATAAATCAATATCGGGTCTTGGCCAATTATCTCGTTAGCTTAATCAGTCAACTGTTTGATTCACTTGTTTAAAACAACTTTCCAACTTCAACTCCTAACCTCCAAAACATAACATCTATTTGTAATGCTCAATCATGTTATGATATGGGTGGCAGCTCATAGCTTCATTCCTAAACAATTTCGCCAAGGTAACACGATCTACATTAACAGCCAAGCAACGCACATGATGTCTCGTCGCCATTCCCGACCCTCTAATGACAGCGTTAACGACTTCACGTAGACTTGAAAGGAACAGCATACGCCATAGTTCTCTGAAAAAGCCTTAATCAAGTTTCCCCCTATTATCATGTAAGATCCTCCCTCCACCTGCCATACCTGGATTGAATTTTATTTTATTTTTGCTCTTAAATTTTCTATTTCATTGAAGTCGAATTATTGTTGGTTTAATAAGTGGTAGAGCTATCATATTATAGATTTTTCTCATTCATAATACTCAAATCTCGAGATTGTACTTAAAGAGAATAAGTGTAAAACCAATTGGATTAACATGCGTTGGTAGATCTGAATTCCCTTTAGAGGTCCCATATGTGTTTAGAATTATCTAATTCTCGACTAGAGGAGTCTTTCATATATATTGCTCAAGTGTATCGTAATGGAGGCTTCCAAAAATCAATACAAGTGAGATTTAAATCCAAGCCCTTGGTAATAGTTTTTCAGGGACATTAGCAACTGCACTAGATTTTTTTGGGGGGGGGGGGGATAAAATATAAGGATTTAACTAATAAAACACCAACAGCCAAGCGGCACAAACTATGCTTGGTGTCGCCCACAAAAATTCAAAGTATGGGTTTTAGTACAATTGATAAAGTTGTGAAACTATTATCAGAAATTTAGCTTTCAATGTTACATGTGTTGGTATTTATGCCTACATATATACACATGTACGTGCATATTTAAAAAAATATCAAAATATCTAAAATTTTGATCCGCAACATGAAGCATTTATAGTTACCCTCAAAATTTAAATTCGGATGTTCTATTTCCACCTAAATCTATACTATATATAAAAGCAATGTTGTGATGACGTGGCTTTTTCGAATTTTCATATAAATTTGAGATTTTGAACCGTTAGATTATTTGATTATATAATCACAACCGTCGAATTTTCAATAAAATAATTACCGTCATAATTAAAAATATATAATATCTTGATTTTTTTTGGGCAACAAAATCTCTTAACTACCTAAAAATAAAATATACTTTGATATCCTTTCCTAAGTCAATAAAAATAATTATCATCATAATATCATTAGGTTATTTGATTATATAATAACAACCATAAGAATTTCAATAAAAATAATTACCATCATAATTAAAGGTATATTATTTCTTGATTTTTTTTTTTTTTGTGGTGGAATCTATAACTACCTAAAAACAAAATATACTTTAATAATTTTTTCTAAATCACTGAAAATATATGTGTACTGAAGTTTATGGATGGTATTAATATTTTAGTGATCCAAGGAAGGAATAAAGTATTAAAGTTTCACTTTTCTTATTTTAATGGTAAACCCAAAATTAGTCACTTTGCATATTATTATTAGATTAAATAAAAGAGATATTAATTAATGGAAGAGTTAGACATAGATGAAAGAATTTTCTTTCCAAACGTTCTTAATGCGGGATAAGGTGTTTTTCTTCTTATATTTATTGGTCATGAATTAAAGTTCATAAAATCACTATTTTTTTATGAACAAAAATCTGCACAATTAATGACAATTAATTAAGGGTCGAAAAATGTTCCTTTTAAGAGGTTGATGAAGTTTTTTAGTTTTTTTTTAATTTGTAACAAGTATTTCTATACCCATAGAATAAGTGAAAAAAAATATAGGTTTTTATTGATAATAATTATTTATAAAATATTACAATATTCCATATAGCAACCATGTCATATACAATATTTTGAGTTTTTTAAATAAAATAATTAATAACTTTTTAAGCAGAAACAATTATTGACAGGAGCAAATTATGAAAAACTATCAACTAAAATTTCTAATATATCGAAATATACTACAATAAGTTTAGCAAATATTTTCGATCGCAGTTATAATATCTTAATTTCTCTATAATAATTTGAAAATTATGATAGTCTAAAAAAATTATCTAATTTATTCATTGTTAGGTACTATTGATTATAAATTTTCAGTTGTATATTTATGTTATGAATTTCGCAAGTATATGGTTGATCGTTGTAGCAAGTACGAGTGTCGGTCTTTAAGGATGTGTTATGAAATTAGATCGCTATAAAACTAAATGTGATACGATTGAATTAAATTGTCTAGGTTTAGTTAATTAATAACCAATTATTTCAACATGCTACACTGGAAGATCAATATCAGGAAGAAGCTTACTCTATCTATCACCATTAACTTTAATTATGGGCAAATTATGCAAAGCAAAATCAAACTTGAATACCCAAAATACAAACAGAGAACTTAACAAATAGAAGAGAAATTAAGCTCAACCTCTTCACCTCCAACTCCATTTAGCTCTGGACTAAAATGAAAATCTGGATCTGAACGCATATATGAACCGAATAGAGAATCCAGTTATCCAAAGAACGACTAACACCGAAAACTCGAATCTAGGTCAGATTGAAAAGCTGTGCCAATCACGTTTTGGACATTTTATTTTTTGATTGCTATCTCATTATAACATTCTCTGCTGCCGTATGGTCATCTATCAGTATATGCGATTATAAATTATTGTATAGATAAACAATGGGTATTTGTTATGGAGCATCGACGATGCCATGAAGTAGAATTGTCTATCACTCTTATTGCGCCAGTAAGCTGGAAGGAGGAGGTGTATTACTTACGAAACACTGATGTTAGATACACCAGGTATACAAGATATAATTGTAATATTCATTATATCATTACTAATCAAATTATTACTAAGAACTTAATTTTTAATGTAGGTAAAAGAAGATAATGTGAATTTTTCGTCATTGCCACCACAAATTAACGAATTATCATATCAGTTAACATGATTTTTAGTTTCATTTTGATTACCTACAATCTTTGTCATACTTTATATCGCGTATTTGATAGTCATACGTTGTTTTAATTATTGAGTTTCAATGGTTATACATAAAAGTGCTATCTATTCATATTTTTCAATAATTTTAAGTATTATTTTCTAAATTACAATATTAACTTTGTATACAATGAACATTCCTCGATTATTTGACTATATATATATGTACTGTAATATGCACCGTGCAAAGCACGGGTCCATATTAATACACCTTAATTTTAATGTGTTTGTCCAATATACATCTATCTTACCAATGCTATTTAAAGAGCTTGCAAACTCATCCCATTTTAAAAAAAGGAAATAATAATAATTTTGAGAGAATTATATCTAATATCATCATATCTTGCCCTCCTTTTTTTGGTGCAAAAAATGTGAAGAAATAACATATTCTTTAGACAGCCAGGAAAGATCAAAGCAAAAGAGGATGGAAGGACTGTAGAAGATATTTGCCCCCCCCAGAAAGAAACCACCACCAATTGCCAGCTATTACCTGTTATAGTAAGTACCACTGTAAAACTTTTTTTACCTTTTACAAAAGCCCATCGCTTTTGTAGTCAAATCTTTTAACCCCACCCCAACGACCAAACCACTCCTGACTCATCACAGCTCACAGCAGAAGCGGTCATTCTATTTTCACTGTTCCATCCCTTCTTACCCTTTTCCCAGCCTGACTGGGTATAATTAACTTTGACAGAGAAAAAGTAAGCAAATTAGATTCGGGGAGACCCAGAGAAATCTCCGGGTAGGGCCCAGAAGTTTTGGAGTTTAGCAATGAATTCAAAAGGAAATATCAGACAAACAAAATCCAGATCTGGAAAAGGAGATCAGATCATCACTCACATCATCATCATCAATCAATCAGTCAATCTTCGCCGTGTACGTGTACGCGTATGTGTATGTGTATACATGCATTTAATTTGTACAATTCTTGCATATTTTTCTCGCGTTCAATTCTGATTTGCTTGTTTGGGTTTCCAATGTGGATTCTCTCTCCTGGTTTGGTTGTGTCAATCAAATAACCGATGGACACTGTGTCGCGACGTTCTGCCAAATCCTCGGTTTTGCGGGGCTTTTAGCATTTTCACTCTTTGATTTGATTGTCTAGGGTTCCTTGGCATTTCACAGCTATCTGGGAGCAATTGATTACATATGAAGCGTTTGGCTTAGGGCTTTTTTGGGTGTTTTAGAAAATTATTTGGCTTAGGCATTTTTAGAAAAATATTTGGATTAAAAAGAGATTTTCTCATCATCATTAAGTCGTGTTTTTCTCAATTTGTTTCTGTTATAATGGTTATATTTAGTTTAATTCAGCAAAGATAAGTTGAAAGAATTAAATCTTATTTATTTGACCAAGTTAAAATACTAATTTGAGTGTTTGATAAATTTTTTTTTTTAAAGTTTATCAAAAATATTTAATTTTACCACCTGACCGATTAATATAAATAGTTAACACAAATAATTAATTTAAATAAATAATAACTAACAGTTGTTCTACTTTCTCCCACATATGAGAAAAATTACAACAATCACCACCATCGTTGCCAGTATGAGCCACAAGTTTACAAAATCTAAAAAGACTCATATACAAATAATATTAACCCTATAGATAAATGCCCAAGGATAGATCAAAAGTATGTACAAATAGAGAGACGAGGGAGAAAACTACTTCCATACAAATTTGTTGGTACGAGTTCCACTGCAAGAAGCGGACATACAACCATTAAGATATACATTCGTCTAATGTGAAAATGATCCATTTCTTGTGAATGCTATAATGTTAATATGTTATTGTGGAGCCCAAGCCTAAAGTTGAATTTGATAACCCGCCAAGCTGGAACCATTGCCGTTTAATCTAAGTAGCGAGATATGGTATCTCCTTGATGTTGAGTGCATGTCATTTTGTTTGTTATTATCGGTGCGTATCCCTATTTGGCAACAACATTGTTAGGATTTTATTTCCAAGTAAACAATGTGAAAATTTTAAATTTGTACCTTTGAATGCATATTGATTGTTGCCAGTGTATTCATATTGGCCGTATGATTTGCACCTGTATAAGGTTTGGGTTCATGGTAAAGAATGCACTTCAAAATTCATATATATCATATTTAAGGTTAAATTTGATGTCCTTATTGCATTGGATTGATGATTGTATTTATTTGTCTATGTTAAAAAAAAAAACCCCCGAATCTTCTTAATCTGCATGAAATCTTGGTACTAGACATATGTTAATGAAATCTTGGTATTTTGGTTAAAATTTAGGTACAAAGTATTTATTGAATCTCATTTTTTGATTCCATGCCTTTGTACATTTGCATTGACTTTTGTGTCTTTTTTTAACTTAGAAGTTAATTTGTAATGTTTATAAGTGTTAATTAGTTCAACTTTTTCAAGTTTGTGAAAGTTGACAAAAATAACCTTAGTCAGTTATTGATTATTGCACCGAGTTTTGTACTAAATTAATATAGTTAAATTAGCGCCTAAAGCCATTAGGAATTAGTGTAGTTAGGGTTGGCAAAAATTTATCCGATCTGATTACTCAAATTTGTCTGACCTGGAAAAACTGATATGGTCACAAAATTCATGTCTAAATTAAAATTCGGACAATCAGTCATGTCCGAATTTAAATCCGAGGCAAGCTTAGGTGTGAGCATTCGGGTTCGGGTTGTCTGGATTTTTGAATCATTTTGGGTTCGGACAATCGGGTTCGAACATTGAACAACTATGTTTATGTATAAATTTAGTTCAAATTCTCTACAAAATTTTATAAATTTTTTTTCGAAAAACCGGGTTCGGATGTTGAAAAATCAGGTTAGGGTGCAGTTACACAAATTCGGTCTGAATGTCCTAAAATCATATTACAAATTTGGACATTTAGGTCTGAGTCTGGTTAGAGTGTCCGATTTATAATTTGGATAGGGCCCGAGTATGAAGTTTTTGTCCGAATATCCGATTTATCGACCCGTATCCGAATTCTTGTTAGCCCTAAGTGTAATCGAATATTATATCTATTGGTATGGTATAATTAAGATGATGAAAGTTGTCAATGTCAATTAGTTATGCTTAAAGTTTTCATTATAAACCATGTGTAAATTGAAAACAGAAATTTAAGTTTAAATCTTATTTATATTACTTATGTGTAAAAAAAAAATGTGGTCTCTTGGATATTTACGTATAAGGGGTAGAAGTCCCTCATCTTTGTTGCCGTGTGATCCTTGCGAAGAGCAAGAAATTACCTCATATTTGGCGGACATATCTTCCAGTTACAACATGTTTTTTTTCTTATTAAATTTGGTGTTGGTCGTTAGATTAATTTATGAGAGGATAATTTTTTGTATAGTCGTTTTAATATCTTGACAACATCCTGTTTATGGGGCCTTCATCTATTATTTTATTGTACCTTTTCTACCATGATCTTCTATCCGGCTGCTTGAATGATAAAAAAAAAAAAAAACTTGTGGGGAAAAAAAAGGCACATGGTTTACAATTGTGTAAATTTCAGTCAACTAGAATATCAAGTGAATCAAGGTAGGGCCACCCAAAATCGAATACCTCCCCTTTTGTTTGCTTTATTATTAATGGATATGACTTAAGGTTGAAACTAAGTATTAATGATGTCGAGGGGGTCAAAGGATCGTTTGGTAAATAGGGAGCTCGTTAAATTAAAGCCCCTAATAAAAAAAACAGAGCCACTTTAATTTATTTAATTTTATTAGCTGATTTAGGCTTATACCCTTTCAAACTGCCACAGGTAAAAGTCGAATTGTTGTTTTCACCTTTCTTCAAAAGAAACGTGGAACAATCTTCTCAAAATCTTACCTTTTTTTATTGCCTAAAAATTTACCATGTGTTATTTATCCATATTTCATGGGTTTAAACTTTTTTATAATTCATGTATTTTTTTTAAAAAAAAAGGGATAAAGCTTAGCAAGTGCAAGATGAGGAGGCCAGGATCCATACTATTTAAAACAGGGAGCCACCAAGTAAGTGAACCTTATATAGATATAGATGAAATCTACTGTGTATACTAAAGGAAGCACTCACCCACCATCAATCTAATATCATATTTAGTTGTATGTAATACGACGTAATGTATCTAATAAACAATATTAACTTCTTAATTTTATTTTTTTTTACATATTACAGTTTTTTAAAGACTTATAGCTTGGCTTTTGGTGGTGCAAAAGTAGCCCACTAGACTTAAAAAAAAAAGAAAGAAAAAAAGCATGGTAATTTAAGGTTTGTTTGGATGAGGAGTAAGGGGAGTAAGGAAGGGTTAACGCTATCCCTTACTCTTATCTGGAGGCAAAAAAATGAGGGTAAAAAGATTAACACTTAGTCCTCTTGCTCATCCGTACACTTCATTTTGAAAACGAGGAGTAAGGAGGTAGATTTGACATATTTGCCCTCATAAAATCTAATATAATCTATTTAAATATATTTGATTAGGACATATATGTCAATTGTTTCATTTACTCTTATTTATTATTTGATTTCTTTCAAACAATGGTAATTCCTTACTCTCTTTAAATTTGAAACAAAAGTAAACAACATACTTTTATTTACTCCTCTAACATACTCTCCTCTCAAACTGACCTTTAGGTTCTGTTTGGATTGGGATTGGAGGGCAATGGAGAGTAAATGGGAGTAAATTCTCTTTCTTACTCTTATTTGAGAGTAACAAGAGGAGAGTAATGAGGAGTAAGGAGAAGTTATTCTTACTCCTCTATACTCTCCATTTTTCTCAATTTTCCTACTCTTTAATTTTGGGTGTAAGGAGGAATAAGGAGAACTCTTTTACTTATTCTCCCCAAAAATCTGAATATAATATATTTTAATTAATTTATAAAGACATATATATCAATTTATTTATTTACTCTTCTATTATTTCAAAGAAAGATAAATTTTCACTTCTCTTAAACTTCCAAATAAAAATAAATAACTCTTATTTACCCTCTCTCTCTCATCTGTATTTACTCCTACTCCTTCTTTAACTTACTGCAATTCCAAACGGACCCTTAGGCCCACTAAGTTATGGCCGAGTTGGGCTAAAAGAGAGAAGCAAATCCACTGCAACGTCGAACGATTCCTGAAGTTACCTAAGCACACAGCGAAAGCGAGGCCTTGGCCGGAGGTCGCCGGGAAAAATGGAGTGCGCGGCCAAGGGCCGGACCCGGTGCGTGGGCCCGCCGGTCAGACGATGTGCTCGTTGTGGGGTCGTAGCCTATTGTTCTCTCTCTCACCAGGTCTACTTTGATCTCCCTCTTTCTTTCTTGACATCGCTGAATTTCGTCAAGTGATTAGCTATCTGGGTTCCGGGTTCATTCTGTAATCTGCTGTTATGAAGTTCAGGTTGCCTTAGTTCTGGTGGGTGTCTCTTGGATTTGGCATTTCTGTTCTTCGTTTGCTGTTGTGTGAGATATGTGATATGGGTGGGAGTGGTAATGACTGCTTGGAAGAGCTGCCCCCCCCCCCCCCCCCCCGGGTGATGACAACTTAGTTACGTTGGCTATGTTCCAAATTTCATGTATGACCTAAATTTGATTGTGAATACAAGATGGAGGGAGTATTTTTGAATTTCTTTTTCTTTTTTTGGGGGGGGGGGGGGTTGGGGGGGCGGGGGGGGTAGAGTAATCAGATTGGGCTTTTTAAAGGATTTTGCTGTGTCTTTTTGTGTGGTTCCTGTTCTTGTATTGGGGTCGATGGGAAGGGAGTTGGGTATGAAGTGGGGTGGTGGAACGAGCTGTAAATCCTCTTATCTGTAGGGAAGAAGGGTGAAGCATCAAATGGTTGAGTTGGGGACAAAGTGATATATTGCATATCATAGCATAGTTTGGTATCCGCCGCTGGTGTTCATGTTTGATAAATGAAGGCTGTAGATATTTGACCTAGTCCTTTGGTGACTTTTCACATTCAGCAAGTCATGCTCGGTAGATTGGGAGAAATATAATTTGTGCTCATTCAAATTTTCGTTCAAAATGCACAAAACGGCAAAAATCAATCTGACCCGGGAGTACCATTCAACTAATAGTGGACACTGGGAAACACAAGTTGAGGGAACCCGGAACGAGGTTCACTGTAGTTTTTACTTGTCTGATTCTCCTCCCTTATGAGATGACAAACTCTGAAATTGGCCATTTTTTAAAATCCTTTCCCCCCTGGGTATATTGGTCGGTTTGGAGGGGCATAGCTAATTATTGGTAAGAGAGAAACATTCTTGCCACTGAGGTAGGTGGCTGTTGTAGAGTGAAAATCCCTTGCTAGAAAACTATAATGCAAGGGACTACTCTTATTTGAACATTGGGTGGGTTATGGGTCTACTAAAATGTTTCAAGACTGTCTTGTTCCAAATATCCTGTCTTATAGGTGAGCACCATTTTGGAATTTGCACCCAATATTCGAATGGAGTCAGAACAACATACGCTGCGTATCCGATGTAATATAGATGTCTCAATCTCTTGTGAGATATTTCAACAGAATGGTTGAAGGGCGTACTTCAGTCTTGTTGTTGTGGCTTTGTTTGTAGGAAAACTGCCAATCTTGCAATGAATTTGGACATATTCTGATACTGTACTTGAATTTATTTTTGATGTTCAGCGTTCCCATTTGATATGCTGTTTCAAATTTGATGAAGTAACAATGCACCCCATGGTTCTGACTCTGAACTATACCTACTGAAACGTGCTTCTAGATTGCACACTGGAGTGACCACAAGCAAGAATGTGAAAGGCTAGAGCAACAAATGGGAAATGCAGATATAGTGAATAAATTTCCATTCACATTTTGTGAAGAAGCTACAGTGCAGGTATTGTGCTGGTGTCTTGTCATACAGTGTTATCAGTCTTCTCTCATGCACAGAAGAATCTATATTTGTATGCTTAACAGTCATATTTGTTATGGCTGCATGTACATTTGTGATAAGCAGGAAACTAGATGCTCATTTCTTGAAAGATGGGGCCTTCACCAAGTGGGAATGTGGTCCTATGAATGCTCTTGTGGGCCACTGAACGTTTCTCTTAATCTATCAGGGTATGTTGTGATTTCATTGCTGCATTATACTCCAACTAGCCTATTCTCCGCTTTTTGTTGGTTGGGAGTCTTCTGAAAGGATCTTTTAAATAGTTTATTTGAATGCTTTCTCTTAGGTTGCACATGTATTGGAACCTGTCAAGCACGTTTGCCCCTTGTACAGGTATTGTCTTTCTCCATGTCCACCCTGTTCTGGATATTAACTTGCTTTAGGAAGAATTCCTGAACATCTCATGCAGAACCTGCATCTCCATTATCGAAACAGTTAAGCTGTTGGAAGGAATATTATGAATGGAGATCCATCCCTCCAGATTCACCAGCTGCAGTGCTGCTTCAATGGGTAATTATGATGTTTCTAGATAGCTGTTGTTGTCCCCTTCCATCAACTCAGGATGCCTTCTCTCATTTTCTTTTGCAGAGGCACTAATTCTAACAGCAAACTAAGGGAATATGTCTCATGAGCTTGTTTGTGGCATTAGCTACATAAAATCTTCAATTTCTGGCAGATTATAATAAGTCATAATACTAAGAAAGGGGGGGGGGGGGGAAGAAAAGAAGTTTGTACCCCGTTCCCCCCCCCCCTCCCCGGGGCAAAGAACACACAATCACACATATGCTGTTGAGCATGCACTTATAGATACATAGTCCTCTTAGGAAGAATGGATATATCATAGATTCATAGATTTCATACTGTGTTTGGATTACTGTTACTGATTATGTTAAGTTTTCATATTTTTTGGTCCTGTAATGGCAGCCTCTAACAATTTACCATGCACTCCAACTTAATGCTACTAAAGGGAGGAATGATCAGGGCAATAAAGTAATCAATATTCACTATCTTGGTAAACTCTTTGTCTTCATCTTTATGTCCTAACATGCTGGAGAATTTCAATTCCTTCTTCTTTTAGTATGATCAAAAATCTCTAATATTATTTCAATGGTTTCATTTGGATCATTCATCTCACTGTTTTCTTCTCTATGATGTGTAAGGACATGAGCACTTCCATAAGGCCAACTGATCAGAATTTGGTTGAGCTTTGTATTAGATATTGACTGATAAAGTGATAGATGTGTGGATTTTAGGGTAAATACTGATTAAGAAAAGACAGAATCACGGGTCTTTTAGACTTCTTTACTATTGTTGATAAATTGTCCCATGATTCTTTGGATCCTGGCTGCTTCACAATCATCTTCTCAATCTTTTTCCTCTTTCCTCTCTTATTTGGAAGCCTGGGACTATGGTCGCCTTATGATGAAAGTCTTTCTTGGCCTATTGTTTGAATAGCCAAAAAAGGATGACCTGCTTCCAGGTTGCCCAAACTCTCTCTCCTACCCCCTCCCCACGATTTAAAAAGTAAAAGTCTGGATGTTATGTGTCCAGGTCAATGATAACATGGGACATGAGCAGGGTTGATCCTCAATGCGACATTTACATCTTCAAGGTTTTGAAAGCAGTCACTAACAGGAAACTAGCTTTCTGAAAATGACTCACAATCTCATGACAATGGCTTTTTATTAATACTACATTAAGAATATTGGCCAATGCAGCTGTTATGCTTAAGATATGTCCTTCGTTAATTAACTAACTAATTAACTAATTAATCTAGAACCAAAAAAAAAAGACTAATTAATCTTTTAATTGTTATGCCGCAGCATATTTAGTACAAATGTTCCTATGTGTTGTGTGCACACACACATGCATGAGAGAGTTTATTATGTTAGAAGTATAGTATAATTGTTATGGGTACAATTGCATCAAAAGCATTGCAAGTCCTTTAAAAAAATGCACAATCCACTTTTTGCTTGAGATTTGTAACTGCATAATTCTGCAATTTCATTGTTATCATGATCACTGTTGCTGTGGCAATTTTCTTCCCTGACTGAAACTGCATGTTCGTTATCTATGATGAACTCTGAAGAAGGCTTTGGCAGGGGAATGTTGATTCCGGATCTGGGAAGGAGACAAAGATGCTGTAGTGCAATGCTTCTTTATGTGTGGTTTCTTTCATTTTTTTTCTTTTTCTCTCTCTTTTTTGCCTACCTGGTCAGGACTCAGGACATAGGAGGCATTCTTGTTGGATGACCAGTGAGATGCATAAGCATGGCTCTCTATCTCTTTTAGCTTATGTTGGCTGTCAAGCATCCACCCAATTGCACATGTTCCAAAGAAAGAGGCACTCTGATTACTTGATTCTAGGATACATCTAGCCAGTTGCTTGTTTGCACCTTTTTGCTTCCTCTCCCTTTACTAGATTTGACCTTTATGTACTCATCTTCAGAAATGTGAAAAAAAATAAAATCTTCATAATGCTCCATCTGCCTTGCTGAAAAGAGAATGCTGGATAGTGCCTTCTGAACAAGCTCATCAATAGATAAAAAAGAGAATGCACTGGAAGAGCACAGTAATCACTGTGAAATTGTTCAAGGTTTCACATTTTCCATTTTTATTGAACATGCTAGGAAATGCTTATGAAACAGAGCATTTTTTTCTTTGAAAGCATTTTGGACAGGGCAAGTACTACAGGAATCCATTCACATATTCACAAAATCTAATGAATTCTGCATAATGAGCAAAATTATGTAATATAATCGATTAGCTTATTGCTTAATGTTGGTATAATTACTGAGCCATTGTTATCTACTGTTGATATTGATCAATATTGTATTATGTTATCACTTGACCTTTTGCTTCAATCAACACATTTTTGTAGGACCTGATAAGGAGCTTAACCAACTTGCCTCATTTGGGGAATTGCTTGCACTTCTTCCGCAGTGCAATGTGCACATAGAGCTTGTTGGACCTGCAGTTCCAGAGCATAGGTAAGTGAGCTTCTGGTACTAGTTACTGCTGCTTCTGACCTTTCATCTTGAGATATGATCCAAGTGCATTTACTTGCACGGCATGGGCTACTAGAGATTGTGCCCTTTTTTTTGGGTGGTGGGTGGGTGGGTTTGGGGGTGGGGTGGTGTTGGTATGAGGCTATTCTTGCAATTAACTGCAAAATACTGCTTAAATGTTGGGTTAATGAGACGGCAAGGGTTGGAAAGGTGATCTTGGGAAATTTTTGTAGCTAAATCAAGCATTTTTATTTGTTTACTCAATGATCCAATTTAGGACGTTTATACAAATTGTTACAAGTAATTGATTAATAATGGCTATCATCGCTAGGATGGTTAACGAATGCAGTTTTCTGCATTTGGAGGAAGATAGGAGGATGCATATTAAGGAAATTTTGTTTTATTTCTAGACTCATGCTAATTATTCATTTTACTTGCGGTATTATGCTTCATTTATCGTATGATATGCTTGCTTTGAGCTCCATTCTCTGTAAATCATGCTGGCATCAACTTCATTCTGCGGACGACCACCTACCACTAGCGCTTTTGCGTGTTTCCCGTCTTGCCTGTTTTCCTCATATACCATGTTTACTTGTTTATTGTAATTTGACAGAAAATGCAACTTTTAGTTATTTTCTGCTGGCCTATATTTGGTGTAATCTCCTTATATCTGAGGATTCTATCACCAACATTTATTGTTGATTTATCATGTGTTCTGCCTCTGAATTAATAGAGATGGCAAAAGGATCGAGCTAGATAGGTCTGCGCATTGTGACGATAAAGATTGCAAGTGCAAACTACCAAGTGAGCAGCATAGTTCTAAAGTGACTCTACAGCTTCATAGGGGTTACTATCATGACCGGGTTGGAGATATAGTTAAGGTCCTTAGTTCTCACTATATCTGTTTATAAATCTTCTTTCCTGATGATGCCAGGGTTTAGCCATGGAATATTTTAAAAATTGATGCTATTATGGTATAATTGAAGTAGATTGAACATAAGCATAGTAAGCTGGTATGGATCACGGAAAATGCACAATCATTTGCCATTCGCTCTTTTCTTTTCTTTGTTTAACGTTTCTAGTATTATCCTTCAGTCAAGGGAATATGCTGATATTGTAGAGAGTAATGGATTTAGTCTAGTTCTCTCTGTTTAGATGATGGGTAGTTGGATTAGAATTATTATGGACAATGTCTATAATAACTTGCTGATAGGAGCTAATATACAACTAATATGGGCTCACTCTTATCCTGATTATGGCTGTTGGGAGTGAAAATTTTTGTTGGTCACAATTCCTTCTTCTCTCTACAGTCAACTTTAAATCTCAAAGCAGACTCCAAAGACATGAGAAGCATTCATGAGTCATGACATTCTGCAGAGATGGCAATGTGCATAGTGGGAGGCTGGAAACTGATAAAATGAATGGATATTACTAGCATCTGTAATCAATCTAAATGAAAACAAAGCTTTGGATTTATTGATCAGATATTTACTCACCCTTTGGTCTCCCTGTATCTAGAAGCCTTCATGAATGAAAAGAATGCATAGATTGCTTCACAGCATTTCTTTCACTGAGTTACCACTTCGCTGTATGCAGGATTCCTTTCCTCATTTGATCATCGCACCAAATGCTGGTATTGCTGCTTATCCAAGCTGGAAAGAGACAATTGTATGTCTTGCACAGCTTAATCTGTATACTTTTTTTAAGACTGCAGTTACTAGGAATGCTGAGACCTTTAAACTACGTTCCTACTCTGGATGATGTGATACTACGATGCCAATAGAAAGCAAGAACTAGGCTAAACTAGTGTCAACAAATCAGTCACCTGTGTTCCATGCCACTAATTGTTTACGTGGGCAATCCTTAATCTTGGTAACCGCGCTTGAGAGAAAGAATGAAAGATGCAGCTTTATGTTGCTACTGCTGACAAATTTATGTGATTTTTATTTCAGGAACTGATTTATGGGATGAAGGTACCAGCAGTGTTTACTGACTACTGTGAAGAAGCCGCTTATTTGGCGTCTTGTTGCCTGAGCAGCATAACAGGCTCTCAGCTTGCACTTCCGGTATGCTCTCATTTATCGTTTACCTACGAGAAGCAGTCTTCTGACTCTCTCTTTTTGTGTATTTGCAGATACAGGTAAATCCATTCAGGCAACCGTTGGCAATTGAAGACAATGCATTTTACCTCCCTTGCTATTCTAATTGCTTTCTGTTCGGGATATGAACCACCACCAACAACCACAGGGAAGTTTCAATGTCAGTAGGTATCAAATTACCATCAAGCGGTTAACAGTGACTCTTGAGCTTTATGGTCGGTTCCGAGTCAATCTTAATGAGGCCAGGTTTTTCTTTGATGTAATCAAAAACCATTGTTTGGTGTGTTTAAAAAGAGATGACGAGACTTCAAGGATGCTTTTTGTGATCTCTGAAGTGCATGTATAATAGAGGGATGGCTGTTTGTCACTGTGTATTCAATTAATCATCCCTTCGTTATCAGTCTCGTTTGATTGAGTGTTGAGGGAAGAGGGCCGGGGGGGGGGGGGGGGGGAAAAAAGAAGGGAAATATTTCACTGTCATTTTTCCTTATTTACTTCATCTCTATTCACTCTCAAAATAAGGAGTAAAAAAGGGGAAGGAAATTTTTTTAATAGTTCTTATCCCTTTCCTTACATTGTTTTTCGTAACATGTCTAAATAAGGTAAATACAAATGATCTTTCTTTTCTTTCATTTCCCTCCATTATCTTCCCCTCTCTTCCCGCTTTCTGTCTCAATCCCAAAACCCATGTATAAGTTACAAGCATCTTTTTTTATAACAAAGTCGAGGGATAATGGGTTATTTTCTTGATGGTCAACTTAAAGTTCTTTATTTTGTAGCACATAAACTAATGTTTGCGAGGCAACATTTATGGTTGATAATTTTTGGCTTGCTTTTGTTGTTGATTATTGTGGGCTTTATATTGAAAAGCGTGAATAAATCAAGTTTGTCATATGTGAAGAGTTTTAGGTCCAAAATTTCAAAGTTACAAATTTTTGATATTTCGTCCTTTAAAGACATAGGACTCTGGTACTCGAAAGGATTTTATTCTTTTCTTGCCTAGAATGAGTTTTATAATAAGTAGTTAGATATGACATTGAATTGAAAATATTGCACATGTTGCAACTCAATAGTCTTCAATTTTGTAAGTTATACAAAAACTTAAGGCATAAATAATGAATTTATTTCCTCACTGTGAGTTTTGGTATTTTATTTAAAATTTCACTGACTTTCAAAGTAAAAAAAAAAAAAGAAGAAAATTTTTGATAGCTTTCCATGCTGTCATGAAAACGTTTCATCATAAAAGGTATTTGAAATTGTAACATGATTTTGAACTAATTCCATTTGATAAATTTGTTTAGTAATTTTTGAATATATTAAAGACTTTAACAATTAATAAATTAATAAATTGTTGTATTAATAAATTAATAAATTATTGTATTTATATTATATATTTTGTTTTCGTATTTCACAAACGAACAATGCAGTTGACCCTTATTTTTTTTTACAAAAAGCCAAACAAACTACGAATAATTGTTTTAGGGGGTGTTTGGTAACAACAGTTTTTTGAGAAAAAATAGCTGTTTGAGAGGATTTTGGCTGTTTTGACCAAGTCAAACAGCTAAAGGGTGTTTGGTAAAGAGCTGTTTGCAATAACTGTTTGGCTCCAAAAAGCTCTTTTTGAAAAAACTATTCTCATTAGTCTTTTGAGAAGAGCTTTTTGTGGAAATGACATAATTATCCATAAGTTTGGAAAAATTACACACATCCCATTAAAAACTAATTCATAAATGAGTGAATAAATGAGATTTTACCAACATATTGTTTAGAAACAGCTAATTTTTACCAAATACTTTTTCTAAAAACAGCTAATTCAAACAACTAATATAAACAGTTAATTCAAACAGTTAACAGCTAATAGTTAATACAAACAGCTAACAGCTAACAACTGTTTACCAAATATGACCTTAATTAGGAAACTAGTTGATCATCGTTGTTTCTTATCTTGAATTGGAGACGAATTCGTCACAAAGTTGTTCAAATCCCCACTAACCAAAATAAATTAATAATAAATTAAATGAATGAATATATATGAGAAGTCTTGTTCAACGTTGCTGTATCTAACTGCCCAATTATTAACGGCCAACGTACGTCGTCATTCTCCCCCAAATCTTCTCTTTCTTCTGAATGGGTCGGATTCATCCTCCATTTTGACACCCAAATTCTCTCTCCTCCTTCCCAATTGAGCTTGCCGATAAGGGGTTTACTTTTCTGCAAGCCCAAATTCGAATCTTGATTAGGCCCTCCGAAAAAGCAGATTCTGATTTTAGTTGAGTAGGATGAGTAGAACTGGAAAAACCCAGTTCACTCTGCTTCTTCTGTGCTTTCTAGGGTTAGGGTTTGGTTCGAATGTGGCGTTTGCATTCAAGATCCCTTTTAGGATTAATGATGTTCTCCCTGTTTTGCCTCGCCAAATTGCGTTGCCTGTTCTTAATAATCTCCATAGCGCCGTTGACTTACTGCCCTCATTTGTTGGGTCGGTCACGCCTAATAATGGGTCAATTCAGTGGAAAGGTGCCTGCTTTTTTGAGAATAGTGCTCAACTTGAGTTCACTGATAGTGGCGATAAGGGCCTTGGTGGCGGTGTTTTGAAATTAACTGTATGACTCTTGCCCTTTGTCTATATTTTTTGCTTGTTGAAAGTGAATTGGATTTATGATCCGTATGGATCTGGCTATTTGATGGCAAATATTTCTTCTTGGATTAGATGTTGTGCTTTTTTGGGTATTTGCCACGGATTAGCATGCATTTACTGGTATAAGCATAATCTATGGGTGGATACTTGAATGTTGCTGGTTAGGGGACAAAAGATGTTTGCATGGTAGTGTTTGATTGTCTTGTGATTTACCGGAAACATTTGAAAATGCTAGCTTGAGTCAGTTGAGTGGGTAGCTAGGAGGTTATTTTGCTGATAAAGGTGATTATGACTTCACATCTATCGGAATGAACTATTGGTCTTGCTATATCATGAAGTAAAGTGGATATCCCAAGTGTTTGTCTCATGGTAAGATGGCATAGACTTCCATGCTTATCCATTATGAGTTGCTTGGCACTATTATCCTTCATTATTCTGATATCAGAAAATTAGGCTGTTAGAAGTTTAACGAACAGCAAACTGAATGTATGCTTTGTTGGGGATGGTTTGAGCCTCTGTCTCTGTCTCTGTGTGTGTATGTATGTGGGCGTATGCATGTGCGTGTGTGTCTCCTTGGAATTAAATGTTGTACTTTCTCCGGTTTTCGCCATGTGTTAGCATATTTTGGTACTAATAATTTGATATCTCTATTTAGGAGCAACTATATATTGATGCTTGATCGTCGTGTGATTTGATGGCATGTCAGAAACATGAAAAGTGCTTTGCTCAGTATGTAGTTGATATTTTTGTCTGCAACCCATCACATTGAAATACTGTGCTTAATATTAGATGAAGCTGAGTAAATACCCAGTTCGTGTCTCCTTGGCAATGGAGATGTTGATCCATTGTGAATTGGAGATGTTGATTATGAATTGCCTGGTACCAAACCTTTGTATGCTATAATGGTAATTTGGGTTGTCAGAACTTTGATTCGAGAAGGAAATATAAGTATATAACTATATGCTTCAAAGAATTTTGCTTTAATTAACCTATAACTACTAAAGCAAATTGGACTACAATTGTGTATCCTGAGCTCCTGTTGTTCCTCCTTTTGTTGCAGACTTCTTCAGCCCATAGCTGGACCTGTATGGATCTTTATGTTTTTGCAACTCCCTACAGGGTCACTTGGGATTATTACTTTGCTGCTAGTGACCATACACTGAAGATTGAATCCTGGGAGGATGCTGCCGAGTTGGAATATGTATGTTGAGATCTAATCTTCTGGGTTTTAGGTCTTATGTACTGACAACTTTTAGGTAGTTGACTTTCTAGCTGTTTATGTAACAGGTAAAGCAACATGGGATATCTGTATTTCTTATGCCATCAGGAATGCTGGGAACACTCCTTTCTTTGGTGGATGTGCTGCCTCTATTTTCTAACTCAGCTTGGGGTCAGCGTGCTAACATAGCTTTTCTTGAGAAGCATATGGGTGCAACATTTGAGAAGCGTCCTCAGCCTTGGGCAACAACTATTAATCCAGAGGATGTCCACTCTGGTGACTTTCTGGCTGTTTCAAAGATCCGCGGTCGTTGGGGTGGATTTGAGACTCTAGAGAAATGGGTGACTGGTGCTTTTGCTGGTCATACAGCTGTCTGCCTGAAAGATGAGGATGGCAATCTTTGGGTTGGTGAATCAGGACATGAGAATGAAAAGGTAGAAACAGAATCAAGCTTTCTGTACAGAAAGTTGGAATAATGATAAAGGGCATGAAAGCTCCCCCAACCCTGTCCTCTTACATTTATGCCTTTTGATTTTATGCTTTCTGTTATGGGATCAATGCATCTGATCCAGTCATCGTGATTGCAGGGAGAAGAGGTTATTGCTGTCATTCCATGGGACGAATGGTGGGAACTTGCTCTGAAGGACGGATCAAACCCACAGATAGCACTTCTTCCATTGCATCCTGATGTGCGTGCCAAATTTAACTCTACGGCTGCTTGGGAATATGCTCGAAGCATGTCAGGGAAGCCATATGGTTATCACAACATGATATTTAGTTGGATTGATACCGTTGGCGAAAACTTTCCACCACCACTTGATGCTCACTTGGTAGACCTTCTAACCCTGTACTGAGTTGCTTCTTTTATTTGCAAAGCATTTGCATTACTAAAGCAATTTGCTTATGTCCTCGATGTTCCTCTTCCTATTTCGCTGATGGCATGAATGCATGATAACCTCTCAGGGATGGTGTTTTGCTCTTTGAATCTGTTTGCAGAGTTTTCTCTATCTTGGCTTGATCTTTGTGGAATCTTGCTCAGTTAGAGCAATACAAGTGGAGCATTCATTGACCTGTGAAAATTATGGTACTGTAGGTTCTTTCTGTCATGTCTATGTGGACTAGAGTACAGCCAGCGTACGCAGCAAATATGTGGAATGAAGCTTTAAATAAGAGACTTGGAACTGAGGTAAGCATGCTACCTCTCCTGGGGCTTCACAATATCACAATTATGCTTAATGCTATTAGCGGACTAGATTTTGTAGCCACTACTAAAAGGACAAAGAGACTGAATTCTCTGTGCAGAGAATAAGAAACTCTAGAATGAGTTCAGTTCTATGTTCAGAGGTGAAGTTGCTGTACCTGCCTGGCTAAAGTGCCTCTTCTCTCCCATGAAACCTCTTAGAACGTTGAAGATATTTCTCGAAGCAATTATAGATTTAATGGCTTCATTAGCACCATCTCATAGGTTTTGAAGTTTCATCCCAAAGTGCGTACAACTGGGCATTAAGGGGGCATGCAATATATTCTGAACTGTTTTGCACAGTAATATCCAAAGACATTCTAAGGGGTTACTGGAGCACATGGTATACCATTTGATGGTTGCATGGACATTTCTGAAAAACCTTTGGAAACCGCGTGGATGCTTTAGTAGCCGTAACCGCTCTACTTTGTGGGACCATTTAGGACGTTCTATGATTCTAAAATCTCCCTACACAACTTCAGTGTGTACAATAGCTTCAGGCACCTTCTTGGATGATGCAAAGTGTAATCCCTAAGCACTGAAAGGGGCATTATGGTGGTGTACAATACCATCTCTACCGTCTACAACACTATTAAAGCACCAAGAAAACACTTGGAGGCTTCAAAGGGAGCTTATAGTCACCATTTGAGAACTTTTTGGACATTTTTTTCAGACTTGTTAAAAATATGTGTTTAATAGCCTTTCCTTGTCAAAGAAAATATGTGTTTAATAGCCTTCGTTTTGATTGTCCCTAGAAACTCTAACCGTTCTACCCTGTAAACATCCTAACATGTTCCAAACACTTCATTGTCTGGTTCCTGCACAAGGGGCACTATCTTGTGGATTTTCATTCAGAATTCAAAAATCTGAGAAACAGGCGCTGTGGGGGTATTAATACGCACTGTTGATTGTAGAATGTTCCTAATGTACAATAGCCTTCATTTTGGGGGGTCCCAAGAGTGCATGCCTACTCTATTTCCAGAACCTTTTAGGAAGTTGGTTTGTCTATCTCTGAACAATTTCAATGATTATACTGGTTTATTGGCACCATATTACAGAGTTTAAGGCATGATCCCAGCATGCAAACAAATGGGCATTACAGTTGTATTTATGGCATTATGGATTATTTAGGGTGGTTCTAGAATACCCCAAAATATTTTGAGGGGTCAAAAAGAACAAGTGGTCACCTTTTGACTACCATTGAAACTGTTTTTCAGAAAACTTGTATACTATGTGTCATTTGGGGACCCCTACACTCTTTCCACTTTAGCTCCGATACCTTTTAAGGGTATTCCAAATATTTGCCTTACCAATTTAAACGCATGTAATGACTTCAATGGAACCATTTCAACACTGAAAGCAGTTTCTTGGGTCAGTCATCGCTCGTCAGTGTATTATGTCTGGATAAATTATGCTATGTCTGTCTCATGTGGTGACTGGAGAGTTTGTGAATGGTTATAGTGCTTTCGATCTTTCATTTTTCATATGGGAGCTTAAAAGCATGTCAGGTATTAATGCTTTTATATCTATTATTTCAGGATTTGGACTTGCATGAAATCCTTGTAGAGATCGAAAATCGAGGCATGGCGTTTGATCAATTGCTAACTATCCCAGAGCAAGATGAGTGGATGTACAGTGATGGAAAGTCTACAACTTGTGTTGCCTTTATCCTTGCAATGTATAAAGAGGCGGGCATCTTTGGTCCTTTATCTAGCTCCATTCAAGTAACAGAATTCACTGTAAGTGGCTCTGTCTCTTGGGACTATATTGTGCTTCCCCTTCTTTCCTTCTAATCACTTTATGACATTGGATGTGTTGATAAACTTGAAGATTCGAGATGCCTATATGCTCAAAATCTTTGAGGACAATGTGACACGTCTTCCAAGCTGGTGCAACACCGACGGACGGGTCCCATTTTGTCAGATCCTTGGAGAATATCACATGGAGCTGCCAGAATACAATACCGTAGAGCCATATGCCCATATGAACGAGCATTGCCCCTCCCTGCCCCCTTATTATAAGAAGCCTTTAAAATGTTGATTTTGTATGTACAAGTGTATAACCCTTGTAATATTATGGAAGGGGTTATGTCATATCCCCACGGTTCGTTGTTCATGTGCTCTGGAGTCAATTATATATGCTTGAAATTTTATGTAGTTGTGGCCGGTTTACTCTGCAAGGAGGAGGTATAGGAGCACACCTGGCAGTATGCAATAATTGATGTAGTACTGTACGACTGTTGCATCTCTGATCTTCTCAACTTGTAAATATTCATCAAATGAAGTAGACATTTGCAAGACTTTACAATGACATGCTCTCTATGCTTTTAGCAGTTGTTATGAATTGCAACTTTGTCGTTCCTTGTTCACGTTTTACCTAGGTGTTTAGGCCCCTTGGGAGCCACATTACCATCTTTTAACCATACAATAATGGTTCGGTGAAGCGATTAAGCCAAGACAGGCTTCTGGATGTTAAAAATCATACAATAGTGTACAGTGGCAATTGAATCAGCACCGAGTCCATAGGAAATATCACTTCTGAAAATAACATATATTCAATTTCCATTTTCATTACATTAGCAAAAAGAATAGACAGCGGTACCCTGGTCCTGTCCATGTAACCACTGTAGTCCCTAAATCTGAATATAGGTTACAACAAAAATGGGATCTCTTAACTGAATGGGATAAGAAAAGAAAAAGACTAGTAAGATATGATACAGCAACTTCTACACAATAACCTAAAGTGTCGCTTTAGAAAAAAGGAAAATTTCTCTGTACAAAAAAATAAGACAAAAAAACGCCTAACTATTTAGTGGGTTTTGCACGTTTCACCATACTCGCTCTTCGAACCACATCCCAAGGCTTTTGAGGGGCATGAACACCAGCCTGGGCAGCAAAGAATGACTCGTATGCAGGTGAATCAAAGGCAAAACCAGTATGTTTCGATCTCTGGCTCGGTAGCTGCGCTAGAGCAAAAGTCCTTGCTTCTTCTGGAGTCATACGAGTTTCTACTTCCAGGTACTGTGCTCTAACGTTGACATCAGGTTCATGATGGTGCATCTCTTGTATTATTTGATAATCATATGGGAAAAACCATCTCTGCACCCTGAATCAAGTACAACCGACATTCTGACCTAAGTGAACATGAATATTCAGCAACAACACAAATTCTGAACAAAGTGAACACAGATATTCAGCAACTATGTGATCTAGGTTTAGAAACTGTGAACTAATGGCATCGAACCAAGAAAGTAGATCCTTGGAAAGTCCAGCACATTTGACCAGACAAAAGAAGGAGAAAAAAACACCGACTGGCGAGTGCTTTATTCTTGGCATTTTCTGAGTTTTCATTGAGAAGGATTGACAATATTAACAGAAATGGTTCAAATTCCGAACTGGGTGAGCAGAGGAAGAACCCGTCATCTGCTCTAGCGAAGAGGCACCCATGGGGAATTTGGAAAGGATTCTGGCCAGGGATTCCGGGACTTGCTTTTCTCTTAGAAATAAAAAATGGCATCCTCACAGTAGACAGGGTTATTATATACTCAAACAAGCAAATAGGCAATGATTCAAAACTATTTGCAGCAAGAAACTGACGGAAATGAACATTATGGACCTGTGGTATATTCTAATGATTCAAGAAATTTCAGCAATCATACCCTTGGTAAAGAAAGTCTCCAACAAGTGCAGCAACAGGAACAAGGACCAACATAAGATAGAAGAATGGAGTACTCATCAGTATAAATATGATGAAGTAGACATTCTCCTGCAAGAATCAGGAAACAAATTAGCGCAGGGGGAAGAAAAACAAGCCAGAGAGTAAACCAAATGACATCAAACCAATGGAATAGAAAAACAAGGACATTTACATACTCAATCCCGGCAAGAATCCAAAAACAATCAAGTATAATGTTGCCTCAGACAACATTCCTATGTTGATCCAAATACTGCTTAAAGATAATCAAAACATGAAACAAATCTGACCACCCACATAGGCAAGATCAACAAGTCACAAGAAAGCAATAATTTGATCCCATGTCACAAATCACAAGAATTGGTAATTTAATGCCATATCGGCGCTTTTCCACACAGAAACCAGGACAAAGCCGCTTCAGCTGATATGCATGTTTGTATCTGGGGCTTATTATTTTAGCATACATGATACCAGGATGTTCTGTTCATGGACTCAAACCTTAGGGACACTGCAGGTATAACTCCAGAAAATGACGCACCTGCCGATCACTCTTTGTCATAAAGCCAGAGTAACCAAAGATAAAAAGGAACCATGCCATGATGCTTCCCCAAACGCTAATATGATGCCACTTCGTAATGTTGTTGCAGCACAAGAGAAGACGCAAATTAACAGTGATAACAAGACATGTGAATGCCATGGTGCTGATGTCCCACAAGCCAAACATCTTTCCAGCAGAAGTTTGAGGGCTGGTACCACATCTTGTCACAAAATAGAAGACGATAAGTGACTGGTATACAGAGAACAAGGCCCAACCAGCGACGACTGCCCATTTAAAGAAAACATTCCTCAATCCTTCCATGTACAGTTGGGGGTATCTCTTTGAAAGAGATGCATTAACATCCTGGCAATAAACAAAAAAGTTAGTGCCAAGAAACAATCTTCTGCTCGCATGAACTACATAGAATAGTAAGGTAGAAATATTGAAACCTTGTCAAACAGCCCAAGCATAACCACAGGGACTGATGTAAATAGAACATTGTAACATGCTTGAAACCAATCATCATAATATCGTTGACCAGAAAACCCAGCTTGAAGGACGAACCAAAATTGAGTCAATGTGAAGGTAAGATTCTTGTAAAAGAAATATGTCACAACCTGCAAGAAACAAACCTTACATAAGTGTTTCCCCAATAAGACTCAATAAGGCATACGACATGGAGAATACAGAGAAATGGTGCCAACCTTGCAGATTCTTATATATGACCACCTCCCATGCACAAGCAGCAAATCTGTAAGAAAGCGGAACTGGGCAATTGCGAAATCGCTAGCCATGACTGCTTGCATGCCTTCCAACCCACTAATCCCAACACCAACATGAGCTGCTTGAATCATGCTAACATCATTGGCTCCATCACCAATACTAAGAGTAATTTTTTTAGCACCTTTCTTCACCATACTAGTCACCTGTAAGAAAATATAACTGAATTTATGGTCTTCTATAATGGATATAGATCGCAAATTAGCATGTGAAACAAGAGTTGACTGATATATAACTTTCAAGGATAAGCCCCGCTCACGCAAACTTCCAATTTTTGCTGGCAAGAATTTTTTTTGGGGGGGGGGGGGTGTTGATGCAACTAAATGGATGGCATGCTGATGGTCCTTGTTCATCATTCCTGAGATGAACCTTCTAAGGTTTGCTGATTTGGCAAGCAAATTAACTTCCATCAGTAATTCCTTAATATTTTTTAAATAATCCAAAAATCAAGTCCAAGTTGCCTTTTGGGTATTGGCTGTAATAAAGTTTACGGGGTTCAATTTTTTATGTTCACACACTGAGTATTGTGTTGACGCCTATTCCTTTGAATTGTACTTAATACATATTTGAGATGAGCCCAAATATCCAATCTTGAACGAGGTGAACACTTAAGTCCGTCCCATATCCAATAACTTCTAACAGAGTCCATGTAACACTGGTGCAGTGCATAATTGGGTTGTGTTCAGCAATATTGTAGCATTAGACACAGCAAATCAAAACATTAACACAACAAACTTGTGCATGAAATAAACAAGCATTGGAAGTAGCATTCCTAGTAGTACCTCATGTTTCACACAGCATTTTGAGATGATGCAGCTGTCAAAATCTTGGGAAATGATAGTAGCAAATCTCTTTCTTTTTTGGACTTAAGCAATTTGAAAGCCAATCGAACGGCTACTATGGTTATGTCATTATATTTTCAACAACAACTAACCCGACAACAATTATATTTATGTCGCTTTATGTTCTAAAGCTAAGCTGACCAGCTTGTCAGACTCTCAATGATAATGCCAAGGGAGTATTGAGAGTTGAAATACATAACTACAGAGTTGAAGCATATAATGCGTGAACTATATGTATCCGTTCAAAACAAATGAGATCTGAGCTACAGCATCCAAAAAGAACAGATTTAATAATCATTTCTCCAACCTGTGCTTTCTGTAGAGGAGAAACTCGGCAGCACACCACCGAGCTACAATTTAGGCTTAGATTTAGAAGCATTCCTCGCAAACTTGGATCCAATGCATACATTAGACACTTCCCATCTATTACAAGTGCCAGTTTTGGTCCAGTGACAGTGCTAAGGATCTGCTGGGCTTCTTCAATACAATTCCTCAGTTGTGTTTTGACAGCTTCTTTGGTAACACGAGCAATTTCCAAGGGATCACCCTAGCATAATGCAGCATTTGACATTAAGGTGAGGAACTCATATTAAGAAAGGTAACAGGTAAAGGAAAATACACATTCCCATGGTTCCATACAAATTCAGGTGATTAATAGGATAAAAATTGAAGCCCATGAATGCAACTTACCTTTTCTTCAACTTCCCTAATATCGTCTGTTTCTGAGCTGATAATGAATTGCTTCATGTCATTGTTAATCAAGTTACATGCTGCAAGAGATAAAGAATACAAACTTAAATGTAAAACATGTCATAATCCATTAGCAAAAAAACCCAGAAAAGCAGCCAATGCTGACCATATGCAATATTTATGGCCGTTTCCATTTTATCCCCCGTGAGCACCCATATCTTGATTCCTGCTTTAGATAAAATCTGTATACAAGCAGGTACTCCCTCTTGAAGCTTATCTTCAATAGCAGTGCAGCCAATCAAAATAAGATCCTTTTCTATTAGTTCAGCCACCTGCACAAGTCAAACTTCCACATATGATCTTCACAGCAGCTGATATAGTATGTGCCGACCAATGAAGCTGTTAGTCACATAAAACAACAACAACAACAATGACAACAACAGCAATGCACGTCTGCAGATATCAACATAGGCAGCCTTACCCCCAAAAGCTACCAATCACATAGACTATGACGTTTTAAAACCCAGGGTGAAGCTATTTCCCAAGAGAATACACACGGATCGCTTAAGAAGATAATAGCCTGCCTAAGGTCATATGATTAGCCAAAACACGAGTGTTACAAAAACAGAACTCTAACTTTGGTAGCGACTCTGTAATCCATATAAGGCACTTGAGGCATGTGACTAAAACAGTTTCCCACTCGTATGGGTGACAGAGTCCACAACGCCACAGGAATTCAACATAGAACGCAACAAAGCCATAAGAAAGCAACCAGTGATGATCAAGAAAGCTTTTTTTTAATTTATTTTAAAGGCAAGGAAGATAACAACTTTAGCCAAAAAAATTTGTTGGTTGCGACATAATAAGTCAATAAAAGAATCCGTGAGGCCTAAGAGCAAAGAAATAATTAAACAAGGTAAAAGCAAGTGTGATGCTTTTCAGATGGATGATTCATTAAATGGCGTAACTGGCAACAAACCAAGAAAATAATGGATTAGAATAGAACATTTGAATTGCTAATATGATTGGAGCATGAACTTCAATCGACAAAACCTAAATAGAGCATGATGAAGGTGAGATAAAGCCCAAACAGCCACCAGATAAAAGATCCATGATTAGAAGGATACCTCATCTAACTTTTTTTCACGGTCACGCAGAGAAGATTTTGCTTGAATAAATTTTTCATTCCAGGATTCATACATATCAGGGCTTAATTTTTTATACGCCAAGCACAATGTGCGTAACCCAGCCGCTCCAAACAGTTCCAAGTGTTCTCTGGTTGTTTTCTTCAGATCACCATTTCCTTCTCCCAATCTCTCGTATATGACTGTATCAGCCCCCTGTGAAACCAATTCAGATTGAATTGCCAATCCATTCTGACAGCATTCTAAATTTACATCAATAGGAGTGTTGAGTTTGTACCTTGCAGTACAGAACAAGCCTGCCATCTGGGAAACGACATACTACAGACTGTCGCTTTCGTGTACTATTTAGCAAGGACATCAAGTTAGTTCAATATTTCAACATGAATTCAGCACTGCAAAGAAAACATAGGGGGAAAACTAAGAGAACAAATTCCCCACCTATTAAATTCAAGGACATTCAGAATTTCGTAACAGACGTCATCAATTTTACCCATCTTCTCCACATGTGACTCACGCACATAAATTGTGGTCGGTGTACGCCTGGGGAAGTAGTTTTCAAGCAAATGTCAAGTCAGCATTACCAGCAAAATTTGTTCATCAGCAACTTTCTAGACAATGATGAGCTTCAAAGTTCATAGAAGAATTTCTGCAAGTATCACACTCATTTTATGACCGATTATGGCTATCGCACACTGAACCAAATCGCCCATGAAGGGGCATAAGTACGTAACAGCTGCCCTTCCAGGATAGCAAGCTGTATGAATGACTTAACCAAGGCTTCAATTATGCTCTCCTTGTAGGGGTAAAGATTGCACACCTGTAAAAGAAGAAGCCGAAATTCTTTGCAGCAGTGACCAAAGCCTCTTCATCTGGAGAGGCTGCTTGATAGATGATTTTCTCTGGGGAGTCATCACCTTCAGGAAGCACTGTATGACATATAGCAAGGCACCTGAAGAACTCCTAATACAAATAAAAAGAAAACAAAAGAAGACACAATTGAGGACCAGCAGGTAGTATGTCAGAGTAGGATACTGTAAAAGTTCGATAAATATTCCCAGACCATACGATTATGGCTGCAGAATAGTGCTAACACAAGTTGAAATTCGTTTCCATCCAATTACCCAACACCTCTTACCTCCCTTGCTCACAAAGACCCCCCACCCAGCCTTTTCCGGCATTCTCAATCATAATGACAGACAAAATTTGACATTATGTGAAGCGGCTCACCACAGGACAAAGTAAACAAGGATTTGATCCCCTATATTAGATCCTACCAACACAAGAGCAAGAAACCCAATTCAAAAATGCTACGAACTGACTAGATCCTCCGTCCCATGCTAACATTTTAATCAAGCAGGGGACAAAAAGAACTTTTCTCAGGTGCACTTTTTGGACACTTGAAAAACTCACTCTGTTCAATTTTTTTCAGTTTGGATCATAGTGGGCTAAAGCAAAAGCCTCTTTGAAATGTTCAACGCTTCCTTTCTAAGAAATATCATTTTTGATATCGGAAGAAACTAGGCTCTCTGTGATTCATCACATGACTACTACACCGACCCTACCCAAACCCTGCCTAGGCGAGACTGAAAAAACCTACACAATCAGAAATGCTTCCCCACTAAATGCTACTCAGATCTGAAGTATCAAACTCATCTTTTACAAAGCCGTTCTGGTAACAATACTGATATTGTGGTCCTTGGATGACTTTGCAAAGCAGACCAAGCACCGATTTCTAGTGCTGATGGGGCATTTTTAAAAAGTAAAAGGCAAAGCAACTGAACTTTCCTTCTTTTTTTTCAGTTACTCAGCACTGCTGGACCACCATGCTTAGTAGTCTAGGGACCACCATATAAATTCTAGAATAATTGGACTACCTTGCACATATCAGGATTAGGCTCATTCTTCCATGCACCATTCATAAGCCTAACATCGTCAAAATTGAAGCCCTTTTCACGAATAGCATTAGCTGACCTCCGATCCTACACAGCAAGCTTTACAGTCAGCCAGGTTAACCATGAAAACAATATGGCAGGTGCAGGCCTCAGACTATGTTTGAGCGCACCTCAGGGAGCTTAACACCAGTGCGATCAGCCACACCCCTCTCTATTTCCGTGATACCAGTTCCATAGGATATTCCCCCAATTGAACATTTGAAGAACTCCATCAAGTTGCGCGTTAAGGTCCCCGTTTTATCAGTAAATACGTATTCCACCTAGAAAAGCATGATGAAAGTTAGCCGCTCAAAAACTCCGTCATGCAATACGTAGTACTACAAAAAGAAGTACAGGCACTGAATGCTGAACGAAGAATAAAATTGGCAAAACAAACCGAACTTTATATAATATCTCCAAAATGAGGACTTATTTATGACATTTAAGAGCCTATACCTGTCCAAGCTCCTCATTTAGATTTGATGTCCTTGCCAATGCAGGTGTGTTTGTTTCAGCATGATACATATTTAAATCATTGTTGATAAACTTGATGGATTGTAAGAACTTAATACCCTGAGACACCAAAACAAAAGTTTGTGTAGCTTCCACCGAAATACCAGAATATGCAGGGCGAAAAACCTAAGTCCATTAAAGGTACCTCAATGGAAACATAAAGTGAAATAGGGATGACAGTTGAAAACAGAGTGATCAGTGTAAACATTGTCAAGATAAACACCTGCAGTAAATACGCGCGCGCGCGAGAGAGAGAGAGAGAGTTAAATAGCAATATAACAAACAACGAGCAAGAGTGAACACACACAGACGAAGAGTATTCCATCTTCAATTCAGAAGAATCGTACCACAAATCGGTTACTGGGATCAAATTGGCTATCATTCACTTTTCCTTCAAGGCCCAAGTAAAAGTATTTGCGGTTTATGAAAACACCACTGACAACAACAAAAAGATAAAGGTTTAGTTATGAAGAAAGTCAGAACGCTCAAAAAGTGAAATTCAAATTGAAAATCAGAACAGAAACCAGCTCTTTATCACACCTTCCTATGGATCCAATGAGACACATTGTAAACAAAACTGCAAACAGGATGAGAATCAGTTTGTCAAGCTTCCTTTCCAGGGTACTTCTTTTTGAAGGAACGTTCATCGCATTCATCATAACCTGCGAATCAAAAAATAATGAGCAAAACCAAAAAGAAAATATAGACTCAAAAGGAAAGGCCAAACATGCAGCTGCAATAACTTTTAATTTCCAAAAACAACTTAATACAGCCACTTTTCATGAATATCAAAATGTGATATGGAAAGAAGTGCCTAGGTTCTCAACTCATTCAGCAAAAGTCAAAGACAATAAACGTTGTAAATGGATAAATAAAAACAAAATGCAAAGTTAAGCACCTTTGATTCATGCCCAGTGTATACCACAGCTCCAACAATGTACTCCGTATTTCTAAGACTGCAACCCTTCCAAAGATTAAACATAAAGCGTCAATTGGGCTCATTGTATGAAGAGAAGGAAACTGTATGATAACAACAATACAGAAAGCATTGATAACAATCAAAGAAGTGACACACATAACTTTCCTCTTTCCCAATTTTATGGTATTGAGCACATAGCAATTGAGTAGAATAAAGGAGAGCAAGAGACTGAGTTATACTCGCAGTAAAATTTGATTGGGAGTGAGAGGTAATGTCTGCTTTTGAATGATGAGGTTGCCGGTGAAAGTATACAAAGAATTATTGGGCTGTTCGCACTGTACTTCACCTGCATAAATACGCATAAAAAGGCAAGATAAACACACTTCAATAACACGAGGAAAATTACACACCCAGCCAAAATCAACATTTCCTGTTTGCCGACCTTGACGCAACCACAAGAATATCAATACGAGTAACATATAAGCCAGAATGATGTTCAAAGGCACACCCGAGCACCTGATGATTGGTTTCTCTAGTCAATCCACATACGGACTGTTTCACAGTTAAGCTAATTGGCATGCTAACATGGAGGTGTGGGGACTCTGTGAAAGACCGAGTATTTACTATAAGATGAAAGTGCAGGTGCGATGGAAGAAGAAGTAAAGGCTGAATGTGTGGTTGAAATGAGGAAGAGTAAAAGAGAAAAGATAAATTATCAAAATCTTTTTTCCCCCTTTTGTAGGATTGGCGGTTGTTTTTTTGGGGGGGGGGGGGGGGGGTTGTGGTTTTTTTAGGCCTGGAAGGAAGTCTTTTGATAATTCTTTTTGGTTGGGTAAAACAAATGGTAAACAGTAACGTAAATTTTCCCGTCTTTCATATGTACTAGTCCTTTTTTTTCCTCATAATCTCCCCAAATTCTTAGCGGTAAAGCTATGTGAAAGAGCTAAGTTACAACTGCAAAAGCTAAGCTACAACTGAAATAAAGAATGAAAAGGTTAATTCACTGGGAAACAGCTCATGAAGATGCTCTCTAACAACAACAACTCCTAGTGTAGATCCCGCATTCGCGGATCTGGGGAAATCTAGATGTAGATAGTTTTACCTCTTTAGGCATCTCTACCCTCAGAGAGGCCAATTGCAAGAGACCCACAAAAATTATGATTATAATAAAGCTCATGAAGATGCTCTCTGACAAACACAATTAAGCGGTCAACGACCACCCCCAAAAATCTCCTTTAAAAAAAAAGGCCTCATCAAAATCAGAAGCCAAAGTAGACACCAGTCGGCAGTCACTAGTGACCTCTCCCCCAGCAGTCCGGCAAATCATCAACTATAGAACTAGAATTACTTTCAACTTCCCTCCCGTAAAGGACAATGTTTCCTCCCACACATTTGAGAAAAAAATAATAAAAAGCAAAAAGAAAATCCTCATTATAAAAATTATGTCCGTTTTTCTCTCCCATGTAAAAATCCAGTGACAAGACCTCAAGCAAACCATCAATTACAGAACTAGGGTTATTTTTAACTTCCTTCCGCAAATGAATAATCTTTCCTCCAACACATTTGATAAAAAATAAAAGCAAAAAGAAATTCTCATTATAAACATTACACTTGTTTTCTATCCCATGTAAAAGTACCAATTTGACCAGATTCATTGAAGGCGCAATCACCCAATCCAAGGAACATACATTTCCTGATATATGCAAGTGTGCGTGCAGAATCGCAGATAAAGACCCCAAACCTCTTTACACAAAATTTATGCCACAGAAATGAAGTAGAAGATCCACTAAAAACCAGGCAAAGTTTTGAATGTGACATCCAACAAAAGGGCAAAGAAGAGAACATGTTGGCTCAAAACATATACCAACACCTGATGCAATGCCATTAGTTAGCAAAATTTGTATCAGAAACATGTGCTAATTTAACACAAAACAAGAGGGCAAAAGCTTGACCAACAGAAAAGGTTGATGTCTGGGTTTTCAGTTTGAAGTCTTAAAGAAGCATGCTGAAGGGAAGGGCATAATGAGGAGAAATAGTCCAAAACAGCAACATCTTAACAGCCATCCAACAGCCAAACCACAGATGCATGTTGTACAAGGATTCTCTTTTTTTACTCTTTTTTATTTACTATCAGCTTGAAAGAATTTCATATTTGACTCCTGAAAGATCCTTGAATAAAAATTCAGTCACAACAACAAACCTTTGAATTCTGCGGCCTTTTCAGGCATCACGTAATCCCATGTCTTCTCCAATGCTTTTCGAATCTTCAAATTTGTTTCACCATCCAGATTTGACGTCTGCAACCCAAGCACCAGTAATTTACTAGAAAGGAAAGGAAAATTTAAAGACTTCACCACTTAAAAAGGCCATAGGATTAACCATCAGAATTCAGAAAGCTTCTTATTAACACAACACAACAAAAATTGTAGATCCAGGAATTTTATGGACCTCAATGTAGCACACGCCATCAGGATTTGTGCTAGCAAGAAAAAGAAGATCTGCCGGGAAAAGTCCATTTTGCTTCACCTGCAAAAGAGTAAATGCATACAAAAGTAAGACAGCCTAAAGTCAGCCATCATTAAGAAGCATGGATTTTTTTTCCATCCTTGACAAGAAAAGAAACTCGTGCATTCTGTGAATAGAATTTAAAAAAAAAAATCAATTACACATACTTAGGAAGAATAAATCTTCTCCCCCTTGTTTCCACCCCCTCCCCCAACAAACAAAAAGAAGGGAAAAAAAATCTTAATCCACTTCTGCTTTGTGTGCTCAAGAGTGCTTTAAGCTATCAAAAACTCTTAGAATCCTCTCCCTCCAAGCAAGAGAAAAGATAGCATGAGAAATCCTCTCTGTCCAAATGGGGAAAAAAAAAGGCAAGAAAAGATGGCAAAGCTCTAATAATCCTCTCCATCCAATTTAATTGTGAACTTCTCTCCAGAGTTGAGATCCATCTGACACTGTTTGGGGGACCACCGTCACATAAATCCCCTTGACCTTGCTAAAGGAACTAGTAAGGCAATCACTGTCTAAAAAGGCATTACCCAACAAAAAAAAAAAGGAAATACCAAACAATTGACTCAGAAGTCTGCTTCATTTCATAATCAGATATAGTTGCATCCTTGTAGTGTGCAAGTACATAAAGATAAGGAAAGGGTCTTCTCACTTCTGAACGAAATTGCCATCTATGGCTCCAACAAAAACTAAGACATTTTCTTCTCTTTCCTTTCTTCCTTTTTCTTTTTGGGTCACAGGCAGAGAATGTCATTTGTATTTGTCACCATTTGTTCCTATCCTTATCAGAAGCCACCTTACTCAACTATTGAATCTGAACGCTTCTAAATTTTCAACAAAATACATGCAACAGATGCAGAAGAACAATACACAAAACCATACTGAATGAACGTTGAAGTGAAGTACCAGGACCTAACAAAGAAAACAAAAGGCAGGAGATCTAGAACTTTACCTCCTAGCAATCAGCAACAACAGAATGGGCAGGATAAGACAGTGGACCTTTCTTCGACTCAAGCAGAAAGTCAACAGAGATTCACTTTCAGCTAAAGCACAGAATTTAGATTTTAGCAGCGATGATGGCTTTGATTAGGTTTAAGTTAGAAGAAATTCCAAATCATTGATTGCGAATGGGATCTTATGAGATGGTAAAGATTAAGAATTCAATTGGAGAAATTCTGCACCGAAACTTTGCAGGTATTTCTTCCACTTAGTCTACTCTAGTAGGCTGATCAAAGTGACCGGGCAACTCATGTCATTCGATGCCTCAACTCGTCAAAGGGACAAGCCTAGGTGTTCATCAGAAAATGTTCCTAGCAGTGACTAGTTGCATACGCCAGACCTAGCTCTAATTTTTAAGCTGCTTCCTACGCATGCGAGTCACATTTGAACCAGATTCACTGTTTGCTTTAGAATAAAGCTAGAAATAATGAGAAGACAGAACTAAATTGCCATGAATTTCGAGGGACACGGATGGAACCAAAGATAAAGAGGCCAATATGTTGTGTGACTTAGAAGAGATGGACTAGATTTGCATAAGTCCCAAAAAAATGAAAAGAAAAAACAAATAGAGGCTGAATCTTCTCCAACTGTATTACATAATACAGCATGCTCACCCGGACAATGTCGCCAACCTGCAATTTTTTCCAAGGAATACTTTCCCACCTCTGTCCTTGAAGAACATCAACAAGTGAATTGTTTATAGCCAAGTCGTTCTGGAATCGTTTCTGTTGGACACAATACAACAATAGAGGAAAAGTTTTAGATTCAGCACCAGTAGCCAGCACACATAATCCAACACAAGAAAATTAGAAAAAGAAGACAGCACAAAGATAATCAGTTCTAACTTCCATACATATACAAACAAATTTGGACTAATGCTATCTCAGCACTCACCCAGTCCTCAAATGCCTCTTTCACCAGAGAAACAATGAGCACGATAGTAAGTGGGGCCACATTCGTCAATGGGCTCACTGGACTGCATGGAAAAAAATCATCATAAATGACATAATATGATGCAAAAATAAGTTATGGTCACATTAAAACCAAGGATCTGAAGAAGCAGAAGCAAATAAGGTAAGCACATAGCTCCAACCCAACCAGATGAAGAAGACTGGCATCTACTAAAATAAAAGGGAGTAAATGATGAATTCTTAGAAAAACGATTTAAGATGGCATTGTCCTCGGAGAAACCACCCCAGAGCCAAGTCACAATGGTATCTCCTACTACAGGTATAGCGCTCATACCAATCATTGAACAACACATAAAGCTTTTTTAAAAGCGAACTACTTAAGAAATGAGATGGAGCAATGACATATCACAATAAAATCAACGTTGTAACCCAAGTAACCAACAACAACCAAATTGGTTTAGAAGAAAAAAAGTTCTCCAGGCAATTATAAGACAGCTTTTTTGGTTAGGGTAGGGACGAGAACAAGAACAGCTAAATATTACGTCAAAATTAGAATATTCGTCCATACACTAGTCATTAAGCACAGCTAAAATTGGCAAAGAAACCCAGAATAGTACAACATAAATGTGACCGAAACACGCAAAACAATTCATAGCACATTTGAAAAGGGCGTGATTTACACAAGACTTGATACTAAGAGATCATACCTTATAGGAGTACACGAAAAAATTGAGATCATAAGGAAGTATAGATTAGCTACCCGTCTGAACTGTCAACACATGCAAAATATACATCAGACATGGCAGGTGACAGGGGAACTAAATAAGAACATATTAATTCCAACCACAAAAAAATCAACATGGTGTACCTGTTCAAATAATCCTTTAGGTAAAAATGTAAAGAAATTGTACTTGGTAGTTGATACAGAATTCCCCTGAGATGACCAAGTCAATCTGATTAGTATCCCATCCAGGAACACCACATAAATCAAAGGACATGAAAGTACAATTCAGAACAAGAAACAAATCCTTAAGTCTTGTTTTATGCACAAAGACTCGCTTGGCCCCTAAAACTGGAATGTCACGGAATTAGGAGTGAAAAAAACAAGTCTGTGAATAGTTTCTAATTCGCGATCTCCACTGTTTTGTTTACTAATAGAATCAATTCAAACCTGGAGATCTGTGAAATAATATTTTATTTTAGCTAATATGTTTTAACGTTATACTTAATCATAGAGCTTAATATTCAAAAAAATAAAAACAAAAGCTTAATACTCAAAAAAATAAAAACAAACATACATTATTTTTTGGCTAGCAGACTAAAGTTTTTTAATCAAATAATCCCCTATGTAGACCCAAACTCGTAATTATTGAAATTTCACTACTTGAAGGATTGCCATTCCTCCCCCCCCCCCCAAAGTACATTAAAAAAAAAGAAGCCCACCAACTTCTTGAGCCATAGCGCTTGCACGTTCTACAATTCACTTTCTGTTGAGCTAGCAGGAACTTGCTACCATGAAATAGAGACGTGTAGCATGTACTTGGGGTAATGACACTTGAATCTCGAACGTAATGCTGCTGAATGGTGTAGCCAAGTGGGATGGACTAGTGAAGCACTGATCATCCCTATGGCCAGAATTGGAAGGTAGGCACGAACAACTTGAAGGCATGTCTCTGGTTAAGCTCGGAAAGGGAAGATTATGCCAAAGGTATAAGTTATTGGGTTGATAAGGGAAGGAGTTTAGTTTAAACCCACAGGTAGAGGGTAAGTAAAATACTCCAATGTAGTGAAAATATGGGTATGAAAATGGCCAAAGAAATACAAAGTATGGCAATAGCTTATTCCATTACCAAAACCATTTCCACGCCCAGACTGAAAATAGGGTGAACCGAACACCATTAAGTTAGCAATGTGTCAGCCCTCAAAATGGAACCAAATCACTTCTTATATACTAGGTTGGACAAAATTACTAACTTCTTACTTTAAAAAAGATAAAAAATAAAAAATAAAAAACCCCACCCTCTTATGCATTTTCTAGTAGTTTGAAGCATTTCCCTTACACAAAACCTCTTGCGGTTGGAGGCTGTTCCAAGTTTGACAACCATGTTTTTGATGAGTAATCAAAAAAGTGTTAGAATAGACATCAAGGGGATGCCACCGACGTACAAAAGGAGCATCCCCCCCCCCCCCCAAGAAAAAAAAAGGTACTCAAGCTCGATGCATAATATTATCTACAACATCCAAAAAAACATGTTTCTTCCACCATTAAGTGCACGACTCCAACTATGTAAGTTCTCAAAAAGTAGCGTTGAAATCTTGAAAGGAAAAGATTTTGCCAAAAATCCGACAATTCCTTTCCTTCCATGCACATCACTAGATTGGCGAAGGAATCATCTTCCAAACTCGACAAACCTAACCCTTCCTCATTCTTCTTCTCCATGCCACCACAACATCTTTGACAAAGAAATGTTGAACCCATGTAACACCCCATCAAGGAAAGAGAGAAAAGTAATGAAACCCAATGACAATGAATGAGGAAATGATCCACTGTCTCTTCCTCTTCAAGACACACAAAGCATCTACTAGGCCCGTTAAAATTTCTTCTTTTAAGAACATTCTCCATGGGAATCTTTCCTTCGATGGGCTGCCCAAGCAAAACAGAACACTTATGTGGGTGCTTGAGACTTCAAAATGGCCTTTGGAGGGAAATTAAGGCAATTCCCACCATCATAAAGCCTTTGACCGAAACTCTTGATGATAAACAAACTTTTATAGTCATAAAGCCAGAAAATCTCATCAATACCCCCGGGAAAATCAGGGCAATTCCCACCCTCGTGAAAAAATTGCAAACGCTTTCCTCTCCCGATCATTAAGAATCCTTGAGGGGCTGTATGGTGAGCAATTTAGGGACGGAGACTTAAATCCTTAGGTTTCAAGTTCCACTCTACTATGTTTGGTGAGAAACTTTGAGGATGGAATTTGATACCTAAGGGTATCAAGTCCCCCCCCCCCCCAAAAGGTCAAGAACTTGAAAGCCCCCAATATGGAGGGGTATCAATCCCAACCCCCCAAAGGATCAACCCCTAAGAGAGAGAGGGCAAATGGGCATAGCTGCTGCCGCTAACAACCAAGGTCGGGGGAAGCGTCGCCGTTGACAACTAAGGCTAGAGAAAGCGGCGCTGCCACCGCCGAGGTTGCTGCCAGCCGGTTTCTAGATCTAAAGTGCTCTTCTTCTTCATCGTCTGTTCTTTCTTTCTCTTCTACTTGGAGATTTGTTGCTATTGTTTCTCTCCATAGATCTAAAATAATTGTTCTTCTTCATCAAACTTTTTTTGGCTTTGATCTAATGAAAAGGGTCACCGCCGGAGAAAGTGTCGCCGGAATCGGTCGAAGGGAAACCATTGGAGGTTGAGGTTGGGATTGGTTTTGGTGTTGATAGGGGAGAGAATAGGAGACAGGGAAAAAAAAGAAGAAAAAGAGGTGAGGCTGCCGTTGGTGTTTGGAGTTCTTGCATCCACGGTTTTCCTTGGGGAAGGAGAGGAGTTGAGAAAATAATTCCATTCCACAATCCCTTACCAAACACTTAAGTTCAGGGTTCAAGCCGCATTCCCAACCCTGAGGAACTTGATACTTGATTACATATCTACATTCCATTCCTTTTTTTCTCACCAAACGAACCATGAAAATGTTATGCTCTAATGAATGTGGTCACCATTCTCAAATACCATATCTTACAGCATAGCCTCGTTAAGAAAAGCCATCCTAAAGAGCTCATAAAATTAAACCTTAAGAGGTTGGTCCCTACACCACACATCCCAAAAAAGCATCCTGGATCCATTTTTCACCTCAAAATGCTCTAAGGACTTGAAACGCTCCAAACCAGCTAAAATCTTTCAAGCAACCCACCCCAGGAGCATGGGTGCTTTCCTTGCTCCACCAACCCAAACTATGTACCCCATATTTGGCATTGATCACATCACACTTTCCAAAAAGCATCCACCCTTTAGCAAAATGCCAAAGCTACTTGGTCCTTAGAGTTTCATTTTTATGATGAAGAGGTCTTATGCTCCCCTCACCTGGTGCTTATAACAACAAATCTGTCCCCAATTAACCCAATAGAGGCTACTAGTTGTTTCACTGTTGGACCGAAGAAAGTCTCTCATAATTTTCTCAAAATGATTAGCAAGCTAATTGGGATAGTTAACAAAGACATGAAATAAATAGGGAGACTCCATAAAGTGCTCTTCAACAAAGTGAGCCTACCCCCTCTGGACAAAACGTCAATACCTTAGATTTCCACCTTGCAAATCTCTTACGCAACCTTTCCAAAATAGGCTCCCACACAATTTTGCTCTTAAAATGTGTACCAAGAGGAAGACCAAGGCAAGAAGATGGGAGGCATTCAACCCCACAGCCAAAGAAATGAGCCAAGTGCCAAAGAGGAACATTGCCAATTGGAATAAGAACACTTTTTGATTAGTTGCTCTAAGCCCACAGGCCCACACATTGCTTCAAATAATAGGACATACCTCAAATAACCGAGATCACTTTCGTTTGGTTGCAAGCTTGACAACCATATTAATTCAATTCTTGATTTTGATGAAACCAATTCCACCAGACATCCAATACTTGACATGAAATCACACTTGACACTCCAAATTGGGCCCATCATGTAATAAAATCTCAAAAGCATGGCAAAACTTCGTTATGGGCATGTACTCATGTCCAACACTCATACCAAGTCTAAGTAACATATGACAAAAATTAACCTTTCAAAAGGTATAAACCTTCCCACCTGTATTGCTAGTAATATTTAGTTTCTACCTACTTCTTTCATAACATGCGGTGAAATGATATGCCATTACCAAAAACTTACCGAAGCCTTCCCTTAGGTGTTATGTATGAGGTCATTAGGAACTAATAGTCAAAACATCTCACACATGTTCGGAGACTAAAGATCAAAGCACCGAACAAAGGAGAGGGAAGAAACTTCCATTGAGGGAGTCCTCTTCCCCCCTTTCCCCCCAAAAAAAATCCTTCTCCCTATCTCAGTGGCTTATCAAGTCCAGAAATTCGTTTCCAAGTTTTGCGTACATTCCTTAGAAATGGACAATCAATGGAACACAGGAACAGAGGATACAAACAGTCGGATCTTCAAAACTAATTAGGCATAGGAAGTTACACACTAATCATCATTTGAGCTTCTCATTGTCCCCCTCCACCATTAAAAACCAACTTCTTCTGAAAGCAAGTTACCCTTCATTCCATACATGACATCCAAGCTGAGTCTAGATTCAACAAAAACCACAACACTCAAAAGTTAAGTCAACCCAAATCTATTCTCAACAACCATAATTAACCCCATACTCTCCCTACTGAAACATAATCCAAAACGCCATCATTCAAGTAGCGAACGGCAAATGGCAAACCCACAGTCTCTTCATTCCAAAGAAATGCTTAACGTCCCTCTTCCATGGGAAAAGAGAGCTTCTTGTTCGTTAATGATAATCAAGGTGCAAATACATAGAAAAATGAAATGCATTTGAAATGGGTGCCTACCATTTTTTCACTTTTGGCCTTGTTTTTTTTGGGGGAGGGGGGGTGATTTCCTGCAATCTAACAAATTATGAAATGAGAGAGAGAGGGGAGTGTACCGCGAATCTGGCGAGGGCGTTGGCATCGCTGTCATTGCAATGGATGGTGCGGGTGGAAGGAGGCTGAGGCTGAACGCGGCCGAGTGTAACCGTGCGAGGCGTGGAAGAGAACGAAAAGTTACTGCTCAATCTCGACCCGTGACTGTTCCAACCCGCCATCTCGATCCGCTCTGCTAACCCTACCTACACCCCGAATTAAACAAATTCGAACCCAGACTTTTCTCTGAGAGTTGTGATGATGATGATGATGAATCGAATGAACCGTCGTCAGACACTGCGCACACCATCAATCAACCTCCCATCTCTCTCCTGCTTCAATCTCTCTTCTCTGTTTCTCTCTCTCCCCTGGTTCTTCTATCTCCTGCGCTCTGGTATGTCGGGCTGGTTCTGATTTCAGGCCTCCGCTGATTTTTTTTAAATTTTCTTCAACGGTGCAGTCAAGATCTCTTCATACTTCCTTTGACGCCTTGTCTAATTCGCACGCCCACGCGTTGCCGTACTGCTGTTTGCTAATTGCCAATTGGTGCTTCGGTCATCAAACCAAAAGTAGTTGCTCAGACGGTTAATAGAACCAATATTTGTCTCTTTTTTGGATTTAATAATGTATTAAGATTTCTTAATCTCTTAACCAACGACAATAATATTTAGTTTGGATTCCTCTTTTGTAAGTTCTAAAAGATCAGATTTAGACAATTTTATCCTTTTTAATATTGTTTTCTTTTTTCATTTCTCTAGCTTAGTCGTTAGGGTTGGATCAATCTGTTTTTACCATTTTGTTATAAAGTTAAAATCCATCTGTCTACTACGTTTATCAATGAACGCATCAAATCTTACATCTTTAGAAATCAATAAATTAATGTATGTCGCAATTTGAATGAAGTACAATGCAAGTTAACATTCGACTCAAGTCTGACTAGGAGGGAAGAGAAGGATAGTTTCCTATTTATAAATCATTTGACATTTAAGGCTCTGTTTTTTTTGTGGGTCAATTCTAAAATATCAATCTCAACCCATTTCAACCTATTTCAACCCATTTTCACTATTTTAACCAAGTTCAATTTATCACATAAAAAATTCAATCCACGTCACCAACTTCAACCTACCTCAACCTACTTTATCCTTTTATCCATCCCAATTTATCTACAAAAAGAACAAGCCCTAAGTCTGTGGCAGCTACACGTGTTTATTGGATCGATTTTAAGTCAAATGGGTCGAAGATGAGGATTCTTAGTCACCAAGAAAGCGCCTACTGCAGCAGACAGTTCCAGCAACATGCACAGTTCGCACGAAATGGATTGAATTTTTCTCCTTTTTTTGTTTTTGTTTTGATGGATTGGGGGGTTAAACATCAAGCAAAACTACAATTCGAGACTATAACGTCCTGATCAGAAAAAGGAGGAAGGCATGAAGCCAATGTGATAAAAGATGTGAATATGCCTTAATTCGAGTGTGTTCTTACAAACAGAGAGAGATGAACTCATGGTTGACACATCAAAGGATGTAAATTAATGTCTCTCTCATAAGGACACCATATTGGTACAGGAAGTATAATATCACAGTTACGAAAGGAGAGCTGCAATTCTATCGCCTGAGTGACCTTATTTCCGGTTGGAAAGGTGAAACGACAAGGCCTAAATATCTATCTTGTGTCTATCTTTCGAAGCCGCTTCCAATCTGCATGTGCAGCCATTCTGGTGATGAACCACGGCCGTATTCCCTTGGAGCTTGCGAGCCGTATACCACTCCAGAAGTGTCGAAAGGTTGTTGTCCATACTGCAAAGCAATAACAACGTATCAGAAGAAGAAAGTAAACAGATGACATGGAGATCTTCACACCTACATCAACAGCATATAGCCAAGCAAATAAAAGAAAAAATGGATTCTTCATGTATAACAAGGTATGTAAGCTTCTAGTGCTGGAGATTTCTCGAGAATGAGACTGAACTAGTTATAGTGTTCCTGGATTTAACTGCTACTGAAATAGCACAACTTCCAGGACATCGTGAGAAAACTGTCTGATCACATTAACAAGAAAAAGGAAACTCCAGAAACATTTAGTGGGTGGGGGGGAAAACATCTTCAATTCTCAGCAAAAAACTTTGATCTGCAGCTCCATATTTGTGATCAAGATAGGTATGCACCCACCAAGAAACATAGTCCATATAGTGAGGTGATGTTGCAGTCTGAACAACACAACAGTGTGATGAAGGGAAGGGGAAGGTTTCAATGCATGTAAAAGGCACGGGAATGCAAGCTCAGAAATAGTTCCGCTTATTTCCTTTTTTTCTCTTTTCTTTTTGGGACAAGGATTCCACTTCTTTTTAGTTTTCAGTGTCAACTATATGATAAAGAAAATGCAAGGGATGGAAATAGATGAACTAAGAGTTATTTCTTTCAAGTCATTTCTATGCAAAAGACCGTAATATGATTACCTCTTTTGATGGAAATCCTTCAATACCAGGAATGATTCTTGAATTGACTGCTTCTAATTTCATTGAAAGAAACTGCAACAAGCAGTTCAAATATTTCAGGCCAAAGCTCAATATACAGGCAACGGAAAAGGAAAGCATGAGAGATGCACACCTCAACCTGACGCTGTAATGATTGGATATAATTTATAATCTCGTCAAGTACCAGTGCCTTGCCGATTACCTGAACCCAAAAGTTCATTTAGTAAAGCGAAGCTGAAACTCTGAGAAAACACGAGGGAATATAGAAAGCAGATTCCTTAAGACTATATAATCGGATAGAACTAGGGAATTTTCAGAATAACATACATTACAAAAGGAACCTGTTTAAACAATAAAATCTACCAAGCATCTATGTCAGGAGAAGAGATCAACATGACAGCTCAAGATGCCTCCGAATAGTAAACATACGTACATACTAGTTGGCTATAACAAAAAAGAAGATCCAAACCTTGTTGCAACCAGGGACAAGATCCTGGAGAATTCGCATCCTCTCACTTATCTTTTCTCTTCTTGCCTGCCCACCAAAATTATATGTTGAACGTTATTAATTTTCCCAGAAGATTATCCAGCCCGTCTTGATCACTAACAAAATTCTGGTTAATTGCAAACAATGACAAAACTTCCATTGAATCAATGAAGCAAAAACAATATGATTGCAACATATAGATGATTACTCTTTCCGCAAGGCTGTGGCTGTCAGTTGCTTGTCCTCTCCTTGCTCGCACATGAATGTAATCCTTGGGCGGCTCAGGTGACGGTTTAGTCTTTTGTTCTGCTCCCTTTCCAGGACTGGTTTTGCCATCAGCTTTCTGATTCTGACTGTCTTCCCCTGATCCTGATGTTTTCAATCTTTTGCCATCAGGATCATTCTGTTCAATCAGATAATCAATTGTAAGTCTTCTATGTTAAATCCCAAAAAGCGTACATAGGCAAAACCCATCTTGGATTAAATTTCCTCCGGCTAATTTGATGTGATCAACACACAATCAATGTCCATTCAAATTCTTCAGGCCTATCAGCATATCTCACTCTCATTTCGATACACACCACTATGTAGTATGTCCCATTTCAAGGTCAAGTTGAATAGACTAACCAAATAATCAGGAATGAATGAGGTGCATATAGCTATTTCACATAGCCAAGCCGTGGATCAGACAGTCTTACAAAATTTTCTACGAGACTATGTATAGATTGCATCATGGGTATTGTATCCAAGCAAAACTTAGACATACAATCTCACCCAACTTCTCCAAGGAATATGACATGCATATATTTACATGTTCATCCAAAATTTGCATTCCTGTAGCTGTTGAAAGTCAAAGTTTTGCTTAATATCTTAAGATATTACAACAACAACAACAACAAACTCCCATGTGGGTTCCGCTTTCGCGGGGTCTGGGGAGATCCAGCTGCAGGCAACCTTACCTCTACCGGTATTCCTACCCATAGAGAGGTTGATTCCAAAAGACCCACAAAATAGTTTTGTAATAAAGGTTTGAAGGAAAAACGATTGTAGAAGCCAATTACCGAGTAAGAGAAAGATAGAGAGGATGAGAAAAGGTTCCGAAAGGCAAATAAAAAGGGACTGAATACATCGCAAATAAAATTTTTCAGTCTCTTTCAGTCTCTTTCATAAACAACCTGTAATGGAGTGGCCAGGTTGATCACTTACAACCTTGCTCTATAAATTCACTTTGGGATTGGTTCATGAAATTCAAATTATAATATAAATGTTTGATCAGCTACAATTTACAAACTCTCCAAAAGATAATTAATAAAAAAAATCGTTTAAGCTCCAATTGTTCAAAGTCATTTCATCATCAAGCATAATACTATATCATTTCTGTAAAACTCAAGCATACTTTGGTTACTGTCATTATATCAATATACTCTGTATCGTCAACATGAGCTGAAACAACCGAACGCAACTTAATTTCGAAATTCAAATTAAGCTGAAAATAAGAAGGCGGAAAAAAAATTGAATAGTACCGTGGCATTGCACACACCCTTGGTGGAGTCATCTTCTGCGACATTCTCTCTCCTCTTCCTCGAAGCACGACCTCTCTGCTCCGGCACAACGGCGTCGTTCACACAGACCTCTCTGTGAGTCCCTAGCTCCATAAACCGGCTCAAATCCGGCCCGAACGAGCCCCGCCGGAAGACCGCTGCCGTTAGTTCGCTGGCGGCACCATTGATCGGAATCGGCCAGATCTCCGAAATATTAAACGGCGCCGTATTCAACGCAGTAGTCTCATTCATCAGCGTCGTCCTCGGATCCATATCATAAATGAGGCTCCGGGCCCTAAATCCAAATACGGATCCCCAAACAAGGAAACACCATTAATTAAGGACCTTACTATAAATTACTCATAAAATGATCGATAGGTATGATAATATAATGATTTTGATTCGAATTTGATGGAGAAGTATTCGTTTAACTTGTAGTTGAATATTGGATTGATGCTTTTGATTGAGCTTCTTTCAATGGAGGAAGAGAGCGAAAATTCCCAGCAGCTCAGTAGAAAGAGAGAGAGAGAGAGAGAGAGAGAGAGGAAACGGGGCAAGGAGGAGAGTTGGGCGCCTCGGGAGTTGAGAAGAAGTGACTTTTGAGTGAGGTATTCTCGGAGGATCCAGCGCGATTATAAAAACCCCAAAAACAGAGGGGGGAAAAAAGATTTTTTTAAAAAAATGAGGAAGAAAGGAGAATAATCCGGTGCTACAAGACTACAGTTCTAATCTCCACCCCACTTTATAGCCGTTAGATTGGCATCTTCCCAAAACTGATAAGGGGCCCCACTTTATCTACGGCAAAGAGGTTCCGACACGTATAGATTTGATGCGTTGGCAGGTTTTTTTTTTTATTTCTAAGAGATGGGACTTCTTTTTTTTCTTTTCGGTGTTTAAAGTACAAAATTAAGGTACAACTATGTTAGGCAAAAGCGGAGTTGCATTTCCATTTCTGTCCTTTTCCTTTTTTGTTTTAGTGATTTTGAATAATAAGGTACATTAAGGAATGATTAGTGTTTGATGAAGACTAATCGGGCACGATTTTGCTTTTGACCGTGAGAGATTGTGAGCATTAAGAAGTTGACTCTTGGCTCTTTTACCCTTTTCAGTTAGCCTCTATTTGCTAATTCGCGACCGTGATTAGTTATTAACTGTTAATTATTTTATTTAATTATTAATTATTAATTATTTGAATTGACTGTTTATATTAACTATTTGAATTAATTATTTTTTAAAAAAATCGGTAAAATTAGTTGTTTATGAAAAGATTATTTGTTAAAATTTCATTTATTCTCTTCCTCTATATTACTTTTTAGTTGAACATAGATTTTTTTTTATTGACCATGTTATTATCCTTTTTCAAATATAATTAAATTTATGTCATTTGTAAAAAATCAATTCAATTCTTAGAGCCTTATTTTCATACTAATTCTACATATTTTATAATTATTATTTATCTTGTTTCTTTTCAATTTATATGTATTCATGCGATGTCTAGCTACGTCCTGCAATCTTATTTTATTATTTATTTGAGGGATTTTTTTTGTAGCTTTGAAGTGAAATTTGTATGATTTTTTATCAAACTTAATCTTGTCAAGATCCTCTTATTTATTCTTTTTACGCATTAAAATTTATATGAATTTCAAATGATTTGATCTTCATTAGATTATATTCAAATAAACATTATATCAAATGTCAATACTAACTTGCATCAATCCAAAGATACTCATGGCATGCCTTGTAATTTTAAATGACTAAAATTAAGATTTTTAATTTCACTAATGGCATGTCCTGTAATTTTAATGACGTATTTAACATTCTTGTCATTTATACAGACAACCATGTACAAAAGCTAATCATCTTACCTTCGTATAAATTTACTTTTTGGGCTAAAATAATTATTACAAAAAGTTGTTTACTAGACATTAAGTTGAATTTTTTGACTATGTCAAAACAACCAAAAACCCTCCAAAAGCCATTTTATATTAGAAAGTCATAGCCAATGAAAAGGCCAATAACCAAACACCCCTTTAATTTTTCATTGCATCCATCACTCTCGCAAAGAATAAATCACTTTGACTATTCATTTTGTTTGTACAATTTTAATTATGATGTTACATTAATAAATCCAATGATTATTTTATGAAAATAAATATGTCTAGGCTTCAGATTGCTAAACGCTATTTATAAGAGTCAAAGTATCGATATCCAAACCTTCTAAAGGGAGATTATTTGCATCTAAAAACTCAATACTATACTAATTAAGTTGATTGACTTCAAGTATAAACTGATTGTATGTATGCATGAGAAATCTTATAGTTGTTTTCCATTTGTTTGCTTAAAAAAAGTAGTTGTCGTGATATTTTAGGTAGTTAAAGTACTGTCAAATTCTAGTTGAAAAGATTGAGAAAAAATGAGTTATTAGATCTTTGGTTAACTAGTTTTGTTAGGGAAAAAGGTAAAACAATTATTGTTCAATGGGCTCCCATTGTATTATTTAGCTACCTGGGTAGGCTTTTATACTGTTAGGAGTTAAGGTGAGATGAATTACAAGCAAAAACTCAATTTTATGGAGCCCTATTCCATCGATAACTACAGTTTTCATCACTCACATAATTTTTTTCCGATCCAACCGAAAAAGAATCTGCACACATAATTTATTATCTTATAATATACAGATCAACATCCAATCAAATTACCATGATAATCATTGCATGAAAATGTTAATAGTTGTCACTATATTTTTATGAATCGTGTTTTTCAGATTTCATTTAAAAAAGGCACAAAGAGAGGTCTAATCTGATCTCTTTGACAAATTCTCATGAAAAAGAAGTAGAAGCTTGTGTGAGCTAGCTTTGTCCCCAAAACCAATGATAATAGTAGACAAGCCAACCTATTGTTATTCTCCATTTTGATACTTGACGCCATCTCTCCTTGTCCTTTCATCAACGTTTCACTGTCAACAAAAGCTACTGTCTACGAATCCAACAGTTCAATCAACTTGCCTTCTTCAAATTTCTCACGTGTTTTGCAAGGATATCTATCCAAGTTTCCAAAATGGAAAGTTGATTTAAAGGCATGGAAAGTGCTGGAGCACTACGCACTGCTTACTTAGGCAGGATAAGGACATTTAATCCCTGCAGGGTCCCAGGTGGGGTGGTCATCTTTAGGGTTTAAGATTAAGATTTGCTAATTTTTTTTGGACAAAAATAATTCGATCATTAGCTGTATATCGAATGAAAAATGATCCGAACTTTACTTCTGGCTGGTATCAATCCCAGTTTTGACCCCAATTAGTTTTAATATACCATTACCAAGTTAGGTAATGATTGACTTGACGGAACAATCTAATATTAAAATTAAATGGTGTCAAAGTTTGAGGCTACTAGCAGTTGGCAATAGAGTTTGGATTATTTTTGTTGACCGCTTTAAGGTTCGGATTATTTTTATCTAAAGATAAATTTTAAATTTTATAAAAAAAACCATATGTGTTGATAGTTGATTAATGATTTAGTTATATTACTGTTAATACCTAAACGAAGTGGATTTTAATTTGTCCTATAGTATTCTAAAATTTTAGAAATGATATTACCAAAATTTAGTCCGAGTGTTATCTTTCAAGTCATAAAACAACTCATGAAGTTTGAAATATGCACTCGTAACGTTCTTTAATAGAATTTTATGTTCAATAGTAAGCCCTATAAAAATTGTCCATTTAGAGTCAACATAGTGGATTGACTGGTCTATTCATGAAAAGGACCCTGGTTTAATTTTATCTAAATTACGTGCACGCATAAAATTTATGCACGTAAAAGAAGTGGCATGAAGAGTTGAATTCCTCACAAATTTTAGAGTTCACCCTCTATTCCCCCCCCCAGTGGACTAACCGTGCACAAAGTAGATAACTGATAATCCAAATCAATCTGTATTTTGTTATTATAACAACTTTTCTAAGAATTTAAGTTTATAATTTACTAGTCCAACAACTAGTGACAAAATGAAAATATTAAGTACCATAAATTAAAGTGAAGTCACCAAGTCATCAAATTAATATTCGGTTTATAACATACATCTTCACTTCGTTTTTATGTTTACTATGCAACCAAAAAACACAAGAAACATGCTAAAGGTCTTAGTATGGATGAAAGTCAGGCTGAGTTTACACATAATTTAGAAACAACTCAAGGCCAACCAATTGATAAAAAGTTTGGCCAAATAGACAAAATTGGATGGCTCTCTACAGCTGGAGTAGCCCCCAACCATAACAAACCCTTAGCAATGTAGCTTGGTACCCTTGAAATGAACTAATCAATCAAACCAAAAGTGTAGGGAACACTGGCATTAAAGATTACAGCTGCACTGCCCCTTAGAAGGGTCCATATTGTCCACTCTCCATATAGTCTCTTGACAATTGCTACCTTCCTTGTACTTGTACCCACTCTTCTCTTCAAATCAATTTATATATATATATATATATATATATACTTTTATAAAAAACAAATTATTGGTTGCTTCACCCCTTTCTATTCAATTTTATTCTTTGTTTTTAGGATGGGATTAGATGACTGATTAGAAGAGCACAACTCATACAAGATATAATATCAAACCATGCAAAGTTGTCGCTGCTCATAACACTGCACCTACAGTTTTGGAAAGCATTCTAGATGAAATATTTTTATTTTTAATATCTTATTTAATCGGAGTTGAACTTTTATTAGTCCACAAGGAATACGGTTAGTTCTCCTATTAAATGTTCTCTTCATTAACTGAACTCATACCTTAGGCATTATCTAAGAAGAATAAGTACAATCCACTTGGTGGACCTTTAATCCTCCATTTTTATTTTTATTTTTATTTTTATTTTTTGCGGGATGAACATTATGCTTATCAAGTTGTAAGCCCTCGTTTTTAAACTTTGAGATACTTGATCCAAAAAATTTAAGTATTTACTAACCTCCATAGAATTGGATACCCAAATTTTTTTGGATGTGAAAATTTTACTTGGATTAATTTAAAGTATTAGTCACGAATTCTTCCTTAAGATTATTTCGTAATAATTCATCACGAAACAATTTACATAATAAGAGGCTGACTTCTAAAAAAAATAATTTTATAAATATCTACAATCTCACGCAAAATTTTTTCGAGTATCAATTTATCAATTTAGAAGTTACGTAGTCGGCCGACAAACGCCCTTACTTTATTTGGCAATCACCGTGTCGTCTGGGCACGTCTTGTCCACATAGCACTTATCGACAGTGTCGAATGATGGACCCTACGTTTGCCTAACACTCTGACAGCGATAGATGAAAGCATGGCAACTTTTTGAGGCTCGCACTTAACTAAGATCGATGCCAAACGTACCACGTATATTAATAAGATCCCTAGATATAGCATATAGATAGGCATACATAACCACCAGTAAAAGCTCCGAAATCTCTTGCCCCTTTCAAATTATAACTTCTCTTGGACAACGATCTTTTCGGTAACTATCTTCTGTAAGTAATTGTAAATATCAGGGATATAGGGCAAGGGAATAGGAATATATGTGGATATCTAGAGTTTGTTGATTTCCTTGATGCTGAGCCGAAGGGTTTAGTCAGAGAAAGGAGAAAAATACATCGACTTAATTAGCTACGGTGTCACAAATTTGAGTGTGATAACGGATAAAATTTAGATAAAATATCCACGATTATATAGTCCATGCCCGTATAAGAGAAATTGGATAAAGTTAAACTCTGGTCAAAACTAGGTTTGGACTTAAAAGTAGGAAAAATTTATAACACATAAGGCTTTTTTCAGATTGGATAAATTCAAATTATCAGGTGAGATAATTAAGTTTGCAGTTGTGGCTCAATGATGTCATTACCTGATGTGAATTGTTTGAGCATATACTTAGTACGTAGATCTAACTTATTAATTCTGCAGTATATCAAATATTCTTACATGTTGAAAATGAAGATACATTGATTAAAGTCGATCTTGCTAGCTAACTGAGGTCTTAAGGTTGGACCCTAAAGTTTGTTTTTGTATTATTTATCATGGGCATTTCTAAATCCTTTTCAGATCATACAACAAATAATTGGAGAAGAAAAAGGCAGCTCAATGAAGTTGATATAATTGAACATTTACATTGATCAGTTGGATATGATCGAATCATCAATTAGTTATTACAGCCTAATTATGTTAGTGGGGAATTGGGCGTTCGCTGCGGATTACTTCGAGTGTCATTATCGAGGTGGTCTCTCGCACTTTCTTTACAAATCAACATGTGAATAATTGCCCAAAATCATGCCAATTTGATCTACGTTAACATCGATCAAAGAGATTGTCAAGGGAATTGGTAATATCAATATGGCCATGTGATGAATTACTAAAAATGGTAATGTGTCCGAAGGGCTAATAAAAGTCCATTTTGGTTGCAAACCTCCTAAACTTATTTGTCACGTTTTGCTTATTTATTTATTTATAACGAGTCACTTTATATTAACATATGCCTTAAAGTTAGTGGGAAAAATTAAATGTTGTACGCTAGTAAAGCGTGTTCTTCATCCCTATTTTTAGTCCTTCCAAAATTTGTAAGACCTATGTAATAGCTAAGATCTGAATCTTAAGTAGTAGGTCTAGAAAGATTTAGTGAATTTAGAGAAGTTTAAAATATGTTATATTTTCTAGAAAATAATTTTCCTGTGAATTAGTAGATACACTCTAAAATAGAGAGGATAATAGACTTTTTTTATAAATCTCTTAATTTTTTTTCCCATGTACGTTATTTAAGATAGGATAGTTAGCCTCTTATCCAAACAAGTTAATTTTATTTTACGCACGGTTACAGAATATAAATTTTCCTTGCACTGTGAAATGTGACCTATAAACTAAGAATATGATGTAAGAATGAGATCTAGCTCTTCCCCCCCCCCCCCTTTATATAAAGTTAGTTTCAAATTTGTATTCCAAAGTGTAACTAGAGTATAAATGAACGGCTAGAATTATTTGTAGGAAACACTCAAAGATATATATATATATATATATATATATATATATATATATATACACACACACACACACACAAGGATTGTTCTCAAACATTATCCTTTGATCCATCCGAAAAGCATATATGATCTTAATGTTTTGAAAAAGAAACATTATACGCTTTGAAAAAGGAACTTCACATGTGATGTGAGTGCCTTCACCTTTGGACCCATAATCACATATAAAGGAAACAAATCTAATATTCGTATACGTCCAATAATTCATTTTAATTTGTGTTTAAAAATTAAATTGTTCGACCTTAATCCTCACCCGTATTCCATAAATGTGGAATTCATGTAAAACTTTTGCATGATATCAAAGTAGAAGAATTATAAACCCTTGGCCAGTATAAATTAATAATTGTAATGATAATGTTCCATTTAAACTTTTAATTAAAAGAACAGTGCTTTTAGCCTTTTATAAGATAACCCAACAGGCTAGCACATTAGGTAAAGAATATACAAAATTTCGACCTAGGTGCCAAAACAATTAATAGTAAATTCACAGCAATTATCTGTCATTTTAAAGCATATTCATGTCATCTCTTATATACTGAAGAATAGATTAGCTAGCTAGGGTTAATTAAAATAATCTAATTTGGTATGGGGTGTGATATAGGGATGATGAGATCTAATTAGCTAGGTCCCAAATCTCAAATGAATTGCATCTAAGCTTGAAAACATAGGGAGACAGATGGGTATGGTCCATGCTTATTCTCTAGTGTTCGGACAGATTCGAAGTGATTAATTAATTGAGCCCTCTAATAAGCCAATAATTTCGAGGAACTTGACCCTGCTTTTAGGGTTTCAGATCTTTGAGTTGGCAATAATAGTCTAGATTGTGTTTCCATTCCATCATAGTTTGGTGAACGGAACAACTGTATGTTTTCCTCAAATGCTTTAGTTAGTTTCAGAACTAGACGCTACTTTTAGTTATAGGGTTGCCAAATCTTATTGTATTTTATTATCTTGGATTGTATGATTGTGTATAGATTTGCGCATATGTACTTGTCAAATGGTTTATGTAAAACTTTTGCAGATTTTAAAAATGTATATGACATATGGTCCTGTTATTTTCGTTGGTAAATTTAAATTTACCAATCTCAACCAACTTCAATTTACTTTAACCTACTCCGAGAACTTCAATAAAAAATACATACTTCAATCTACTTTAACTAACTTCAACCAACTTCTATTCATTACACAAAAATAATTCAACCCAATTTAATCCACTTTAACCCACTTCAATCCATTTCAACCATTCTCAACTAATTTTACTCATTTACTAACTCATATTTACCAATAGAAAAGACAGACCCATAATTATAAGATTTCTTGAATCGGTCAAGTTTGTTCGGAATAAAACAAAGGAGAGATCTGATCTGGGAGCAACCAACAAAAAAAATAAAAATTGATGTAGATATTTGAGAAATTAAGTAAGAACCACAGATAAATTGGTAGAAAATCTCAAGGGGAACGAAAAAACTGGTCGGGTGATGTGTGTACATGGACTGTGTAATATAAGGCGCTACAACTTGGGTCTTGGGTTGTGAAATATATAGGTTGAGCAAATGGAGCTAAAGAATTGGGTTTGGAATGAAAAGCTTCGGATATGGCCCAATACAGACTTTATGCCTCTGCAGTGCAATTTAGATTTTCTGTAACGATCAGTTCTTTTCGTAGGCCTTTTTAAATTTACCAACTTTAATTAATTTCAGTCTACTTTAATAAAAAATACTAATTTTAATCAATTTAAATCAACCTCAACCTATTTCAACTCACTTTGGCCAATCTTAACCTACTTTTTTCAAAATTTTATTCTCACTATTTTAACCAACTTAAAAAAATATACCAAATTCAAGTCTTCAACTTACTTCAATCTACTTCAACCCACTTTAACAAAAAATACCAACTTCAATCTACCTCAACCAATTTCATCATTTTGCTAACCCCAATTTACCAACAAAAAGAACAGGCCCTAAGCATTGCAACAATAAGCAAGTCTTGAAAATGTTTTTGAAGTTAATGAACTTTTTTTAACAAATTATATGAAAGTTTCAAATCTATAAATCAGAATTACATTATATAGAAATTATTTTTTTAAAATAAAAAAAACTAGTCTCTATCTATAGATCCTAGTTGTGATGTAAATGCTTCCTTATTTTCGTCTTAATTTATTTTTTAAAAAAAGTTGATATTAAAGATATCAAAGGACGCAACCAACTTTTGGAGGGAGTTTTTTTAGGTTTGAATCGGAAACGGCAAACTGAGAGTGTCGCTGGTCAAGATTAGAGAGAGAGAGAGAGAGAGAGAGAGAGAGAGAGAGACGTCAATGGAGGAAGGAATATTTGGAGGGAAAATGGAGCTGCTGAAGCTTTCCAGACTCAAACTCCAGCTCCGTGCCCTAATTTCCGAGGTCAGAGATCTCCGAGTAAGCCCTACTTTGTTCTCTCTCACTCTTTCACCTCTCCATCATCAATCCCCCCCCCCCCCTCTCATTTTCCTTCGTTTCTGAATCAGGAAAGAGAACGATCAACCTCCGAACAACTCCATCTCTCATTCCAGGTTTCATGATCAAAATCAACTCGATCATCATCATCTCTTTCATTTTTCTTATTTTGTTTAACTTCTGTTTTGGAGATCAGAAGCAGAAGCAATCCGACGAAGAATTCGGGAGGAAGTTGAAGGAATTGGAAGCCGAGCTTGCTTCGTCGATTGAATTACGGCAAAAATTGGAAAGGAAGGTGAGATTCTGACATTCTGCAGTTCAGCTGTTTGATGAAATTACTGTGATAGATGATTGATACTCTGTTTGGTTGCTGATGAGGGTTATGGCAGGTAAATTACCTTCAGAATGATAATCTTTTGCTTGAGAACAAGCAAAAGGAGTTGAATGCCACTGTACAGGGCCTTCTTCAATCAAGGGAACACTTTGTAAATGCCTACGAGGTTTGTATGCTTCTTCCCCCCTCTCAGGTTATGGTTTATTTCTTCAGCACTCTTGACCAAGTGTTATTAGGGGATCCCGAAAATTGAAAGAGCACATTATGCAACACAATAGCTAGGTCTTCTTATAGTTGCAAGAAACGTATGGAGCGCAAAAATTATTGCGTACTCCCCAGAGTGTGTACTCCCATCGCCACATATATATACATTTTTTCCTGTGTATTTGTCATCTGAGCGGTTATTAATATATATTTCATTTACGTGGCTTCCGGGAGTACATAATCCCGGGTGTATGATATGCTCTAATAGGTGATTTATTTGCTCTTCCATAGTGGAAAACGTGCCTTGCTACAATTGTATAAGTCATACATAACTCAGGTATCTTCTTGAACTGAAAAATAGTATATGCGGTTAGTGTGGTGGTTGATTCTACTAACCTAGGAACTTGATCCCCCCCCCCCCCTCCCAAACAAAAGGTTGAGGACCGGAGGTGAAATTAAGAGCCTAATGGAAACATTTTTATCCGGATGAAATAGCCCACTTTTCCCTGAATATCTTGTGCTACCACATGGTTATATCTTGGGATCTTTTGATGCTACTTAGTTTCAAATCCCATAAAATTTTTACTTTTAAATACCCTGATTTCACTCAACGCATAAAAACTTGGTACTTCATGGTCAAGATAATATTCAGAACTCACACTAGTAGAGTATTGAAGAAGGGTGCGTATCCAGAAGTATTGTACAAGGGTGCCCATCTTAAGCTTCTTAGGATATTATAGTTCAGCGTTGGTTAAGTTCCATTTAAAAAATTTAGTGAGTTTTATACAGAAATTTCAATATTTATTTCTGTTAATGGGTGCAGCGGACTACTATGGATTTACACTATTAATACTTACTGAAGCCTTGCACTGCGCTGAGATATGCTTTCTGTTTCATGTCTAGGACTCAACATGTGACTTGAAGCGTTCAATTGAAACAAGAGATCGGAAACTCAGAGTCTTCTCTGAAAAGCTGAGTTCTCAAATGCTATTGTTCAATTCTATAGAGAAAGAGGCATTATCCGTAAAGCAAGTTGTCGAAAATGTTAGGCACCTGATTTGTGACAAAGAGGAGATAGGCATGTATCTGTTTCAAACACGAGCTCGGAATTGGTCCTTAATCAATCACAATGAAAAATCGTTGCGTTGTTTGACCCCCTGAATAATGTGGCTGTTCATTCATGTTCATTATACCCTTGGTTGATGTGTGCAGTTTCTGGCCTAAAAAGAAAATTGGACAGAGTTTCTGAGGTTGAGAAAGTATTTATTGGTAACTACAATTCTCTGATTTGAAAGTTGGCTAGTATTTTTCTGATTGATTCAGACTGAAACCCAATTCAGGGCTATATTTCCCACAGGAAAGATAAGTGACATGGAAATTCAGCTTGGGAAATGCAAGCATGAGATCAAAATGAAAGACAGAATTATATCAGAGTTAGAAGCAAAGATTGAAGCAGAAAATATTGTTAATAAGAATAGGACACAGATGGAAGAGATATCCTTTCCTTTTATTCAGCACAGTTCTCTCTGGATATTAAGTCTTTTACCTATTATTGGTGTCGTGAGTGTTGTGCTTTAACCAATTCCACCTTCAGAGGGCCCTGTCAATGAAGGAATCTGTCATACAGAATCTGACATCGGAGAAGCAGGTCCACAGTTTACATCGTATTTCCCTTTTTCTTCTGAACTTTTTGGTCTCATTATCTTCTTGTTTGAACTCCATGACTTTGTCTTCTAAAATTAAACAGGCTCTGGATTCCGAGGTGAAGAGCTTAGAAGCCATCTTGAAGAAGATCCAGCATGTTTTTAGAGACATGAGTGCGGTCTGTGGAGGAACTTTGTATTCTTTTAGTCAGTATTCTTAAGACATATAATCTTTTCTGTATATATCCTTTCATAAAAGCTGACTTCTTCATCAAGCAAACATCATTTGCATGCATTAAGATGATTGAGGCATATCTACAACTAATATCAGATGCATACTCTTATCACTCTGATGGGGATTGTCCTGTTAGGTTCTTCGCGTGGATACGTCGACAACCATTGTGACGAATGAAGCTAAATGTTTTCACTCACTCTTGAACAATATCTTCATATGCATTATTGTGACTAACTGGCTTGTGGTGACTGCCATTACAAGTTTTTCAAAACATTAATTTGAGCATCCATTCTTCAGATTTATTCAGTGCTGCATTTTCTGTGAGTATAATGCTCTGATATAAATGACAGGATGAAAAAGCATTCCAATTCCAAGTTGAAAGCAAGGAAAGATCTCATATGATTGAAGAAGTTGTTGATAGGTTGACTGCACACCTTTGACATTTTATCAAATCTGAGTTGTACAACCTGAAGATTTTGTATCAGTACATGTCTGTAATTATTCTGGTTTTGAGGGGGGGGGGGGGGAAGAAGAGAAGGACAAAGAAAAATAACGAATGTCAAATTTGAATTCTGGAACCTTTAGTATAACTATGTAATGAATTGTTGGCTGATCTTATCTTGTTCCTTCACGCATTCTTGCTGCACCTTTTTCTTTGATTCTTCCCATCTTTGTGCACTAGTCTGCTTGCCCATGACCTATGGAATCTCAGTCCTAATTACTGACTCTTCACATTTGCATTGAGCTTCTCAGGATTAAAGATTCTGGGGAGGATCCCGGAAGGTGTTCTGAGCCTCAGCCAGATGTGGGCGGTTTTCCTGGGTGCACAGGTACTACTTCCTCAGTATCCTGCCCTTGATCTTCCACATGCTCCTGTCCTTATCAAGACCTATATGAAAATTGACAATGTCTATGTAGCTTAGTGTCTGATAGTTTACATGTTTAGACTATTGTTAGCTCCTTATGACACTGTCTGTCAGGATGTCATATGTTTTTGTTTAAACTTTTCATCCTTTAAGTCCCAGTAGATTGTATATGGAATTTGTTTGGTGTTCGAAGGACATTGTACCTTAATGCTACATTTTGATATATTAGATTCTGTTAACACCAAGCATCTGAGTTTAATTAAACAGCTCTAAGACTCAAGTTCAATTTAATTGGATGATTAGCATATATTGTTTGAATTGTATTGAGGTATGTTTAGATTTTCACTTTTTACTTTGTGTGCTTCTGCCATTTGTGTTTCTTAGGTTCTCAACATCCGACTTCATGGAGTTGATTTGTTATTACTTATTACATTACTGTAGGTGTCTTTACATAATGATAGTATGATACACCCTTTTAAGTGCTTTACAAGAAGTGGCTTCGCTTCATAGATCATTTACAATTTTAAGTATACCCTGTAGGTGCTGCAATATTATATCTTGACAAGCTGAAAACTTCTGAATACTGTTTCTTTTTGAATTCCATGTTGTTGATCATTCTGCTGCAATCTTATGTGTGAAACATCCATAACAACAAACAACAACAACAACAACCTCCAATGTGGGTCCTGCTTTCGCGGGGTCTGAGGAGATTCATATGTGTGAAACATCCAAAGACTTAATGTTATTTCTCTTCTTTTTGAACGCAGAGATGTTTTTGACTATTTTTCTGGTGCATTTACAATAATTTCATAATCTGTAATATATGGACACTTTAGCAGAGATGCCAGAGAAAAATGACCAGGAGCTCCAAGCTGAAGAGGCAAGTTTTTTTTGGCTCTTCGTATTTGTAGTACAAAAAAGGAATTTGACTTATTGGATGGGACAATGGTAGCTTGCTTGCTCCGCGACTCAGTTGGCTTGCTCAGGCCCTCAATCAATGCGGAATGCTCAAACTGTGTCCGCTAATGACGTGAAGGTATAGGATATAATTTTTTTTCACATGATTGACTCTTTATTCAGTTTTGGTTGATGTTGCCCCCTCACAGTGTTACTACAATTTGAATAACATGGGAGATCATGTTTGATATTATTAATCAGCTAAATGTATCTCGGTATTTTTGAGTCTACTTTTGAAGAAATATATGCGTACGAGTGACCAGGAATTGATTTGCATGGCCACCTGACCATATTTTGTTCTTCAGTATTGATTACCTGTGTTCAACAGCTTGAAGCTTGAGAGCATCGGATTGATGATCGAACATCTTTTCTGCAGTGTTTAGATCACTCTAAAATAGATATATATGAGCTGAAACTAATTGTTTCCGGTGCTAATTTATAAATTGTCTGCATCTTATTTCTTCTGCACATAGTAACTGCACAATCATTGTAAACCAGCTGGAATCTGAGAGCTCGACAACTCAAGCAGAAAATGCAGAATATCCTGACTGAATTTGGTAACGTAGATATCCATTCCTTTTTAAGCCTCTAACGGGGTTCTCTTTTTTTTGTTTGGTTTTTTGGGGGGGGGGGGGTGTGGTTAAGCGAACTTTCCTCTCCTAATTGCCCTTCGTTGGGTTTGAACCTACATCCCCTTAATAGATGATTAAGTACGGAGCATGAATCTTTGCTAAGTAGATGCAAGAAACTCATCCAGCCACAAGATTGGGAGGTTAAAATCTCCCATTGTTATTGAAAGGCTAACCAAGTTGTAGATAAGTTAACTAATATGGGGATTAATCTTGTTTCAAGTTGTAATATTCAAGTTCCCCCCTTAAGCAGTCATGGATTTACTGTTTGCTGATTATGTAGCGGCTGCTTAATAAGTTTTCTTTGAGGTTCCTCTTCTGCACCCAAAAAAAAAAATGATTATCACGTGGAACTTGAAGCAATTTCCATTTTTCAAACTGGACACACTTATTTATTCTTCACTTGACTGCGACAAGTGTTCGTACACAAACCCTGAGCCAGTTAAAGAAGGAAACACTAGGTTGCTTGTGGAGGTCAAATTGGACTGGGCGGCTAAGGCAGCCCAGTTAAAGTGGGCCTATTGAGCTTTTTCTTGAGTCCATCTATCCGACAAGAGGTGTCTTAGCCCATTCAGTCACTCACTATTTTAAGAATCTTTTAAAGTCAAGGGTGTTGAAAGAGCTGTACCATAATAGTGATTGCTCGATGAACTTCACACGGATTACGCCGATGTTTTAGGAATCTTTCAAGTCAAGGGTTTATGATTTTGTTTGCCACAAGTGCCGTTGGCGCATCGAATTTTTCTTGGAAAGTCTTCGACTATATTTCATGTCTTTTATCAATCACTCATCTTAAGTAGTACTCTATCTCCATGTATGCGTGTCATTCATTGTCAAGAAACCAAAAACAAACGAACCTTGCAGTGATCCCAAAACAGGCCTGGTCTACCTTAGGAAGTTTAAAAATTCCTGTAGTCTTATCCCCTTACTATTCAAGAGTATTACCATCTCCTCATTATGCAAGAAGATGTCACCCAGTAATTCCTCTGTGTCAGCACTGAACTTCTCTATTGATTGACTAAACTTTTTTTTGTTCTTTTGTAAAGACAGGAATATCTACCCTCAGGAGGAGTATGATAGATGGGTTATCAATTTCGGACACCATTCTTTTATCATGATCTCTGAAGAAAATGTGGTACCCTCTGATATATTGCGATCAACTCATCCTTCAACTTCTTTTTTTTTTATTTTTTTTGGGGGGCCCCGGGGGATTTGAGGTCTGTAAATTCATCCTGGAAATTGATTAAGAGGTGGACCTTGCTACTGCGACAAATACTCTGGTCAAAATTGATTGATACAAAAATAACTAAAAAAAAAATATCACTAGTCTGTGGAATCTTGGAGAGTGGATCTGTATGTCTTTACACCTTGCTTTAGTAATGTGAAATTGGAAAATGTAGCTTTATTAGTTGACTTATATGTGCTGCTAGTAGTCTGTGTTTAGGGGTTGGTTTGTACAAAAATTTCATGTGATGGAGAGTTTGAAGTTTGAACACTTGTAGTAGCTTTCTTTGTCATCATCATTGCCTTTGCTAGTGTGAAAAAACAATCATGATTGGATATCATATTCCATCCTACTTTTCTTTGCTTCTACACATTAGTCAAATCTTCTTCTGTCCCTTTTCTTATTTCAAGCATATTCTCCACTATACTCATTCAAGACCTTCCAAACACATTGAGTTTAATTTTTAATCTCCCCCCCCCCCCCCCCATCCCTTCTTTCTGAGGCTGTATTATAAAAGGTCAAGGATGAAATACGTGGCTTAAAACCGTTGCATAAGTATTTTTTGGTCCATTTCATATTTTTGTCAATCTTGCCTTGAACGATATTTGAAAGATAAATTTTTTTTTGATCATTTGGAAACGTTAGTACAAGTAGAGATTTTTATTTTTCAGTTTTTTGAAATACTTATTTATTTATTTATTTTTAAAAAAACTTGATAAGCAAGCTCACTTAATGCTTTATATCATATGAGAATACTATAGGTGAGGGAAGACATGAAAGGAAAAAAGGATGAACAAGAAAAAAGAAAATTTCCTATGCTGTTAGTGAGATTTGAATCCATACTTTCTTATTGGAAAGTGGGTTAAGTCTTAATAGCTCAGTGGCTGTTCTCTTGAATACTTTGATCATACAATGATACATGTACCAAATTTGAGCATGGGCACATTTGTTAGGAGGCAGAGGGGTCACTATTTTATTGATGTCCAAATTTGAAGCTTGCAGTCTCTAAAATTTTTACATCCGTAAGTTTTAGCTGAGAAGTTGTTTAATAGTTATATCTTCTCCTTTATTATTGTATGACTTCTGTCAACTGAATAATTGGAAAAATATTTTCTCCTTTATTATTGTATGACTTCTGCCAATTGAATAATCGGAAAAATATTTTCTTCTTTATTACTGTATGGTTTATGCCAACTGAATCATGGGGCAAAAAAAAGGAGGGCAAAAAAGAGAAAGGTCAATGCATTCATGTCCCGTGATCTGTGTGCAATTGCTTGTGACTATATTTTCTACATTTAGCTTTACCTTCCAATAAGAGGGGGTTGTGTTATGGAGCTCATTCATTGTTCTGATGAGACAAAGTTTGAAGTCTAAAACCTAATAATAGTAAACACAAAGATATACAGCATTGGTTGCCAAAAACTTATGCCAGTGGTAATGCCTAAACAATGAAAAAGGAATTGATTTCGCAATAAATGCAATTGAAAATCCTTATTAGATTGTTTACATATCTCACTCACATGGACTTGAAAATCCATTTCCACAGGACCATTAAAAGGGCATAAGGAGGTATGAATTTGGTTGGTTTTAAGAAATTAGTAGGACATTACGAAATCAGTGAAAAATTATTATTTCTTTCGTCTAAAAAACAATTCCCTCCTAGATCCCCTCCCCAAAAAAACCTTACGTTTATGAGAGAAAAAATAGGTTCTTATATCCAAAAGGAACACATTTGTTAGAAAAAAAGCAGCACTCAAAGAAATGATGATGATTGTTTTGAAAAAATTAAGTTACCAAGAGCGTAGACTTTCTCTTTGAGCGTTAAAATCTACATATCCGATTTCTATTAAACTTGAACAAGACTTGTATTAAATATTGATATGTTAACTTCATTAAGTCCTTAATTTTTTAGATAAAAATTTGAAAGAATGTGCATAATTTTCCAAAATTCGGAAAAAATCAAAAAAAAAATCTTCAGCATAAAACTGTTAAACTTTTGACGTATAAAAAACTCTAGAAATACCCACATGGCACACAACTCACTAGTCATGCTCACAATTCAAAAGAGAGAATGATTTTGTAATTTAATTTCCGTAAATTAATTTCTTTTTTTTTGTAAGCACCAATTTCCGTAAATTAATTTCAGTGGCACAACTAGTTTGACAAGACTGAACCTGCCTGTGCTAGATCGTACCTTAAAACAGTAATTGAAAAAGAGCGTGAGTGGCGGGGGGTTTGGCCTATCGTTATATGACACGTAGACAACAGGCTTATTGTGGGTCCCACGTGACAGATCCCACTTGTCTGCACTCTACAATGCATAGATCTATCTGATCTGATCCGTTCATCCCACATTCCCACTCGTGTGGCCTCCCTCTTTCTCTCTCTAAGTGTTTCTCTCTCTAGTGGGTGCCACATTTCATGGGTTGGTGTTATCAATGTCATTTTATTTTGTGGTTAAATTAACTCAAGTTCTCCTGATTCATGCCAGGCAAACCTACGGTCTACAAAAATATTTTTCGTCTTTCATTTTCTTATGCCACAGTGTTTTTTTTTCCCTTCTTTTTTTGGATTTATAAATCATTAATAATCAGTCCCTTTGTTAATCAAATTATTAGTAGAAATAAAGTAAATTGAGATCGACATTGAAAGTTATTATTATTATTTATAAAATGGTTTTAGAATTGTCACATTTTTATGTTAATAATTATTATTTGAAATTTCTTAATTTTTATACTTAAGCTTATCACGCTACTAAATTTTCAGTTTTTAAAAATAATTCTCATAATACATATTTGTTGGGACACATAAATGACCAATTTGTTAGGTAATAGATGATGGTCGTCAACTTGTAAACAGTATATTTAGCCTCTTATTGGATTGATTCCCATCTTGTATTTTAAAATAATTCTCATAGTGACTAATTTTCTCATATATATATATATATATATATATATATGTATGTATGTATGTATGTATGTATGTATGTATGTGTGTGTGTGAGAGAGAGAGAAATGAACTAAATGAGTATAATTAAATTTCTACATCTATAAAGCAACCATAATTGCATTTTAGATCAATTTGATTGTTTTATTATATGCCGTAAATCTTAAAAAATTGAAAGGTAGGCAAATAAGGCATATGTTGAGATCCTGTGTCTCTACAAACTAGGAAGACATGCGGGTGTCAACTCTTCTAGTTGGTAAAGTCTTTAAAAATTATTACCAAATATTTGAATTCGAATTTCGTCTACATTGTCTTTTGTGCCTTGCTCACATGCACTCACCGAAAAAAGAAATTCAGAAGATAAATAATTTGCAGTGCATCTATTTATTTATAGTATATATGAACACAATGCATGCTACGATATTTTTGGGAAGCAGTGAGTTTGATGGCACTTGGTACAAGCAATGCACCTCTCACTCACTCACTCACTCAGTCACTCCATGATTGACTGATTGCATGCTTTTTCCTTCCCAACATTCCAAAGCAAAAGTAAAGGGTTATCTCTCTTGAGCTATGTTTATGATTCCTAAAGATAAGTTATAGTGGCACTCACTCGCTCACTGTGGCAGTTGTTTAATTACTTTTCTAGACCAATTGTGAAATGAAACCAAAACCATGGAAAAAGAAACTCAGATTCTTGCAAAGGCCAATAGGAGGGAGGCGGAAGAAGAAAACAACAACAGTAACTCTCAGTGTAGATTTTATTTTCGTCGAGTTTGAAAAGATCCAGATGTAAGTAACTTTATCTCTACATATAAGACTGCTCATAGAGAGACCGTTTCTAATATATCCACATAAAAAGTTTTAATAAAATATTTAGAAGTTGAAAACTGATTGGAAAAATACGTTAACAAACCCAATACCTAAATACTTTAAATAGCGTAAGTTGTTCATATTACTGGCTAGATTAATAGTATATCACCGCTTGGTGCTCAAGACACGTGAAACACTTATCCCTGTTCATGTTGACAAAAGAAGAGAGCATGCATATATAAATCATAATAATGAAGTGAATGAAGGCAAGAGATGTGGTCCATATTATGTACTCCACTGTGAATTGTATATGGGTAACAATAATTCCTAGATATTTTGGGATTCAATTCCCCCCCCCCCCCCCTTTTTTTCTTATTGGTTTTTGTTTTTTTTTGGTAGGGGGGGGGGGGTGGACATCATCATCTAGATCATCATCTAGGTCATCTCTGTGTCCGACCAAGATGATGTTTGTTCTATACTTCCAACCGAACATAGAGTACTTGTGCAAGTAAAAACTTGAGCATTGTGTGGAAAATTTTCACCTTGCTTCTTACCACATCAGGAATTCTTTTGGGACCATGTCAAACTGTCAATGGCAATATTATTTTCTTTCTTTTTTTTAATCAGCAATATTGTTGATTATAAGATGACACAAACTTAAAAATAGTTGAATATTATTAGCAAATAAATGAAATTGTGCCTCAATGTGACATCAATTAATTTTGGTTAAAAAGCATAAAGGTTAGTTTAATTCAAATTTTGTGTATGTGTGTTTCTTTTCAATAACTTTAAGTTGGTTGCCTGATTCGCCAGGAGGGATACTATTGCTAATATGTAGATCTTCTCAAAATTTAAGAAGCAAAAGTTGCAAGGAACATTGCTGTTGTTATCGAATTTTTCTTGCATGATGTTTGCCTAATTATACATACATTACTTTATGAACTACATATTGAACTACTATGATATGTTTATTACTTTTGGATTAAGATCAAATTTATTATGATCTGTGCAAATTCACATTAGTAGCAGAAGTGTTATGGACACCCAATAGCCATTTTTTTTAAAAAAATATATTAAAATTCCTAAAATTTTTTAAAGAGACACTCATATGATTAATTGGTTTCATATAGTTTTTATAAATTTCAAAAATAGAACCCGTATGCAATGTTCTGAAATCTACCATCGCATTTATTTCTAAAATATACAATTTTTCCCATTTATTTGAATTTTAAATTGACCAATAGATTTCTTTTTCTAAGCACTATGATTGCCCCATAAATTGACCAATTATAATGAAGCTTTTTCCATCAAGAATAGCCAATCAAAAAGATGACAAGAAATGGAATGAGTAACTAAATGGTCAACTTGAGGCTACTTATCAAAGAAGGAGTCAATGGATCGATGAATACCTATAAATTATGACCTTTAGATCTCAAATTATTGTATAGAGTAGAGTTGGAAAATGGGTTGGGTTCGGTCGAACCATTTAATAAACCGGTCAATTTTGTATCGGCTTTGAAAATAGTTTAGATTTATTAACGGTTAAATCCTGTTGACTTCACGTTGAGATCGGTTCAGTTCAGGTCTGGTTTGTATTTCTTTCAGTAACTTCGGGTTGAATTCGTGTCATGTTATTGTTTTGGGTCAGACTTTTTCAACTCTAGTATAGAGAAACTTCTCCAACATTTCATTGACAATTACTTCTAGTTTCTAATATGTAAAAATGCATGCATGTTTACTCTTGACCAAATTGGATAATGACTGTTAGGGAAATTTGTCAATGCCTTCTGAATCTTGCTTTCCTTGACGAAATTTGCTATTTGACATGGTATACATAGTTAGTTGAATGCCCACTGCCTTGTTTAACCAAATAAATTGTCTGATCTTAATTATATAGTCTTCAAGGATTTTCCTGAGATGTGAGTGGGATATATATATATATATATATATATATATATATATATATATATATATATATATATATATATATATATATATATATGATGGACCCCCTATTTAATGCTTTTAGTAGTACTATTCTTTTAATTTGTTTGTTGATTATTTCTCTTCATATTTGACCATTCATATTGCTCAATCAAGTTGATATATTAATTATGTGGGGACAATCAATAATTTAAGTTTTTGGATGATACTTTAGTTAGATATCAACCAAAAGACAAATTTAATAATCTGGGTTGTCAATTGTCTTTTTTCTTAACATTACTAGTGAACAACACACATGCTACGTGCTAACTTGCTAATCATCATCATCATCATCATCAATAATACATCATATATATTCATTCATATGTGAATACAAAACTGAATGAGTTGAATATGTGAATGGTTTTAACAAGTGTCAAATTTCTATTGATTATCTTGCATTTATATCAATATTATATGATTATTTTTGGAAAGTCATGAGTGCAGATTGTTATTTATGATTAATTTATTAATTCCATCTAAGATCCATAAATATTAGTGTTTAAAGCACACAATAAGTGTCCCTTTTTTTTAAAATTAAAACAATAAATGTTAATTAGCTCAATTAACAAAAGCATTAACAATCATTACAAAAAATCCAAACTCAAATCACATCTATATCAATCTTAAGAGCAATTATTTTTTAAAAAAAAATAAATAATCTAACACACAATATACTCCTAGTATTTAGCTTTTTAGACTTCTACTGTATCTCTCATTCTCCCTTCTTTTAATTTGGTAGACGGTTTTTGACTGATCCCCCTTTCTCAACAAATTAAACTTATGTGTACATGTAAAATTGTGCACATCAATGATTGATCATATAGTCGGTCCAGGGTAGGATATTGTGTCACATCCAGCAAAACGATGTCCACAAATCATGTGTGTTGAGTGTTGACACACCATGCACGCAACAACCCAATAATAATAATAGAGAAAAAAAACAAAGGATAAAAAGTTAAAAAATACCAACTTTCTAAACTGATCTCCTTCTGATATCAATTCTCTTTTTAATTTGCAACATTAAGATATTTCTTATGTAGGCACAATACATAATATTAACTTTTAGTAGATATACGAGGATCAAAATTTATCAACACATATTAGTTCAAGTGGTTTAACATTTATTTTTCTTAAATAAGGTATTAGGTTCGAGTCTTGTAAATGGAGAAAATTTGCAATGGGAAAGCTCTGCTCTTTATTGGGCTAATAGTAGCTCGACTCTAGTAAAATAGATGGAGAATTTGCATAATGAATCATATTTGAAAAGGTAATTTATAGGGAGTAATCTGTCCATTAGGTCCCCGCCTGGAGTTATCCAACTATAGGATTCAACTCTCTACTTTTTTTATTAAGATGAACTCTCACAATCTCTCAGAGCTACCTCACTCTAGAGATCCCAAGTACTTAAATCAACCTCTTGATTTAAGTATGGGAGAGTTGTGACCTCACACCAACTCATAAGTTCACTCCTTAATAAAGAATTTCTCAATACACTCACAACTTTTAATCACAATGTAATGCTCAGAGTAAATTCACAAGTGTATAGCTCAATATTCTTGCAACTTGCTTTGATGCTTGCTCTTCCTCATTTGGCCTCTATTTATAGGCTTTAGTGGTCGTGCATCAATTCTGTCAAGAAAGAAAATTCTGCCCAAAATATCTTGAAATTGCATTTTAGACCCTTGAAATCTGGTCAGCAGATTCTGATTTGATTCTCTTGCCTTCCTTCTCACGATTTTGGTTAATATGATGTTGCAGAATATCTTCACATAATATTGCAGGAATTCTTTCTAGTATCAAAAGATAATGTTGCCTAAATTGACTCAAATCATATCATATCATTTTATCAAGGCAAGTATCATGGGTTAGAATTATGTGAGGATAAATCATAACAAATCAATTAATTTGATTACTCAAAATTTGAATTTCAAATTTTGAAACAGCTAAATAATTTCTTTGATTGGCTTCCCAATTAATCAATCAAATAAAATCACACATATCTTTTCCTTCGGCAATTAGACGTTATCTCCTCATGATTTGACAAAGCAATAATTATTTTATCCAATTCTTGATCTGGACAGCATGTACACTTATACTTGAGCATATATCTTATATTCATATAATTATTTTGTTTGTTATCATCAAAATCAATATATTAGAGTCAACACCTGTCAATAGTTTAATTTGTTTAGTATGAATGAGAATTGGTTTGAAAACAGAGATCAAATCTATGTGCACATTTTAATATTTCTTGAATTTTTTATTTTAGATAACTCATAAAGGGTTTCAACTTTATCTAGTTAAGTTAAATAGCATACTGCATACTTTAATATAACATTGCATTATTATTTTATCTGTTATTTTGATTGTAGATAACAATTGGACTATAATCTCATATAATCTTCAAATTGAAAATCGATCTCTAATTGAAATTACTAGGGCTGACAAAAATTTGTCCGACCCGATTACCCGAATTTGACCGACCCGGAAAAAACCGGGTACGGTCACCAAATTTATGTCCGAATTTAAAATTCGGACAATCGGTCATGTCCGAATTTAAACCGGGTCGGGTTCGGGTTTGGACATTCGGGTTGTCCGGATTTTTGAACCATTTCGGGTTCGGACAAATTCGGACAATCGGACAACCGGGTTCGGACATCGAACAACTATGTTTATATGTAATTTTAGTCCAAATTCTTTAGAAAATTTTATAAAAATAAATTCGGACAACCGGGTTCGGACATTGAAAATTCGGGTTCGGGTTCGGTCACACAAAATTTCGGTTAGAATCTCCTAAAATCATATTACAAATTCGGACATTCGGACAACCGGGTTCGGACATTCGGACAACCGGGTCCGGGTCCGGGTCTGGTCAAAGTGTCCGATTTGTAATCCGAACAGGGTCCGGGTATGAAGTTTTTGTCCGAATGTCCGATTTGTCCGGACCCGAATTGACCCGGACCCGAATTTTTGCCAGCCCTAGGAATTACTTTATAATTTGGATTTGACAAAGGACAATATTCAATTATGACTAGTTCTATTTATGAATTGTAATTTAGTGGGTTACACTATATATTTTTGAAATTGTTTATCATGAAATGATTAAAAATAATTATATTCACTAAAAAACACAAAGTCGATATCAATCAAATTTGGAACATAATCATATCATGTAATAATCATATTTGCCTTTTGCTTTAATTATTGCTTATAGTTAACTTTGAAATAATTCTTAAAATTATCTGTCATATGCGGCCTATTGGAATCAACCTCTATATAAATAATACCTGTATAAATATAATTATTTATACATGAATCATCCTAAACGTGATGTAAACGAGCCCACATTAAAATTTATTATTATTGTTATCTATCTCTTTTATGAATGAGCGTGCACATACACACACAAAAAAAAGGGAAGGTTAGGCCCAGAAAAATGCAACCTTCTCATTAAGTACAACCACCATCCAAATCAACAGAAACAACAAATGTTGGTTTTTTTATTACTCAAATCTAGAGCTGAGTAATGGGTCGATTCGAATCGACCTATTTAAAAAATGGATCAATTTCATGTTAGAATTAAAAATGGTTTAGATTTACTCAAAATTAAAAAATAATATGTTTTCATGCTAAACGGTCATATTGTGTTAACTTCAAGTCGAAATCAATTCAATTTATGACAGGTTTGTATTTTTCTTAATAACTTTAGGTCGAATTTCCTAGCTTCACTCAAATCTGCCAGAAAAATCCAACCAAACAAAAAAAAAATTGTAAATGCGAAAAATACTGCGACCCCATTTACAGTAAAAAAAAAAATCCCCAGGCCAAAAAAAAAATCCCCAATGCACACGCTTCCGCCCCAGAAGCCTGCCACGTGGCGTTCAATTACAATTTTGGGTAATTTTTATTTATTTATTTATTTATATTTATGCGCGGCTTTAATGGCCGTCACTGAATCTGGAGCTAATTTATTTTCAGACTTCTCATCAATTTGGGTAATCAAATCACATCAAACCTGCAAATCTGCAATCATCCCCAGAAAGAAAAAAAAAAAGAAAAAAAGATCAACGCCCCCCCCCCCCCCCAAAATGAAAATCCAACCCAACGTTGATGGAGAATCAGAGAGAGAATAAGAAAGCGGCAGTTCATGTTTGTTGTGTAGTTGAATTGACCCAGCTTCTTCCTCCTTCTTTCTTATCCCCCTCCATCTCTCTCTACCTTCAAATTTTATGTAGCAATTATTCGTCTCTTTTTTCTCCCTTGCAATTCACGTCTTGAGCTTTTTTTAATTTTCTCTCATTCATTGCAGTGCAATTGACATTACATTACATACCCAGATTTTTGTTCTCCCTTTTTCCTCATCTGCTTTCCCTGTCCTCTGCAAAAGGGGGGAGAAGCAGCTGTTTTCTGGAGGTGGGTTTGTGTCGTTTTTTGATTTTGTGGGGGGGAAATGGGAGCTTGTGTATCGACAAAAAAAGGGTGTGTGGGAAGCAGACCTAAGAAGGCGAAGAAGAAGGCTCAACATAGTACTGGTAATCGGAAAAGAAGAAAAGTGATTAAGAAACGCCTTTCTTCGCGGTTGTCTGATCGTTCTGGAGATGGGTGTAACAGCAATAACAGGCTTGATAATAGGTCTGGTTCTTTCCCGGATCGATCCTTTGCGAATCCCACTTTCCAAGGTCTCTGTCTATCTCTTTCTCTTCTCAAATTTGTTTGTGATTTGATTATAGAGATTAGTATTGTACGTGATTGGCTATGTAGTTTGATGTAAGGATGTGGGTTTGATGGGAAAGAATGTGATATTTTGTGTGTGTTTTAATGATGATGAGACTGAATGTGCATTGGTTTTTTCTGGGCATTTTTAGTTTCAGCTGACTTTTGTTTGACTTGTTTGTTGTGAAGTAAATGAATTTGCTGGGGTGATTTACAATGGGTATTTGGATGAGTGCTTGATTAGTGTTGCCATTCGTGGTTAAAATGTGCAATGGATTTTGCGTTTTTAGAGGTTTCTGGTGCCATATCTAGCTGATATATAGCTAAAATGGGTGCTCGATGAAGAATTCTCATCTTCAATCTTTTTGGAAAATGCTAGGTTTTGGTATGGTTAGAAGAATTATAATTACTGGTAATATTTTCTCATTATGGTGGCATTTTTAGTGCATGAAGGTTCTAGGATCAAGGATCCCTCAAAAGGGAGAAAGAGACAGGGGGGAAAAAAGAAGAAGAAGAAGAAGAAAGGAAAAAGTACATCAAAATTGGGAGAAAAATAACTAATTGAATCCTACATTTAGCTTTCTTGTTTATTTGCAGAAAAAGCATATGTCTGGTATTTTGAGTTGATTTGAACCTTTCAATGGACTATGGACACATTCGATAACCAGGAGTTTCGAACCTAAATTATATGAAAACTGTAAGATTCTGAATATTGCCGAATCTGATGAGCTCAAGGTCTTTCAGCGTTAGTTACACATTTCCAATCATCATGAGAGGGATTATGCTAAAAAGAAAGTTTAAGCTATAGTACATGATAAGCTAATTTCTCCCCCTTTTTTAATTGGATTGTTCTGCTTGAGTGTTCATGACTATAGCCATTATGGCCTTGTTAATTTGTATTCCATATTTCAAATGAAAGCCCAAGCTTGCATGGTGTTGTCTTACCTAGCTATAATATGATTTGATTGAAGTTAACTGTGCTCCAGTGTTATGTTTTGGATCGTCTAGTAGATCTTTCGTCTCATTGGACTTGATATTTTTGGTCCCAACAGGCAGTGTCGAGGAGGCGTGGTATGATTCTATCACGATATTTGAGTCTGATGGTGAAGAAGAGTTTCAGAGTGTCCAAGATGGTATGCCTTTCTTCTTGCTGAAAATTGATAATTGTAGGAACGATTCTTTTTTTTCCTTTTTTTGTTGTTGTGGGTTTTGACCCATCTTAGTGGGGGATGACATTCATGAATCATGAACTGTGATGCAGACATTGTATCTCAAGGTGGTTTTGAACGAACATCTATGGGTAGACACTCGCATGAAGTTGGCTCTGCTCGGAATTCAGTGAGCGAACTCGGTAGAAATTCAACAGAAGCGAAACACCCAGTGTTCCTTGATGAAATATCATCTTCTGTAGATGGAAGTGCTGGAAAAGAGGAAAGGATGTTGGATAACTGTGGAATCCTACATAATAACTGTTTGCCTTGTCTCAATACTAATACTGCACCTTCAATTGAGAAGAGGGGATCACTGAGCTCTAGCCCGCCTAGTGCAAGGAAGAAGACAGCCTTAAGACTTTCTTTCAAATGGAGGGATGGACCCCCCAATTCAAGACGTAAGGCTGTTAATTTCATCTCTATCAAATATTTTGTACATGGGCTTGTATCACTAGATATTCTGCCATCCATATTCATCTGACAATCTGGCCTTTTTTTTGGCCGTTGGGGGGGGGGGGGCGCGTTGTGGTGGAAGGGGGATTGATATGTAATAGCTTACCTTGAATTGTAGAGAGGTTGTTTTGTATTGATCCTAAGTCAAAAAACCATTGAGTGCCTACTGGTGTACAGGTGAAAGTAGAGTATACTTCGGTAAGGAGTTTTAACTTGGTCCACTATAATCCAAGCTGATAAAAATGGTCCAAAATCACTTTACATCTGTATGAAAAGTTGTGACATGTTGAGCTTTTCTCTTCATGCAAAATTTTCCTTATTCATCTTTTTTGTTCTCCCAGTTTCCTCGAAGACGCTCCTTCAGAGACCAATAGCAGGCTCTCAAGTACCTTTCTGTCCATTAGACAAGAAAATTATGGACAGTTGGTCTCATCTTGAACCAAATACCTTCAAAGTTCGTGGGAAGAACTATTTTAGGTAAGGGAAAAGCCCTAGTAGCTCTTGAATGAAAAGGGGTAAATATCTGCTAGAACTCATCCTGGAAATGTTAAACTTAAAGCCAAATTTCAGATTATCAATGTTTTTCTGCTGCTGAAGATCTTCCATCTCCATCTCAGGGATAAGAAGAAGGATTTTGCTCCAAACCATGCTGCATATGTTCCTTTTGGGGTGGACGTATTCTTATCTTCGCGTAAAATTGAGCATATTGCTCGCTTTGTGGAGCTGCCCGCAGCAAATTCTTCAAATGGTTTCCCACCCATTCTGGTTGTAAATGCTCAGGTAATCTACTGTTTCTGTTACCAATGGTTGATTCCCCCCCCTAAAATACTATTCAGGTTAAATGTCCTGCAATCATGGTTGTCAGCTGGGTACAACTGTAGTTACTGAATCAAGGATGTGCAGGTAAAAGCTTAAGGCATCATCCACTTATTACTAGCTTATTGAAGAGTTCCAGTCTTTCACTTGTATGACAAAGAGTCTCTTTCCATCTTTATCTAGATTCAGGATGTGGCAATTATGCAACACATAGTTGAGTTCTTCCGTCGTTACTTTCCTGTGCTTAGGCCAATAAAATCATAGCAAATATGTTTCAGTTTTTAAAAGGAAAGCTTGTACATTGCTTACTTCTGTGTTGTAATGTTTTAGTGTTAATTCTCCTTTTATCTGACCTAACCTTGATCTGATTCCATGAATTTAAAAGTTCTCAACTAATAGCAACTGGCTATAGTCCTGTTTGTGCACTAATCAGACTTCCCCCCTTGATAGTTTTTCATTTTCTGTTCTTTGGGTGCAGATACCATTGTATCCTGCTGCATTATTTCAGAGTGAAGCTGATGGGGAAGGAATTAATATAGTGATGTATTATAAGATTAATGAAAGTTTTACCAAGGAACTTCCATCAAGTTTTCAAGAAGGCATCAGGGTGAGATATTATACCCATTGCTTTCATTCCGACTCCCCTTCTAGATTTTTATCATCTGCTAACTCTTTTCTTGCCAGAGTGTATGCAATATCAATATATCATCATCTCATATGCTGTTGGGACTGTCTGACATATATGTATTACCTATTTTCTGACTAGATCAGTCCTTTTTGCTTCTCAGAAATTGATGCATGATGAAGTTGAAAAGGTAAAAGGATTTCCTATGGACACGATTGTACCTTTCCGAGAAAGGTTGAAGATCATGGGACGTCTTGTCAATGTGGAAGGCCTTCATTTAAGTTCGGCAGAAAAGAAGCTTCTCAATGCTTACAATGAGAAGCCTGTCCTGTCCCGTCCTCAACACGAGTTCTATTCAGTACGTTGATTTTTATAAATTCATCTTCTCCTGCATATGCTATTTTATATCTCGTTCAGTATTCAAGCTGAGACATCATAATGATCTCTGAGCAAACTTCAGGTATGTTAAGAGGTAGAGTTAGATGGAATAGTGTGCTTAAGTGGTTTTTTTTATCGAGTTGGTATCACTATCACCCTCACTTCCATGGCTCAAAACCAAACCTGTGGCAGGATACTTGCAATTGTAAATTCTATCTCTGATGAGTTAGCCATCATTGATGCACTATTGTTGGAGGACGATATCATTATTCATGCTTTCAAATCTCAATGCCCTGGGCTGATATTGTTTCTCAATTTTCACATGCTCTGAGAGTCTTGAGTGAAATCTAGGCTTGAGAATAATATCATTATGTCTTCGACATGGGAATAAAGTTCATATCATGTCAACAATGTTTTGGTAATCCCTTTAAAGATATTACTGTTATAAGCTCTTTGGGGGTGAGGATTTTCGTAGGGTATTTGCACTCTTGTGTCAGTTGTACCCTTCAGCTGACCTCGAGCACCGGTGTTAAGACAGTTGACACTTTAATATGTGCATATACAGTTGTCATTCCGTTTAAGACCAAAAACACGCAGAACTTTATAAAACTTCTGAGTTTTACACCTCAATGCATTCTCGTGTCTATACTGTTTGGTCATGTGATTTGTGAGGCATCTCAGACTATGTATTGCATTTCTTTTTTGCATTGTATAGTGTATTTAATTGCAATTTTGTTGCTACTTGAAACCTCCTCCTTTTTGGGGGGGTGGGGGGTGGGGGGGGGGGGGGATGAAATACAGCATTCGTTCATTAGCATCAAAGGACACTGCATCCAGCAAGAAAGGAGGGTAATCCTCCAGCCAAGCTACAATTTCTTCAACAGCTAAAGCATATGCTGAGTTAATACATAAGCAACCATATTTGCATCTCTCCTAATGTGACTAACTTGGAAAAAAAAATAAAAATTCCACAGAAGACCATTAAACTTTGGTTATCTAATAACTACATTGATGTCAGTGGGTAAATCTTTTGCCTCTCGCATTGCTGTAACCAATCTGCAGTTGTCCCCATTGGAAAGTATACATGCCCTTCTTTGCTGTTTTAGACCATTACATGCAGTGCAAATAGAAATATTGCAAATTGAAGGCTTTCAATAGGGTATTACTTACACTTACGGACTCTGATATTCTGATGCTAATTTCTGCAGGGAGAAAACTACTTTGAAATAGACCTGGACATGCACAGATTTGGCTACATTTCAAGAAAAGGATTTGAGGCATTCCTGGACCGATTAAAGATGTGCGTCCTGGATTTTGGCCTCACCATACAGGCAAGCTTCTTGAGTAACTGCCTTTGTCGAAATTATATGTTGAGGATTTTAATAAGCTATTGTCCTCTTTTTCCTTTTTTGTTGTAATTACTGTTTTACTGATGTATCCTATTCTGCATTGTAAAGAACAGGGGAATAAAGCAGAGGAATTGCCTGAGCAAGTGTTATGTTGTACAAGGTTGAATGGAATCGATTACGCAAATTACTCCCAATTGGGGATGGGTCAAGACCCCATATGGAACTGATGAAAATGCTCGAATCCTGTAAGACTTACTTATATAAGAAATAATAAAAGAAGAAAAAGTGGTAATTTTGAGGAAAGTATTTATCTTGTCTCTGTGCATTCAGATTCTTCCAGTTTTGAAATGTTGCATAGGGAGTGAATGTCTCAATCCAATGCACATGCAAATGTATATGCATTTGATCTGAAACTGCAGGATTCTTCAGACAAGAGTGGATAATTCTGCCCTACTTCTGCCGTGCTCTAATGATTCAGTTATTGATGCCTCATGCTCTTCTATCACACTGAGCATCTATCTGCATGGGCCAACTATTCTTTCTATCAATAAATGTCATTTCATCACAATTTCCGGAAGGAAATAAGGGAGTTGATTGGCAATCACATCTCAGAATCATCGGATTGGCTTCATCAAAATTCCTGTAGTTTTGTCTATCATATACAGGGAAGGCGGAGGTGGGCTGACATGACAGAGTGCCTAACTATTACATTTTTGTGAGACTATCTCATGCAAGGCAAATTGCTTTAGCAGCACTCCTCACTAAGATGTGTAGTTTTACCCTAGATGTGTATTTTTACAGTTGCTAGTTGATTCATTCTTGACATCCTGTGTAAATAATAATGTCTCTTTTCATTGTTTTGTCATGTTTGACAAAGAAAACAGATGGTAATATTGTCTGTTTTTAAGCACAATCCTGAGAAAATTGTGTAGAATTTGCGTATTCTTTACCATAATTTTGCCCTGCCTTCCTGACACAATGATGGTTGAATGGCCCATGCAGCGGACTTGACCACTGAATTGTTCATATCCTCCTCGATTTTTTTCTCATGCTGATTTACTTGAAAGCAAAGTTTTAACAGAGCTATGAAACTTTGAAACTTCAGTGCCACCAGTTCAATGTGAAAATTTTAAGAAAATGAAATGAACAAAGCCAATTTATATTCGAATAATCAAGATGCTAATGTGCCAAGTAAATCAATTTCTAAAAAGTATAATCCATTTCTACCATATAGTCTAGTTCTACCATAGAATCAGCAAATTTCTCTCAATTGTTACAAGGGGGGAGAGGTTTTCCACACAAACCTTTGTTCCCAGAATAGGAGCTCATAGGAAAACCATTAAGAGGTTTGCCCCTTGGAATTTGTCCTTCCAGAAGATTGTATGATAAATCCAATTGTTTCAGCTTCCTAAGCTTCAACAAATCACTTGGAATTTTCCCACATAATTGGTTTCTTTGCAGCTTCAATATCTCCAATGAGCTTGCATTCCCTAATGTCTCTGGCAAACTTGAAACTATGTGGTTGCTGCTGATATCCAAGGCCTTCAGTGATCCCAAGTTGCCAATGGAAGTTGGGAATCCACCTTTCAGAAAATTGTTAGACAAATTCAGAACTTGGATCCTGAGCTGAGACCCGATTCCAATGCTCTCGTGCCCAGCTGAGAACCCGTTTTCAGAAAGATCTACGTACGTCAGAGACCCATCTGAAAACCGGGTCTGCGTCTTAAACACCTTCGCTATTGACCCTGTCAGGTTGTTTGAATGAAGATCAATGATACCCAGATCCTGCAGATTTGTGATTGTTTCTGGGATGTCCAAAATCAATGAATTTCTGGATAAATTCAGAGAATATAATGCAGTTAGCCTCCCTATCCAAGCTGGTATGCTTCCTGTCAGACTGTTGGCTGACAAGTCCAGTTCTTGCAGTGGGCTCGAAGTTGCACGTAGGGTGTCTGGTATGTTACCTTGGATTCCGCAACCTGCCAAGAAGATCCGTGAAAGGGAGGGCAAATGAGAAACCCAATTGGGCATCTCATTGAGGTTTAGATCATTGAATGACAGATCAAGAGTTTGGAGATTCTCAAGAGATGACATCTCCTGAGGAAAAGGACCCTGAATCATGTTATGTGAGGCTGTGAGGATCATAAGTCGAGAAAGCTTGCCTATTGATTCTGGAATGGTACCAGATAATTGATTTTGATCAAGATATAGCTCTGATAAATGTGATAAATTGCTAAAACTAGAGGGGATTGGACCCTCAAGCCTGTTACTTGCAAGTGATAATCTCTGCAAGGAAGACAGATACCCGAAAGTAGTGGGTATTTTCCCTGTTAACAGGTTATTCTGCAGCCTTAGGAAACCAAGTGCCGGCGTATCTCCAGGGCTAACTGGAAATGGGATTTCCCCCTCAAGGAAGTTAGTGTCGAGATAAGCAGTTGAAATGGCAGTTAAGTTAGTAATGGAAACAGGAATCTTCCCGCTCAGGTGATTATTCGAAAGATCAAGCTCTTTCAAAGACTTCAAGGCTCCAATCTTCTTGGGTATAGAGCCATTTAGAGCATTGTCATGGAGGTCTAGGGTCACAAGATTTCTCAATCTTGAAATAGAATCAGGGATCAACCCAGAAAGCCGGTTGGAATAAAGATAGAATCTTTGCAACCTCTTAAGAGAGCCAATGCTAGGAGGGATAGAACCAGAGAATTTATTCTCCTGAAGTTGTATTTCTTCGAGGTTTAACATCCTTCCTATACTTCCTGGGATTGATCCACTTAAGTTGTTGCCAGATAGGTGAAGCTTTCGGAGTTTTGGGAGGCGAAAGCCAATAGTGTTCGGGATGTTTCCAGATAGACCCAAGAGCCCACCAAGGTTGAGTACTTCGAGGGAGGGAAAGAGGGTGATCGAGGGAGAAAGGAAGCCTTCCATCTTGGTTTGAGCAATGAAGTCACTGGTTGAGATTAGACCAGGGAGGTTGATTTCGGTCACTCTACCAGTTGCATTTCCACAGGTTATTCCCTCCCATTCACAGCAGCTTCGGCCCACCCATTTTTCGAGCCTGCCTGAAGTGTCGAGGTGAACTGCAGACTTGAACTCGAGCAGGGTAGTTAAGTCATCAGGGTTGCATGCAAATGCAGAATATACGAGCAGAGAGAATGTTAGGAGGTAGAACACAAATTTGCAGGCCATATTTTTTGACTAAAAAGACAGTGATAAGAAGAATGGCTTCGTAAGGCTAGATTAGGATACATCCACCTATATAAAGATTACAAAAATAGGACAGATAAGAAAAGCACCTCCAGCAAGAAATGTATAAACAGGTGGTCCTTAAACATGATTTAATGGCACTTATGATGTCTTTTGTTATAATTAATGGAGGTCAAATGGGAATCAAAGATGTGATTGGGTGTGTTTATTATGGTTCTCATCATAATTAAAGCATGTTTTGAAGCTTCATTAAGTTTGCAGTCCACTTCCAGAATAAAGAAAGCTGTTTCAGAGCAAGTTTTTGTTTTCAGAATGATTTGGGTTGTCTCTTTTGCTTTTGTGGTGCTGAAAAAGCCAAAAACATGTTTTTTTAAAGAGTTGTTTTCAGTGTAAGATCTCTGGAGTTAAGGCCTTTATGAGACATGATATCTAGCCTGAAATGCAGGGCACATGCTGAAAAAAGAGTTGGCCTAATTAAGCCCTTGTATTCTTCTTTTGCTTGGTAACAATGGTGGAAGTTGTATTATAAACCTTGCTTAATATAACCATGAAATCTGAGCCATTGGATTGGTGTTTGAGCTCGTATGGGTGTGGATCTCGAGGTTGGATCGGACGGCTAAGATGGCCCCATGTGAGGTCTTGACTACTTTTACTCACATTTATACTATACTATGCTAGGTGATACTAAACTTGCATGGAAGGGCTGCTCACTTCATAAGTCAACGCTTTGCACGAGGCCCCCACCACTACAACGGTGGTTGGTTGTCTTATGGGGAAGTAAGATGCATACAACTAAAGGCTTTTCCTCTTAGGGTAAAGATGACATTTATACTGGCGGTCAAATGACCAGGTCGATTCGATTTTAGAAAAGTTAAATCTAGGTGAGTGGACCTCAACCACCATATGAAACGAGTTGTAGTGTGTTGACAGTTTGTAAGTCATAATTTAGTTTAATTTTAATTCGTTAGAGAACTTTAATCCAGAAACATGCATAATTCAAGCCTTTTAGTAACATTTCAAAGAATGTTACAAACAGAATCATTTTGACAAGCCATGCTCGAGTCCAGTGACCAATCCAAGGTAGTTTCATGTATGAGCCAACTATATCCAACTTGGTACCATACGCCAACCATAGCACAGTCTCATTCGGCAAGGGACGACCTATTCCCAGTGTAGGTCCCACTTTAGTTGGCTTTAGAGAGATTCATATGTAGGCAACCTCATACCTACAAGCATCCATGCTAGCAGAGAGGTTGTCCTGGAAGTCTCGGGCTTTGGCAAAACATCCTAGAATCTGGTTTAATTAATTAAGCCAAATATTTGGTCTGTTGAGGTGCTCTGGAAGCTGTAACAGGCTTTATTTTCAGTTATACGTACGATCGTGGACCTCAAAGTTGATGCTTCCCTTGGCTTTGGAATTGCAAAAAGTGAACCACTAATCATAGCTTTAGCCTTTATGCAAACTTCCAGGACAAGTTCAATTCTCCTGCATCTTCTTATGGGGAAATCCAAAACCAGTTGCAATTTTCTAATATTTATGAAAACTGAACCCTGTCCGATCTGCTCTTTTGAGGAGAGCATGATCTCCATGACATGTACTCAGAATACCCTGGTAAGTTTCAAGGAGCAGATATAGGTCTCGGTTTCAAACTTGCTGCTGTCCGAAGGTTTATATCTTTGATCTAAAATGAAGGATCAGTGTCCACATCGAGGTCACAATTTTAAGTGCTTAACAAAAGGATACTAAAATTCAAATGTAATGTTAAATAAGCAATACCGCATCTATACAGACAGGACAAATGACTATTCTGATCTTCATATACGTTGGCCCTTTGGGGCTCATCATCACAAAACAAGGCATTAGCAGGGGCTGAATGTCCTTCCTCAAATGTCAATGGATGAGCAACTCAACTATGACAAGTTAGATGGTTCCAATGCCCTGGAAAAAAGGCTGACTAAGACGCGGCTGCTGTGGGGCTACCGACAGCTTCCGGTTCCATATCCCCAAAATTGGCCTTTCCTGTTAACATCTTCACTGCTATCTGTGCCACTTCTACAAACCATTCATCCTCTGGCAAGGAGCTGCAGGTGAACCCACAACAACGAGAGAGAGAGAGAGAGAGAGACAGAGACAGAGAGACAGAGAAGACGTTTACTTCGCAGTATTAGTTAGAAATACTCGTTCTAAACAGATCTGAACAGAATAGTCCATGCTTGATCCAAATGTTCAATTAATTCATAATCGGACTTAAAATATGACAGTTTAGTTTTTGATTTGAAACCCTAATGTTTTGCCTGACTAGGACACATTGTGTGTGTGTGTGTGTGTGTTTCCCCTCCTTTTTTTTTTTGAGGAGTTAATTGCACAAACTGATATGATCTGCCCAAAAAAGAGGTTATGCAAACCTACATGACTCAGATGAATCGACGAACTCTTGGTCTGAACTTAAGCGTACTAAAGGGGATAATTCACGAAGCTTAGTTCTAAAGAGGAAAATGAGGACGGACCTGTAAGGATCAACACCAGATGCTGAAACTGCATCAATAGTTCTAGCAATGATATTTTTAGCTACTTGTTGGAGATTTCGAGACAAGTAACGGCCTTGGGATGCAAAGAGTATCACGAACTCCATATCCAAATAGAACTGCCAAAAACAACAGTTTCACAAAAATTGAAACATCGTGGATGGGTGCATGCCTGTATGATCACATATGAGTACATATATACATATCAACCTGTTGAAGGCCGAAGGGACCTAGTGGCTTTGTCCCCTGCTCGATTTCTTCCCAAAAGTTCTGATCATCCGAAAGCCACAAAACCACGGTCTCAGTTAGCCTCATTAACAGCATAGTCGCAAACCTTTCCCTTCCTGCAAACATGTCTGATGCAAGGGTAGCTATCTGAGTTAACTTAATGAATAACTCCTGCACAGAAATTAAGTCTATAAGGAATTTTGTTTTGTGTTGTTCCATTTAAATGCATCTGGAGTAATTAAGGCTTGGAATGTGAAATGTAGATAGTGCGTGGAACCTGGAAGATAGGAGAAGGGAACCACTCAGGCTCCTCAGTACAGCTATCCAACCTAGTGTACATTTGTGCATTGAGGCGAATGTCGCCCTCCTCAGTGAAGATTAGCTCGAGGGTATGTTGTCTGCAGAAGGTGTCTTTGAGCCTGTCCACTGACCGTTGGAGCCGCTTCTTCCATTCCCTTTGCTCTGCTGCGCGGTTTTGCCTGTCTATGTCCCTTCTACCAGGTTCTTCATTCACGGCAGTGGGTAGGAGTTTTGAGGCAGCCCGAGGCAGAAACTCATCAGCCAATAAAAGTGCATTAGCTAGCAATGCTACTTGTTGGGCTTCTGTCTCTGCCACCTTGACAATTGAGGCTCCGATGCCTTCTTGGTTTGTCTCATTCATTGATCCTGGAAGCGCATTTGTCAGGGTCGTTACGTATGTGTTGAATGACTGTACAAGGCCTTCGAGCAATGGACCCACCAATTGAAGAGTCTCTAGGGGCTCCACATCCTCAAAGAGGTCCTAAGAGGCATCTCGTTAGACTATTCAAATGCATCTAATACATGAGAATATGACTGGAACTGGCAAAACGCAATGCATCTAGTACAAGAGAATACACACATCGAGCATTTCTCACAACATGGAAGCAGAGACTCGGCGGTTCTTTTTGGAACCAAAACATGCAAAATTTTTCAGAGAATGTGACTCTGACACCTGAATACGTACCAAGTCCAATTGATTGATACCACAAACAAATCCTTTGCAAGAATTCTAAAGGAAAAAGGTCAAGTTTGAAACATGTAAAGCACCTGAACCATGCAATTAAATCTGTGGGCACTGCTACTGAGCTTAGACAGTGAACTAGCGACACACCCACCTCCGCCAGGAGGTAGGATAAGAGACCAATCATCGGAAACAGCTAGAGCAGCAGTGTTCTGCTCAATCCTTCTAAGATTAGCAACAAGTGCCTGCTCAACCAGAGGCTTGAAATTCTTCAAAAGAACAGGAGTAAGAGCCAAACCCCGTGATTCCAGCAATGAGCACGGCCCCAAACAGACATGAACACACTCAGCAGCCACTCTCAGGTTCCCTGAAGTAGCTGCAGAAGCCAGAGTCTGTCGTTTAACCAGTGATGCAAACTGCTCAGCCTCGTTGACAGCCCATGTTACCAACTCAGAAGTATACGACGTGTCCTCCCCAAAAACAGCCAGTGAATCATTGGCCGCCTGGGCAATAGTTGAGAACACAAGCTGAGAGAGGCTCGAGCAGCATGCTCCCTTGGAGGGGGGATTCAAATTCTGAATATTGATGTGCAGTCTCTGATGCAGGGCATTCAGAAGCAATGTATGAGCCCTAGGACCATCCCCTAGTCTCTTCAGGGCTAAAACTGCTGATCTAAGCTCCCCACCTTTGGTGGAAGGCTGTTTTCCTCTCTCCACCAGCTGATCTGCTAATTTTTGTCGACTTTTGGTGATGGCGTTCTGAAGGGAGATCACAGTTGTTGCAGTCAAGTTTCCTCCACTGTTAGCCTTCTCTACTACTTTCTCCCCATCATTCAAAGCTGATAAGGCTTCCTCAACTCTTCTCTCAGCCAGAAGGACTTCGATGTTCTCAAGGAACTCCCCTAGCCATTTCTCCATCCTTCTGAGATCGTTGTCTTTGTCGTCTGATATGTCTTCATCTAAAGGGCCTAGTGGGCCCGGGGCTAGCGAATTGACGTGGACCCCATCGGCTAAGCCGTGGATGACTGCTGCTTGAGCTGATAGGAGGTTCCTGAGTGACAGTAGTTGACATTCTAGTGCTGATATTTCCTTTGCTGTTCTGCAAGGTATAGACAAGATTGCATCTTTTATTCAGTTTCAGTTCCCTGATATTCTTATGCACTCATAGGTTTTTCTTTTCCCTTTTTGGGGGGGGGGGGGGGGGATCCAGTTATGCACTTATGGTAAAGTAGAGAGAGAATGTTTCCGCTGACCGTATGAAGGCAGAGTAATTAGCGTAGACGCTCTTACGCATCTCTTCTGCTGATGCCTTCTTAAGGTCTTTGAGAAATAATGTCAACTGTTTCACTTCCTGTCCAAATGAAATACGACAAATTAAAGGAAAAAAAGATAATTAATCAAATTAACACTAAAAAAATGAATAAATTAAACCCTACACTTGAGTTGAGCTACTAAGAAGCTAACTAGTTTAATTATTAATGTAGTTACTTAATTAGACTAAGCCATATCCATGTAATTAAAGTATTAAGTGTCTCACATGAGTATGTGGTTTTCTAAAGAATTTGCACTTTTTTGGCACAAAATGAAGGGTCAAGTGTCTATAGCCATGCCCGAGTGTCATGTGTTCCATACGCGTACGGATACTTTAAACAAAATGAATAGTCGAAGTAACATAAGATTAGTAAAATTTATCTCGATCTTTAGGACTCTGCCAATATAAATCAACTGATTGCGCGAAGCAAATTGTTAACATTTATCTTGATAAACACATATCCTAGACCAATTTAAACAACAGCAGTAGCAACAATAGCAACAATTTCAAACGTGAATACCGCTTTCATGGGGTCTAATTAGGGAGACCCTCTTTAAGTAAAATTGCAAATAAATGAATTTAATTAAAAAAGGAAAAGGGGGGGACCTTTTCGGTGAGATTAGGGCATTTGGAATGAAGAAACGCATCAGCGTCGAACTGGGTGTTCTTGAACATCTTAAGACGATCACTAAGAGAGAGATTAGCTTCTTTCTCGAATTCATTCGAATCTCCTAAACTTACTTGCTGCTTACGTCCGAGTCCTATTACCATATGATCCATCTCTCAATCTTCTTCTTCTTCTTCTTCTTCCTGAATTGAATAATATATTCAGGTGTTTTTTGATCTCCTGATATTTGATTTGTGCTCTAAATTCTTGAATATCAGGGTGGGGGAGATGGAGGAGAGAGAGAAATGTTTCAGATTTTAATGGAGAATGCTGATGATCCTCATGTCTTGGAGGAACAAGAAACAGAAATTCCACAATTAATTAAAAAAAAAGGATATTTCCCCTTTTTTGTGTCAAGAATTTCCAATTTCTTTGTTGAATTAGTGGATTTTTTTTTTAAAAAAATTGAAAAATAGAATGTTTGTGGAATTTTGCCAGTGGAGACTTGGGCCTACGTATGCTAATGACTTGGGCCTTAACTAACTTAACTGACATCCTCCCCTCAATACGCTTTTCCCTTATTTTTCCGGCCGGACACATTCGCATTTTTTATTTTTCGTCAAATTTGCCAAAATTTGTTTGATTTTAAAAATCCTAATTTTTTTTAACTCAACTAAAATAAAAAATCTGAGTGGTGGTGGTTGAATCGCAACACCTATATGAATTTACAATGGATGTCTCATGGTAACAGTCACTATACGATTTTACTTTGGAAAAATCCCCCTTGAACAACTCTAAATATCCAAAAAGATGAATTTATTTTCCATTAATTTTTTTTTTAAAAATAGCTTAGAGAGGGTAACTCAAATGAATTGTCATATTCTTTTTGATCCAAAATTATCAAAAGATGAAATAATTCTTCATCATACATTAAAAGGCTAGCATCTATTTTTGTTTCTACTACATTACTTCCATATTTGAACCATCGTGTTGAAAATGTTTCAGCTTAATAGTTAAGGAGTCCACTTTCCATATCTTCCACCTAAGGTCGACTCTGGGGGGAAATATGTTCCCTCTTTATGAAAATTTGTGTCCGTTGTGCAGTTGGTGGACATAGGTAATTGGGCTTTCACAATTTCCCTTCCTAACCCATTAGTGACCCTGAGATAGGGTCTGATGAACAAGACATGCTTACCCATTTAAAATTTTAAAAAAAATGTTTGAACCATATTCCGCTTTATTGTTATGTGTCTCGAGTTCCCTTGTATCTAATGCGAGGATTAACCAAACTTTAGTTTGTCTATTATTTAATTTTAGGTTGAACTTTGCATCTTTGGCTAATCTTTATCCCACACTCCAATGAAAATAGGCATGATTGAGTAACTAATTTTGTGGCCTAATCATGTTAAACTCTCTAAGTAATAAGGGCAGCCTGATGCGCAAATATCCCGCATTCACGCAGGATCCGGGGAAGGGCCGCACCCCAATGGATGAATTGTAGGCAACCTAATGGTTTTGCTATTTGAGAGAGGAATCATTAGGTTGAAAAAAAGCTCTCCTTTATCAGTATATATCCAGGGGCTATCCTTGAAGTGGTGTTTTTTAGAAGAAAAAAAAAGGCCCTTTTGTGAGCCAAAGTTGTTATTCCTTGATTTATTGTATAGTGGCTTAAAAGAAGGAATCATATTCCATATGATAAGTGACCTAAAAACCCACCATATCTCCAACTTGTACCTTTCCAACCTGTGATTCATTCACCCAATTTATTTTCAGTTCATTACTATGCAACCTCTTTGCCATCTATGTTTGTGAAATTTATTATCCCTTATTTCGGCATATGTTTTTGTTTATTTTTGTATATAAACAAATTAGAATGCCGTTACACCGGGGAAAAAAATGGCGATATGGAGAAGATCAAGTACACAAATTAAAATAATCTAAACTTTATATTTATTTGCATCACCATATGTTACAATTAGCCATCTCTTTCTACTAGACCTAATCAACGGGTTGGGGTCCCGTCCGACCCCACCCTAAAAAATGAGGGTCAGGGTCAACTTTTTTGGTCTCCGACCAGCCCCGACCTTCAAATTGAGGGTACCTGACTACGATAAAGGTCGGGCTTGGGTAGAGGTTTTGACCATCTAACTTGACCCGCGCACTGACCCTCACTTTTTTAAAAAATTTAAAATTCGCTCTAGAAAAGGGATCGATCGAGAAAAATTTCTTACATGCTGGAAAAAAAAATTTGATAACAAGGGTGCTGGGAAGCATCTCCAGAGCCTGATGTAGTCCTCACTTCAGATGTTTGGAAAACTCCCTCTAATACTTGTAAGCCTATTGCAAGATCCAGAGCATAAGTGCAACAAAAGAACAGAGCAACCAGCTTCCTGCATTCAATTCAAACCCAAAAATTACAAACCAATCAATAATCAACCCAAAATATTACGGGCTAACAATATATTTGAATATGACGTAAACTCAAAATAACCCGACCTGAACCAGATCAGATCTTGATATCCCATTAACTTGCATGTATAGTGTTGTGAGAAAAAGTCAAAACACAAATATGGGAATAGAAAAAAGAAAAAAAAAAGATTTGTGCTTCACTTGCATAAGAAGAGAGATCTTTTTGCAAAGTTTACCTTTTGACCTTGATCCATGGTTCCAAGAAGCCTGAAAGTAGCAGTCAGTAGTAGTATTAACTCCACTTGGACAATTACACACAAAACTATTGTAAATCCCAGTGTAAGCACAGGCGCCATTGCTCTTCTCACAATTCCCACAATACTGAGGATAGTTATTCTTCACATTGAACTTGTACTTCAATGCCACCCCATACTTCCACGCCTCAGGACCCCCTTCGAAGCTGTACACCGCAGTGTAGGCCTTGCATTGGAGCTTCTCGAGGTCCATCTCGAAGGCGGGGCCCAGATCCACCGGTGCATACACGCAACACGTGGAGATGGGCACGTTGAGCTGGCTGATGGGCTGGCAGGTGTAGAGGGAGCTACATAGGGCGGTCCCACTGTTGGCGCATTGTGGGACACTGCTGGTATTTCCCCCAACTGCGCCTTTATATATAGGCGAGGAATCAAATGAGCAGTCCAGCAGTGCAAAGACACTGCTATCGTCGAAAGAGAAGGGGGCGTCCCAATCGAGACTGAACCCTTTGCTAGGTTGGGCGCAGAGGCAGGTGGACATGGTGGGGTCCATGACGTAGATGATCGCGTTGGAGTAGTCAATGTTGGTCACTAGGTAGGAGCCGGTATGGGTGGTGAAGATGAGTTGCCTTTGGTTGCAAGAAATGTACTTGGTGAAGCGGGGGTCACCACACCCTGGTCCGCCTCCGAAGGGGTATCGGAGGGGGATGTCGCTGCAGAAGCGCTGACATACTTGGGAGTAGGATGGTGGGAGGAGCGCGAAGAGGAGGACGACGACGAGAGACAGTGAGAGGTGGTGGAAGCTCATGGTTTTGGTTGTGTGACAGATCAAGGGGGAGATTTAGCTTGTTTGAGAAGTGTTAGTGAGCTGGGTGTGGATGGTTTTTTAAGAAGGCAATGTGGGGAATATAATTTAAGTCTTGTGTTGTATAGAAGGGAGAGCTAAATGGAGGAAGTGAGGACCATTGTGGCCTTTTTTATCAATGAGAATTTGATTCGTATGCGTTTCCTTCCCTTTTTCTTTCCTTTTTTTTTGGGTGGGTGCATAAAGGAGGGTTTATATGTGAGTGAGGGGCGGAAGCCTTGGTCACCCTCACCCATTATTTGAAATTTATAGAAATATTTTAAAATAAAATGAAATTTCTTTTCCAAATATTATCTTGATTCCGCATATATTATTTGAAGAGTCTTCAATGGTACTTGTAGGTATGTTGCGTGGTGACATGAAGCCCAATCTTGAACATAGAGCACTGATTGAACAATGTAAACGGATGCTAAAGGGGATAGTTGGGAAACATCAATGACACATTGTTTCTGCGAGGCCAACAAAATCGTGGATACGTTGGCTAACATTGGGGTGTCCTTGAATATTAGGTTTACCATCTTTGAGACACCTCCTCAAGAGGTTGGGGATGTCCTTTTTGCTGATTCTGTAGGGGTCAGATGGCCTCGTATGCTTGTTAGTTAATAAAACTACTTTGGGGTGCTAACCCCTCTTCCGCACCCAAAAATAAATAAAATTATTTGAAGCATCTTGAAATATTATCTTGATTTCTTTTTTTGTTACCTCTAAGATTATAATTTTTGCCGTTCCAAGTTTGAAAAAATAATGCACAAAATAAAAGATTTGGCAAGAGCTAACATATAATACTATGTTATTAAGAGTTGATAATAAAAGATTTTGATTGTCAAAAATATCTACAACCCTAATTCCATATGTGATAATAATAATAATAATAATAATAATAATAATAATAATAATAATAATAATAATAATAATAATAATAATAATA
>JACYFF010003369.1:90814359-90833814 GCA_017589665.1 Selenicereus undatus | reverse complement strand
TGGAGCCGCAACAAACACCGCCGCCGGATACACATATATATATATATATGAGGATAATGGATGGCATGGCAGCTAGCGAGACCAAGCACGGGACATAGTTGCGAGTGGGTGGGAACAACGCACGGAGGGTGCCCAGACTTGGACGCCTGTGCTCGGAAATGCTTGAATTGTTTCACAGGCATCGGCCAGATCATTAGCCGCTGTTTCTCTAAGGGGAGTGACGAACCTAACGACAAGTGCCGATGCTACTGTGGCAATGGCGCCCCTTGCAAGAAAGACTGCCTCCGTGGAGCCGCCACCAACTCCGGTGGTGGCTCCGCCTTGCGGACCTTCAACAATGACACCCATGTTATCATTACCAAACTTAACTAGCTTGACATGTATGTCACAGTTACAAGTTAATGTTAACGTTGAGACAAGAAGTAGTGTTAAGTTCTTGTACTTGCATAGTTGCATTGGGACTTCACAGAGGAATTGAATAATAAAATCGGTCCCTGAATTTTAGTTTGTACTTTTTCAACGAACTTGAACTTAGTGTTGCTTGACTTTTTATTAATTTCGATTTCGATGTACTCGCTAATAACGTTTATATAGAGTGAGGTCCTTTGTATAGATAAGAATACAGATTATGTCAATGAAGTCTTAGATTAGTAGACAATATTTGAATTCTGCGTATATTAGGTTTTAGTTTGTAGTTCTTTCCCTTTTGTAGTTGTATTGCGTTGGACTATACCTTGGGACACCTCTCAACCCAAAATAAAAATTACAAATCGTAGGTAGAATTAAATTTTGTTAATTTTTGTTTTAAGTAAGATCCAAAAACTTAAATAGTATCTAAAAATTCAGTTTTAGGTTTGATTTTCTACCTTTCGCTATATACAGTACTAACCTTCGTGAATTTTTGAGCTTACTTTAAAATTCAGCAAATGGTTTTTTTTTTTGGGTGCAAAATAATAAATCTCTTACTACAAATCATCTCTTGAGTGTCTTGTTTGGTTTTAAAAATTATATTATTATATTTTAAATTTTAAAAAAATGATATCATTGAATAGTGAAAGGATATTGGAACTTATAAATTGTGCCATAGTTTTCACAGTTAAAAAATACGTGTATAATACTTTTCTGCGGATATAGTTGATCCGATTATAATATTATTTTGTATCCATTGACGTAACCAATGAATATGAAAATTTTAATTTATAATTAATCGCTATTGAAATTTATTTATTTTAAATAATGGAATATGTTAATTTTGGCCAAAAAGTATCATTACCATTTCTTGAGCCTAGTTCAATTCATACCAGTGGGCAATGGGCATGACATTGAGCACAAGAAACTGTTTTTATCGATGACGACTATGATTTATGAGGGCATTAGTTTTATTGACTTCCAATTTGATTGCTTTCCTATTGTCCGGTTCATATGGATTGCGGGATTCTCCAGTTTTAGTTCGAATTGTGAAATTCACGATGAGCAGCACCTATTTGATAGAATGTCTGACAGAATCGTAGTGGTTGGCTGCTTGAGAAGAATGTTTTTGGGCTTTATCTTGCTGAAACTATGGGGTTAACGTCACAATTGACTAATTGAGTAAATATTGTAACAATCTGTGTTATAGTTTACCAGATCAGCTACACTTAGCTCTTCAATTTGCATTTTTGTTTGGGTTCAAGTTTTCATTTCCCATGCCTCACTGTTCATGTGCTTTTCTACGAGGGTAAAAACTGGTGACTCATGAATTGCCTGACGCCTGTTATCAGTGTAAGTTGGTTTTGTGACCATCTTATGCTTTCAGGTTTTCGATGCACAGATGGGTATCTTAAGTTTCACCTAATTGCATGATTTGTGTGTGTTGCCAAGTGATTCCTTTGTCAGTGCTTTTGTCTGGCTGTTGGTCCTGCTGTTGTGATTCAGAGCAGCATCAAGGTTAAGTTGTTTGAATGTTGCAGTTTTACATCTTACTGACTGATTCATAGCTTATGTGAAATGTGTATTTGTGTATGTTTCAGGCCTCCTACATTCTACTTCTGCAATTGTTTTGAAATTACTTAAACTAACAAAACCTTTTATTTTCCTTTTTCCCTAGTCATACAACTTGAAAAGAGGATCATTACTGATTACTATCTACTCACTAACTTAAAACTAAATTGAATACTGCTAAATATTATCATCCCACATTGCTTCTACCAGTTAAGCAGGAGCTCCAGAAGGAAGAAGGAAAGAAGCAAGATCAGCCACTCTCTAAGCGGTTTAACAGACTCAGCTCCACTTGAAGGTGAAGAGGGACTTGGAGTAGGACCTGCAGCAGGCTTCACGCTTTCCTTTGAACAAGAGTAGTTGCAGCGGCTAGGGCGAACTACCCTGTAAACCCCTTTGCTAGCCAGGATGTAGATGTCCTTCCTGTTATCCTGTCCAAATGAGTATATGTAATCCAAAGCTGGCATGGTGGTTCCTGGGATTGCACCACAATCTATAGGTGAGTCATGAGCACAGCGGAAAGGCATGGCTGTAGTGGTGAAGTTCCCACTATTTTCAGGGCTCTCGGTAGCTGCCCATATATTTCTTGCATATAGGTCCCCGTACAAGTATCTGAAACATCGATTTTTGTAAGCATCGATTTTTGTGAACTGGTTATGGTTAACTGCTAATAACCACTTTTATCTGACGCTTGTATTAGGGCTATTCTTACCTGCCAGACATGCATGGATCAGTGTCAGCTCGATAGAAGAACCCGCCTGATATTGCTGCAGAACCAATCTTCTTGTCGACTTGCGCGTGAGTGTATCCTGCAACTGGGAAGATCAAGCTCTGGTTTCCTGAGGAATTATTTGTCGCAGAAGGCTTTCTGGGGCTACAGAGAATGGGACCCTCATATGTACCCCATCCATAGTTTCCTCCTTTGGTGACTACATCAACCTCTTCATATTGATCCTGCAATTTCAGTATTATTAGTGTTATCCAAACTGGCTCTTCCTAGAACAAGTGTAAAGTTCAGTAAGGAGCAGTTTGAACCTCGCCAACATCGCCACAAACAAAGTAGGAAGGCCTTTCTGCATCGAAGCTACAGCGCCAAGGATTCTTAAATCCCATAGCCCAGATTTCTTGTGCCAATTCTTTGTCCTCTGAGTAAGGATTGTCTCGAGGTATGGAATAGCTTCCCCATAGACCAAGGTCATTTATCTCTTTTTCACCTGCTTACATAGATACATTGATGTGAGGGTCTTTTCCTTGTTAAATCAGAGCAGCAAAAATTACAGAATCTCAGTTGGCAAATTTCTTACTGGGAATGTTATCTATGTCAAGCCTCAAAATCTTCCCAAGAATTGATTTCTTGTTCTGGGCAAAGTTATAGGGATCATTTTTACCTCCCCCATCGCCCATCATGACATACAGATACCCATCTTCAGGTCCGAACAAAATCTGGCCTCCATGATCGGCTGTAGATGGTAGACCCATTGTAAAGATCCTTCTTACTTCTGCAGGTTTAGCAGTCTTTGCCTGGAAAAAGGAAGCGGTCAGCTGAAAATTCTCATGGCTGCATTTAGGCTATTTTAGGAAAAATTATTACCAGCGATGGGTTCGATGCAGTTCCATTTGCGCTGAACTCAGCAATAACACTTTGGTATTGGCAAGGTGGGTGCTGGCCAGTGGTGTTAAATGTAGAGGGATCACAATTAACATCCGAATTGCAGGCACATCTTCCAGCACAGGCGGGTGATTTTAGCCTGTCACAGTTGTAGGAGGCAAAGAAGCGGCCATTTTTGGTAAAATCAGGGTGGAATGCAATCCCTAGCATACCGAAAATGGTATCGAAGAGGACTTCATCCGTTAAATCGACAAATGGGTCTGACTCATCCAGGTCTAGTTTTTCGCCAGAGTCTTGCTCAGGAATTGTTGCCATCCATATTTTACCGGGCAGGTTGGAGAAAAAGGCACGATTAGACCCGTCTGGGTGTGGAGCCATATTTATGTACCCATCACTGCCTAACTTCTCTAAACACAGCCCCTTGGGGGGAACATCAGAGTCTGAGCTATTCTTCAGTTCAACTGGCTCACCATTAAAGCATACAGAGCCACTGTCAGAAGAAGCGCCAAATACATTGCAGAAAGTGTCTTCTGATTGCCACAGATCAGATAAAGTGGAGGAGTCGGAAGTTATTGGTGCTCCTCCTCCAGCTCCACCCTGTAATGAAGGAGCAAACGGCGAGTTGGGCATCGATATGGTCTTGCAAGTGTTCCACATAGTTGAACAGAAGCTCGTTGTGGATTCTTTCGATGAATGTGAGCCGCCTGCATCGGTGGAGTTGCACAGCACTGGTAGACGTCGCCGCTGCTGCTGCTTCCCTGTCTCGGCCCTGAAAAGATCTGCTGCAAAGGGATCACACATCTGCCGGGAACGAAAACAAAGCCATCACTTTTTAATTTTAACAACTACACGTAGCTAGACTACTTGTATTTGCTTTGATGATAATACGTGATCATTTGTCATGCTCCACAATATTTGTATAATTCAGAAGTCGTAATTTTGTTTTCACCTGAATTCATTTATGTGAATAAATATGAAGATCTCTTTGTTCATATTTTGGCTGTCAAGTGTCAATTAGTTACTAATGCTGTACTTTTATGTTGTATTGGTCCATACTAGTCGGTACATTCCACCTCTCTTTTGGGGATTGCTTATGTGCCATACACGGCCTCACCCACCTAAGACAAACTCTTGCCACATTTTTTTTCCCCTAGAAAAAAGGAAATCTTGGTGCCAATGAAAGGGAAGGGAGCTTACAGCACAAAGAATGGATTTGACAAGGGAAGCACAGGTAGAATCAGAGATGTTCATAGCATTAAACTGCTTCTGCAATTGAAGGTCTTTTCTGGAGTCACAGCATGTACTTCCGTTGTACTCTGAACAAAATTCCAGAGGATTCTCTGTTTTGGTAGGTGCCCCTATTTCAGTAGATTAATCCACAACACCCATTAGCATTAGAATTCAGAGAGAGAGAGAGAGAGGCTCACTCAAGTCAGTGCACAAAGGAAGCGAAGACGAAGGCTGGAAGAGAAGCAGCCATTGAAACAGAAGAAATATGACAGCAAAACCAGCACCCATTTTTCTGTCTCAGAATTGCTAAATTTGGAGGATCTTCAATCAGCACAAACTGTGTTTTTCATGGAATCTGTCAAATGTTGTAGGGTTTAATTCAATCACAGGGTGAAGTGTCGATTATAAGGGTCATAGAATCACAGGTTTCACTCAAAGCTTTATTTACAAAGTATTTTTTATCACCTTTCTCCATTTCTGCTTTGACCCGTTTGGTTTTTTGCATAGGGATCAACCACTAAAAGTATATATATTTAATGACCCCCATTAATTTCCAGCCTACTTGGGTGGTGCCCCATTGAAAAAGTCTACACCCCGGAATATGGAGATGAAGCACCAAAACCCTAAAATTAGCACATAAGATAAGAACAAGCAAATCATCCAAGTGGATTTGTGATACATCCAACTAGAAAAAATCCATAAGGACATCAACAATAATTCAGCATGGGCCCATTATCAGCACCACATGAGAAAATATTGCATAATTCTAAATACAAGTAGTTTTATCTAATATTTTTACTATTTTTTTTATTAAAAAAAAGGTAAATTTGTCTATGATGAGAGAACATTGGTAATGAAATTGCAAAATTATGAAGTCTTTATTTTGACTTTGGATGATATATTGAATTTATAATTTCAAACCATGCAAGTGATAGTAGTTAAGTTGATTGGTCTATGGATGCAGTTATGGGCAATAAGATTTTCCTTAAGTTGACTTTTGCGAATGTTCTGAAGAGTTTGAAACAAATTGATGGGAGGTAGTTAAGAAACAGAAAATTGAAAAGAATAGTAAAATTAGGGAGAAGAAGAGCAAGTTGGGGGGAATGGTGGGGTGAAGTGCACTAAATTGAGAGTTGTCTTTTACTGCTTGTCATTGATTAGTTGAGGCAAGACATGTAAAGCTTTCTGGGTTTGTCTCTTTTTTCGTGCATGCTCTGATTTTTTTGTGGGTTTTTTTGTTGTTGGTGGGACAGCTGCTTACCTTGAATAATGGAGTCTGAGAGCAAACACCCACTGACTGGATCGGAATTGTCAGACGCGGATTCACATTCAACTACTTGCTCTTTAATTTCCACCAACACCAATTAAATTAAACATAAATAAAGTTTCGAGAGCGAATAGGAGTAATGTTTTGTAGATTAATAACTTTAAAAAAAAAAAAAAAGAGGCACTGAGATCTTGTAGTGATCACAGGTCATGTTCCCACGTGCATGAGTCACTAATACGATTGAATAATTATCATTTTATTTCTCTCTCTATGACTTCTAGAAAAGGAGCCGATTATTGTATGGAAGTATGTTCTTTTCCTTAAGAAATAGGGGCTTGAAAATGGATAAAATTTATTGAAGTGAATTTAAGTGGATATTTTTTTATTAAAGTGTATTGAAGTGGGTTGAAGTTGATGTATTTTTTATATAATGGATAGAAGTTGGTTAAAATAATGGGTTGAACCGGATTAAAATTGGTATTTTTTATTGAAACTCGTGAAATGGATTAAAGTGGATTGAAGTTAATAAATTGAAATTTACCAACAAAAAGAAGAAGTTAGAATGAAACTTAAATTAATTTGTTAATTATCCAATTAACCCTACCCTCCCCAAAAAAAAAACAGAAAAAAGATAAGTCGAAGTATAACACTCACTCTTCATGTGAATTTATTTTCGTCACTTATAAACGAGTGGACGTTTTAGAACATGTTCTAGCTTATAGGCATCTAGGGTTAACTACAAATTTGAAACTACCAACGTAGCGCTGATTTTGAAACTAAAATTGCTCTCATAGTTTTAGCTTTGGTTTTTGGATTGTGAGATTGCATATAATAACTACGATCTTAATCACTACATTTTGAAAATACACGTAAGTAGTTAAATTTCACCCCAAATCAATCGAAAATATATGAGATTAATTAGGACACCCTACTACTTTTGAAATTGAGACATAGTTTAGAATTGCGGTTCAAAAATGGTTCAACTAATTGTAATCTTTGTCCATGGATAACATAAGGATTTATCTCAATACATTTAGATGGTAAAAGAATAGAATGCCAGGTACTTTTTCCCCCTTCAAATGATGTACATAGCTGCTTTAAAATCAAAGGAATTCAACAATTGCTTCTTGGAGCTTGTTTCTGTACATGATTTCTCACAAAAGTAATAAGCATTATGTATTCATTGGTGGATTTACAAATTTTGTACAATGATATTCTATTTTTGAATTTATAAAATTTAACATTAATTTTGTGGGTAGTTTTTCAAAATTTTAACAATTTTCATATGAAATTTTGAATAATTTTTCTAATTAACAATGTTTGAGTACACCATAGCTTATAGTGTCCATCTATATATCTGCCTATCTTAGCCTTATTGCTTGGTGCATGTATCATATTGAATAAAAAGTATCTCATATGTCAGGGAATTCTAGGTATCAAACTTAAGTGCACATGGTTGATGAGAAGTTTAGGGGTGGCAAATTTTCGAGTTTGGCTCAACTCATATTGGAAAAAATCGGACAATGTCTAAAATGCGGACACAATTTTGATAAGTCTACGGTGAAAACTTTGAGGAAATGAAAACCTACCCTAGTCACAAGAGCACAGTTAAGTTTACATTGACTTGAATTGAATTGAATATTTATTTTATACTAGTAAAAATATAAGCCCAACAAGTAGCACCAGTGGTCTAGTGGTAGAATAGTACCCTGCCACGGTACAGACCCGGGTTCGATTCCCGGCTGGTGCATTTCGGTTTTTTTTTTTCCCCTCCTCTCTCACCACGCGAAGTATTTTACCCAACAAATTGCCCTAACTAATTGAGTTTTTGAGTGTCTTAAAAGTAACAGAGATTCTTATGTTAATATCCATTCAAAATTAGGTAAAGTAAATAGCGACTAACTGATTTACGGTAGATTTGTTTATGGATATTCTACAAAAATCGTTAAACTTTCTGATTTACAATTTTTTTTCCCAAAAAAAAAAACTATGTATTAGTTATTTTGTTTGGTAAGTATAACATGCTAGTGACAATATAAATTTGAGTTTCAAATTTATATTATATCAATCTATATGACTTTTTTTTATCGCAAAAGACGATCTAAATTTTTTTGTTTATGATGACAATAGAAGCCCAAAAAAAAAAAACCAAAGTTGTGATTATTAATTCAAGGATTTTGTTTAATCCCCCCCCAAAAAAAATAAATAAAAGATAGCATTTAGCACTGAGAATAGTTTAATAAATACAAATTTATTATGTAGACATTTTTTAATAGTTAAGGAAAAAAGAATTGGAAATCTATTCAGTTTCTAAGGTATAAAGGACGGTTCGGTGCATAAGTATCCCATGTTTACGCAAGGTCCGGTCCGGGGAAGGCCCCACCCAAAGGGTGAATTGTAGACAGCCTAACATGACTTTGTCAGTGATTAATTCCGATGCTCGAACCTATGACCTTTTGGTAACACAAAGATAATTTTATCATTGTTCCAAGGCTCCCCTTCTCCGTTTATAAGGTATAGAAGAACAAAAAAAGAAGCAAATGTGCATTTACTAAAGAAAATGGTATATGTGCCTGTAATCTACAATGATCTCATATTCCAATGAGGGCACTTCTTTTCCTTGTGGATTGAGATTTTCTGCTGATAGAGCATCTTTAATGGGGGTTTCAATTTTTGGGACTCTACCATGTGATACTAGCCAAAGTTCGATCTTTTGAAACTTACATTTTTTTACTTCTCTAATATATAAAACTCTAATTTGAATTATTGAATAAAATATTTGTACTCGAGTAAACTACTACATATATGTAATTACTTTTATTCCCTTTATTTTGTGTTATTTATGTGTATAAGTCATAATAATTATTTTTTATTTTCTGAAAAATTAAATAATAAATGTACACTTAAATATTTAGTTAAAAATTAGAAATAAACTATTTTATAATTTTCAGCGAATTTGATAAAGTTTCCAGATATACTTTTGCACCCAAGAAAAGCTAGGATTAGAAAAGTAGCCCAAATCCTAGTCTAAAAAGCAACACATTGGGGTACAATACCGTCCTACTTAAAGCCCAGCCCAACTACATTTCCATGTTTTTTGTTTTTCCCCTTTCAATCGAGCCCAAAGAGAAGCACGTGTCTAGTTGGGGGTGGGGGGGTCATTAAAAAAAAGAAAAAGTCACGCAAACATAGAAGGCTTGGCACGTGTTCTGATTCTTTTCAAACACTGGCACAAGCCAATCCGTGCTCCATCCCAACCCGAACGTGCGCCGTACAAGGAAGTAGAATAAGGCTTGGCTGCCTGAATCATTCGAGTATTTTCAACTAGAGTTTCAATTTAAGAACTTTGATATGTCATATTAATGAAAGTTTAATAATTTTAGAACTTGCATTCTTTTATTTTTTTCAATTAGTATGACTCATTTCAGGACAAATAAATTAAATATTTTGTTTTGGACCCATCTTATAACACAACTATTTTTTAAACTACCCAAATAATATTTTTTTATTTAAAAAAAGAAAAATAAATAAATAAATCACAAAATGACAAAATACTTTGCCCTACAGGAAGAAACGCTTGGGCGTTCTCTCCCCCGTGTCACACGCGTTTTGTGCTTGCTGGGAAGACAATTTGTGACATGCAGAAGACACGCGGAGCCCACACCTGCCTCGCGTGTCTACGGCTGCTATTGCTCTTAGTGGAGCCGGCATTAATAAAATATGAATGGTGGTAAGACATTGAACGATATTATCATATTGTGTAATAATTTTAACTGCAACTTGGCTCCAACATTTTATATCATAAATAAAAATAATTATATTATGGATGCAACAAAATTATTATGCAAAGTATGAAAAAAGATTTTAGAAAAAATGGGTTATTGGGTAACCGAAAATCCGAACTGAAATCATTGGATACCCGAATTTTGATTACCCAAATATTTCGATTCAGATACGGTTTACCATTTTGCCGACCAGAAATTGTGGGTACTCGAACCATGAACACCCCTATGGAGCCTGTGGAACATATTCCTTATGCATGCGGATGTTCTTTGATGATCTATCTCAATCCTCTAGCCTTGTAATTTTAGCTCTGACATTTAAACTAAGGGTGAGCAAAAAAATTGGATACTCAACTCCTGATTTAGAATCGGTTTGGATCTAAGGGGTACAAATTCAGATCCGATTAGACTAGTTTTAGGATCAATTCTAAAATTTAGGACCCGATTATAATCGAATCTGGAACTAGATCCTGAGATTTTAGATCGGTGCTCGGTCAAATTTGAAGAATTTTGATGAAAAATATAAAAAGTAAACCCTTCTTCCTTAAGTGATATATCTTTTGTATCGAATCCCAACTCTCAATTACCCCAATTTAATCTTTTGTTATTTTTGCTTTCAATTTATCCCTATCTTACTTTTGATGTATCTCGACCGCCATTGACTTCTTCCCTCAAGCATTGATTTTTCTCCTCATGAACCATGCTCTTTACTACGTATTTGTTTTTATATATTTTGACAGTTTTTCTCTCCTTATATCTCTATTTCAAGTGAATTACAATAATTTTTAGGTTTATGATTTGTTTTGTAATCTTGCTTCGTAGGTTTCTGATTAACATTGTCTTCAATTTTCTGAGTTTATTTTAAAGCACCTAAATCTTGTTTGCTACTTATTTCGTATTTGATTTAACTTGATAATTTTATAGTTAGAAATGTCATACCATTCGATGCCATCCTAGTTTAACATCCCAACCAAAAAAATGGTACAAATTAATACTTGGTTGGCATACAAAGCAGGAAGTGGCCCGTGCTCTAGTGGTGTGAAGTGCTTGGATGTAGCATGTATAGGGGGTGGGTCGTGTGTTGAAGTCAATACGATTATAGTTTTGTGGCTCTTCTTTAAATAAGAGACATATTGTTTTCCTATATATTACTTAGGCCCTGTTCTTTTGGGTGGGAAACGCACCCAACCCACACCCACCCACTTTTTCCCCCCTCTTCCCACTCTTTCCCACACTTTAAAAAAAGTACCACTTCTTCCCACATTCACCCAATTCTTCCCACACTTACATAAAACAACCATTTCCCATATTTGAAATTTTTTTATACTTTACGTAATTCTGTGTGCGAACAATCAGATACCAATTATGAGCAGTCTTAATTTTTCGGATGTTATGGAACATTTTTATTTTTTTTCTTTTTCCTTAATTTTTTAATTTTTAATATTTTTAATATTTTAATTCTATTTTTTAATTTTTTAATTTTTAATTTTTTTGTATTTATTTTTATTTTTTAATTTTTAGTTTTTTATTTATTTAATTTTCTAATTTTTAACATTTCGAATGTTATGGAACAGTTTTATTTTAATTTTTTTCATTAATTTTTTAATTCTATTTTTTAATTTTTAATTTTTTAATTTTTTAATTTTTTAATTTTTTAATTTTTATTTTTTAATTTTTTTGCATTTATTTTTAATTTTTCAATTTTTATTTTTTAATTTTTAAATTTTTAAATTTTTAATTTTTCAGATGTTATGGAACAGTTTTAGTTTTTTTCTTCTTCATTAATTTTTTAATTGTTAACTTTGTTTTAATTTTGTAATTCTATATTTTAATTTTTAATTTTTTAATTTTTTAATTTTAAATTTTTCGGATGTTATGGAACAGTGTTATTTTTTTCTTTTTCATTAATTTTTTAATTTTTAATTTTTTTTATTTTTCTGATTCTATTTTTAATTTTTTAATTTTTTAATTTTTTTATTGTTAATTTTTTTGTTTTTATTTTTAATTTTTAATTTTTTAGTTTTTTTATTTTTTATTTTTTAATTTTTAATTTTTTAATTTTTTTGTATTTATTTTTATTTTGTAAAAAAAATTTAAATTATAAATTTTTTTTGTATTTTTTATTTTTTTGTATCTTTTAAATTTTTTATTTCAGAGAAACAACCAACGGAAAATTCCAAAAAAATAAAAATTAAAAAAATTTATACAAAAAAAAGAAGAAAATAGCAATCTATACGAAAAAATATGAAAATTAAAACAAAAAAAATTTAAGTGCATTAAAATGAAAATAAAAATTTTAAAAATTTAAAAATTAGAATTAAAAAAATTAGTTTTGTCATGTTAAGATAAAGTGGTTGTTGAACTGAAAATTACGCACACAATTTTCATTTTTGTTTTGAAAATTAATTATTTACATTTTGCGGAAATTTTGCACTACCTGCGTGAAATTGAACGTTACGGTGCGTGAATTCTTATTTACGTTAATGATACCAATGTAAACAATGAAAAACAAAAAATATACACAAAAAAATGTAACAGACGAAAACGAAATTGGGTGGGTTAATTCCAAAAAAACAACCAACGCAAAATTCCAAGAAAATACAAAATAACAAAATTTATACAAACAATAAAAAATAAGAAAATAAAAATCAAAAAAAATAAAAATTAAAAAATTACACAAATTTCAGATAATTAAAATCAAAATTAAAATTAAAATAATAGAAACAATTACAAAATTAAAATTAAAAAATTAAACTTCAAAAAAATTAAAAAATTACAAATTAAAAATTAAAAATTCAAAAATTCAAAAATTCAAAAATTACAAATTACAAATTAAAAATAAAAAATAAAAAATAAAAAATAAAAATAAAAAATACAAAATACAAAATACAAAAACACAAATTAAAACGAAAATAAAAATTTAAAAAATTTGAAAAATTTAAAAATTAGAATTAAAAATTAAAATTTAAAAAAATTAAAAAATTAAAAATTAAAAATTAAAAATTAAAAAAAATAATCAATAAAAAATAAAAATAAAACAATAAAAAATAAAAATATAAAAAAATAAAAAATAAAAACAAAAAGTGAAAAGTAAAAAATAAAAAATAAAAAATAAAAAAGAAATAAATAAATAAATAAATAAATAAAATTTAAAAAATTAAAAAATTAAAAAATTAAAAAATACAAAATAAAACATAAGAACAAAATAAAAAATAAAAAATAAAAAATAAAAAATAAAAAATAAAAAAACAAATAAAAAAATAAAAAACAAAAAATAAAAAACAAAAAAATAAAAAACAAAAAAATAAAAAATAAAAAATAAAAAATAAAAAATAAAAAATAAAAAAAATAAATAAAAATAAAAAAAAATAAAAAAATAAACAAAATAAAACAAAACAAAACAGAATAAACGAAACCAAAAAATTTCATCATGATTAATTACTATCACAATAAAATTATTACATTATAAAACAAAAAAATATTAATAACTAATATTTCAACTTCATTTAACTACATTTAACTTTCACCCACACTCACCCACTTTTTCCCACACTTAAAAAAAAAACCACACTCACCCACTTGTTCCTCCCTTTCTCACAATCACCCATTCAACACCCCTCATTTCCCACTGAAAAGAACAGCATAAAGAGCAATAAGTGGTTAGTGCTTGAGCGGTGTGAGGCTTTTGGATGTTATTTGTGTAGGGGCGTAGGTTGCTTGCTCGAGTTAGTATAGTTGCAATTGTATAATTTTTCTTAAAATATGATACATATTATTGGCATATATATTTTGTGTCATAAAAAATATAATAGAAAATATATTTAAAAACTAAAGCATAATTTAAATAAATATTAATTATACTATTGTAACACCCCGAGTGTGGCTTAAAAGAATCAAATTGATTACTTATATTACCAAAGGTGTACCTTTCTTTTCGGGAATATCACTTTTAAGAACTCAATAGTTAAACGTGCTTGTTAGAGAGCAATCTTGGAATTGGTGACTTCCTATGAAGTTTCTCAGGCAATGTATCAGCGAGGATGAAGCACGCCGAAAAGACTTATGGTGATTTGTGAGGCCAATCGACTATCCTTAAAATCGTTATTGAAAAGACTCGTGGTCGCAAAGAGTTGTGACATTACAACTATATTATACTAGTATGAACTCGTGTTTTGCACTGTGCATGTTATAATAGACAGTTTGAATATATATACATATACACGCACACACATATACACACATGCGCAAGAGCGCGCGCACATGCTCAAGTAAGAAAAATATTAATTAAATCGCACAACATCTAATAGTAATGGAAGAATCAAAATCATACAAACATACATGCACGCAAGTAGATAAAATTAATGGTTTTAAAGTTAGTTAAAAAATACCTTAATTTGTTAGGAAAGAATTAATAATCTGTGAGTGTATCTAGGGTATCGATGAAGAGGTATTCCTTATTGTATTTTAATTCCTACAAATTACAAAAATATAAAAAGAAAAATGAGTGAAAGAAAAATATAAACATCCTAGTAAGAAGATGAAATAGGAGACAATATCTTACTGTTTTAACCCCTAAAATCATCGCAAACATGATCAATGTATAATTTATGCATACAAACAACCTCTAATTACACTAAACATAACATTCAGCTCAAAAATAAGTAACTACATCCACCAAAATTTGTAGAAAAATACATAATATTATGAGAAATTCATCATAAAATTTTCATAATTTTCCCTCGAGCCAATCATCCACAAAAATTGAAATAGTACCCGAAGATATACATTAGAATATGGGAGATTTCAATCAAAAATACATAAATCGTAAGATATATATAAGTCATAATATACACATAAATCATAAGATACACATCAATAATTCATGAAAATTTACAAAAAAAATAGCCAAGTATCATAGATAATATACAATAAAATTTTCACAATTTTCCTCCAAGCAAATAACTCATAGAAATTGAAACAGTAGATAAAATTATGCACTAAATCAGGGCAATTTCAATAAAAAAACTCATAACTCACAAATTAAACATCCAAAATATGTAAAAATTTACTGAAAAATTTTCAAATAACATGTAGATTCTATCGTAAAATTTTCATAATTTTTTTCAATCCAATAGCTCACAATAATCAAAACAGTTGGCAAACTGTACACTAACCAACATAGCAGTTTTACTCTAAAATTCATAACTCATAAAATACACCTCTAAAATTCACCAAAGATTTTAATAAAATTGTAAATCATAGTAGTAAACCCACAGTAAAATTTTCGAAAGTTTTCTCCACTCTAATAATTCACATAAATTTGGACAGTGACAAGTTGTCTGTAAAATTCAAAAATATTTAAGCTTAAGGAAATTATAATATAGATAAGTTTTTTCTTAATTATTTGGATGTATTATAGGAATAATATTTTTTGAGATTTCGGATCAATATTCTTTACGAAACACTTGCCTAAAATCATTAATATTATTTTAAAAGCAAAACAAATCAATATACTTTAAGAAGCATTTTTTTTTTTATAAAACTAACAAACCAGTATGCAAATGCTAGAGGGTCCAGACTGTGCAATCTTTGGAAGGTCTGAACCCTATCAAATTAGAAAATTTATTACCAGTGCTTTGTCACAAAAAAAGTAAAACTATTAATGTTCTTTAAAAAGCCAAAAAAAAAATTCTTTGGAAGGTATATTTTATGAATAACATAAAATCTAGAAAACTAACAAAAAATTAAGAAAGTTGCCTTTTTCAACAAAAAATCACTTAGTAAAGTAATTGTAATTTAGAAAAATTTAAAATTTATTTAAATAAGCAACATTGAAGTAACGGTTGAGATCAAAAGAGAGATTGTATCCAATAATCTAAAAACTCTAATTTATAAGAATTTAAGAAAAATTTACATTATCATAATATTACTATTATATAATAGTATAGGTAATTCGACAACTCCAAACTTGAACTGACTCCGTCCCTGCCCGGTTCGCAGAGCTCAGCGCGGGACAGCTTCAGTATGTACTGGACAACAAGGGTCTCTCCCATCCAATACCACAAATTTTACATTTTTTAAATTTAATTAATATAGTATGTAACCAATATAACGACACACATATCCAATATATCCTGTCTTAATAAAAAAAAATGGCGCCCCGACCAGTTCAACATTTATAACTCTGATTCTTTCTAATTGCATACGATGCCAATTCATTCAATGTCCTCTGACCCTCTGCCTCCTTGGCTCCATCCAATTATCCAAGCACATTTATAACATTGTGGTCAACACTAATGACATAAGCAATGACACACACACATCTCCTCTCCCCTCACCCACCCACCCACCCACCCGCCCACATTTAATAATACTTTTTCCTTTTAATTTGATTTATAGGCACTGATTAGTTGGAAAGGTGGTTTTTTCGAAAATTTATTTTTTATAATATTTTTTTTCAAACAAAATTAATTTTTACGTTACATTTTTCATAATTTGGTATAAAATAAATCATTTTTCGTGAAAAAAAAATCAATTCAATTGATTAAGTGACGAAAAATATCAATTGAATTGTCGTGAAGAAGAAAAATGTTGATCAAATGAAAGAATGTTGATATTAGAATTCAGAGTTGTGCTTTTTTAATACTTCCTATTGTATAATCAAGTTTCAATCTTGAAATTGTTTCACTGACGCAAAATATCAACTGAATTGATATTAGAATTCATATTTATACTTTGATTGGAAAACTTTTAGTTGTATTTGATGTGATATGATATGTTGTTGGAAGTTTGGTGTTAATGTGAAATATTAGCTATTTGATGTCGAATATGAGTACAAAATGAGTTTAATTCTTCTTTGTCAATATGTATCCGAATAAAACCCGCATACTTGCTATACCCAGTGGGTATGAGTATGGGTATAACTTTATAATATCCGATGTGTATGGATATGGGTATGAGTATTAATTTTAAAAATGAATATAAATGAGAGTACGGTTAAATCCACCTTGTATCCGACCCATTATCAGTCCTACTTATGAATGTGGTTTTTTTATTTTTTTAAAGATAAGTAAGTAAAAATATCTAAAAAGTACCAAAAATAAAAGGATTCTTATTGAATGTCTTCATAAATTGTCACGGCGGAGATTGGTGATTGTGGCCTTCTTTCTCCCCTTCATTTTAACAAATAGCTTCAACGGCCCATGCTCTCTTAATCGTCTCGGAGTGGGAACCCGACGGACCTATCAAGATGTTTCCATTTTCTAAGTTTTGTTTTATCTCAGTTTCTATAAAGCATGGAATACAGATTTAGAATATTTTGGACACATTTAATATTTTGATAAATTTGTACCTCCTATTGCCATGTATATTATACATTTAAAAGTGTATACTCCTTCCTGTCATATATATATATATTTTCAACGTATATTTATCATATAGACAATTTTCAATATGTGGTGCTGATGTGGCTTGTGAGAGTTTGTACTCTTAGGAGTATGGTATAAGATTTGTCTCAAATGAATTTTTAAAAGAAAAACTGATAAAATTATGCTAATAGTGATATTTATGAATTACAACTGTAGTTTTATGAATAGGTTCAATATCATGCCAACTTGTAACACTAAGGATTTAAATAAACTAGGTGCAATATTTAACTCCCTCCCAACTTACATTATGGTGTAAAGACTTTCCGAATAACAACATTCATAAAATTACTAAAAAAAGTTCAAACTTTACGACTCTTTATTCTTTTAAGACTAACAAAGATTATAAAATACCATCTTTACGCTGACAAATAATTTCAAATCATTGCAACTTATTATAGTTTTTTTAGTAAATTAATGGTCAATTCCAAAAAATCTAAAATAAATAAAACTTCCCCTTTTCTCCTTCTCTTTTATTTTTTTAGTATTAGATCATCAATTTTATTGAAGTCGAGTTAATATTGATCCAATAAAAAATAAAATATTTCTATCACAAATTTTTTCTATTTACAAAATTCAAATCCAAAATCTCATTTAAAAAAAACAAACATCAAACCATTTAAATTAACCTACATTTGTTCTCCGTCCCCAGGATCAACAAAAGGAAATAACCGTTGACCGAAAATGAAGGAAGCGTTCACACTGTATACCATCTCACGAACCTACCGTGAGTAGAGTTTTGGAAAATTTAAAAAAAAAAGGACAAAAAAAGGGAAAAGCTTTGCGTTTCCAGTTCCATCTATTTATACCCAAACAAAACCCATCCCACACAACTCCAAATCTGATCTCACACAATTTCGTTGATCTCATTGCAGTGCCAAAGAGGAGAGAGAAAATGGCGGAAAAGGGGGAAGTGAGGTTGCTGGGAGCATGGCCCAGTCCATTTGTGATGAGGCCGAGAATTGCCCTCAACCTCAAATCAATCGAATACGATTTCGTCGAAGAAACAATGCAACCCAAGAGCGAACTTCTGCTCAAATCTAACCCTGTTTACAAGAAAATCCCAGTCCTTCTTCATCATGATAAACCCATCTGTGAATCCCTCATTATTGTTCAGTACATTGACGAGGTCTGGTCATCTGGGCCGTCCCTTTTGCCTTCTGATCCCTATGACCGCGCCATCCAACGCTTCTGGGCTGCCTACATTGATGACAAGGTATGCATACTTTCTCTCTTGAAAGTTGCCTCCTTCATTCATTTTTTTTTTCTGGGTGTTGTTGAAATTTGTGTTTAGTATTGCGGATGTCTGATTCGTTGTGAATTGATATAAGTTGTTTGATTCATTCCTTTGTTTCGTGGGATCTATAACGGGTGTTGTAACGAGGAAATAAGGCGATGGATATTGGTTAATTTAACTGGTAAAGTTCCTTGAATTGGAGTTCTGATACTGGAGAGACTAGGGGTCAAATCAGGCATAAATCATTACGTATCATTTCATAGTGCTGTAGAAAAAGGAAATAGCGATTGGGAGAAAGGAACAGAAAAATATTTGACAGGTAGCTTAATTAGAGAGGCTTAGAAAGCTAAATTGAGATGTGTGTTCAAAACTCGTGTTTATAGCTTAATATTTGTCTCTTTAGAACTATTAGCTTTGTATTATGGGCTTTGTCATTTCAAAATGCCCATTCAATTGTACAAATCCTTTGTGTGGCTCAAAGTGTATACATGTCACGAAAGGAACTTATCCAGATCCATGCTCTCTCTCTTTTTGGTGACTAAGGCCCTGTTCTTTTCAGTGGGAAATGAAGGGTGTTGAATGGGTGATTGTGGGAAAGGGGGGAAAGAGTGGGTGAGTGTGGTTTTTTTTTTTAAGTGTAGGAAAAAGTGGGTGAATGTGGCTGAAAGTTGAATATAGTTGAATGAAGTTGAAGTATTAGTTATTAATATTTTTTTGTTTTATAATGTAATAATTTTATTGTGATAGTAATTAATGATGATGAAATTTTTTTGTTTTCGTTTATTCTGTTTTGTTTTGTTTTATTTTGTTTATTTTCTATTTTTGTGTTTTTGTATTTGTATTTTTTATTTTTTTATTTTTTATTTTTTATTTTTTATTTTTTATTTTTTATTTTTTTTTATTTTTTTATTTTTAATTTTTTAATTGTA
>JACYFF010003369.1:90794021-90814259 GCA_017589665.1 Selenicereus undatus | reverse complement strand
TTTTATTTTTTTTTATTTTTTTATTTTTAATTTTTTAATTGTAATTTTTTTAATTTCTTTTTATTTCTTTTAATTTTTAATTTTTAATTTTTAATTTTTAATTTTTAATTTTTAATTTTTAATTTTTAATTTTTAATTTTTAATTTTTTAATTTTTTAATTTTAATTTTTAATTTTTAATTTAATTTTATTTTTATTTTATTTTATTTTTATTTTTTAATTTTTTTAATTTTATATTTTTAATTTTTAATTTTTAATTTTTTAATTTTTTAATTTTTTTAATTTTAATTTTGTAATTCTAATTTTTTAATTTTTTTAATTTTTATTTTAATTTTAATTTTCTTAAATTTTTTTGTTTTAATTTTAAATTTTTTTTGTATTTATTTTTTATTTTCTGATTTTTTATTTTTGTATAAATTTTTTTATTTTTTAATTTTTTGAAATTTTTCGTTGGTTGTTTTTCTGGAATGAAAAAATACAAAAAATACAAAAAAAATTATAATTTAATTTTTTATTAAAATAATAAAAATAAATACAAAAAAATTTAAAATTTAAAATATAAAATTAAAAATTAAAAATTAAAAATTTAAAAAAATTAAAAATTAAAAATTTAAATTAAAAATAAATACAAAAAAATTTAAAATTAAAAATAGAATCAAAAAATTTTAAAAATAAAAAATTAATGAAAAAGAAAAAAAATAAAACTGTTCTATAACATCCGAAAAATTAAAAATTAAAAAATTAAAAATTTAAAAATTTAAAAATTTAAAAAATTAAAAATTAAAAATTTAAAAATAAAAAAAAAAAAAAATAAAAAAATAAAAAATAGATTTAAAAAATTAAAATAAATTAAAAAATTAAAAAATTAATGAAAAAGAAAAAAACAAAACTGTTCCATAACATCCGAAAAATTAAAACTGCGTATAATTGCTATCAAATTATTCATACACACAATTACGTAAATTATAAAAAAATTTCAAATATGAGAAATGGTTGTTTTATGTAGGTGTGGGAAAAAGTGGGTGAATGTGGGAATGAGTGGTATTTTTTTTTAAGTGTGGGAAAGAGGGGGAAGAGGGGGGGAAAAGTGGGTGGGTGTGGATTGGGTGCATTTCCCACCCAAAAGAACAGGGCCTAAAACTGCAAATGGACAAGTTCATGGGTATAATATTGCTTGTGCCTTGGATCCGGAGTTCCGCATCAGGAGTTAATTATAATATTGCTTGTGCCCTTGAACCTGCAGCTTCAAGCCCTCTTCTAATTGACTGGATTTCTAATCTAGTAACTAAGCCTTAAATAAGAAACAGTTTTGTGAGCAACTACTCAGATTTGTTGATGTTAATTATAATAAGACTGTTCTTACTGGTGATGGCGCCTTATTGTATAACTATTGGTGGCTAGTTAGTAGTTAGTCAAACTGACTTGAGCTGCCTTGGTTCATTACCGGCCACGAAACTCATAGACAGAGGCAACAAACAAGTTGGGTCGGAAAGCTCAACCCTCGAACCAACGCGAACCGTTCCTGGATCTAGTACCTTACTTTGACTTCATTATCCCAAAACTGAACTGATCCAAGCTTTGGGGTTGGTTTGAGCAGGACTGAGCTCTGACCCACAAACTCACCAATGGGTTGACGTGCTTTTTGTTGATGGGTCCTAAGATAAAACCTAGGCATTTCCTTTCCTAGAGCATATTTGCCATACTGGGAGATACTTTGTTGATGGAACCCCATCAACATGGCATACTTGTTTGAGGTAAAGTCATTGAAGCACATGATTCTTACCAATAATTACTGTGCATTACCGCATTTGGCTACAACACGATATTAGAAACTAAAACTATTGACCACTTCCTTTTCGAAATGAACTGTATGACTTGGATTTAAAGCACCTTGTATTACAATTTACACACATCTAACTAATATGATAAAAAATGTCAAAAAATGCAGTGGTTCCCAAGCTTGAGCGGAATAGCAAAGGCCCAAGGGGAGGAGGCCAAGGCGGCAGCAATAGAGCAAGTGAGGGAAGGGCTGGCACTGCTGGAGGAGACCTTTGGAAAGTGCAGCCAAGGGAAGGGCTTCTTTGGTGGGGAGAATATCGGGTACCTTGACATTGCCCTGGGCTGCTACTTGGGGTGGCTGAGGGTGAGCGAGAAGATGAACAATCTGAAGCTGCTAGACGAGGCCAAGACCCCTGGTCTTGCGGCCTGGGCTGATAAGTTCCGTGCTCATGATGCCGTCAAGGGTGTCATGCCTGAAACCGACAAGCTCATGGAGTTTGCCAAGATTGTCATAGCTAGGTTCCAAGCTGCTGCTGCGGCTGCCACTCCTGCCAAGTGAGTCGAATTTGTTCATCATGATGATGAATGTTCACGGAGATATTCATAATGTCAGTATTTTGATTTGAAAGGTAGCTTTGGTAAGGCTATGTAGTATTAATAGTGTTTTGGAAACTCTCGTACTAAGTCATGAGCTCTTTTGATATTTCAGTATTTCTCTGAGAATTCTGTAGGGTTCATAAATCATAATAATGAATATCATCTACTAGTCTTGCAACTGCTGGGTTTTTATGCAGTCACTGGTGGTTTAGTGATTTTGTGTGTTTCAAACCATGGTTTCCTTTCTCAAATATGTTTTTCTCGGGTAAACCAAGAATTCTTGTACATCTAAAATGAATCAGCAGGGATGGGCATTTGTACCTAGTGGATGGATATTCGCTATTGTCCATTTAAATTGGGTGGGTAATACCTACTAACAACAGTTAATGGATAGTGCTGGTATGTTAACACATAATAAGTGTGGGTATTATTAGATGGTGAATAGCCATATATTTATTAGTAATATTAAGTGACGATAATACTGTTGTGTAATAAATGGAATTATGATGAACTACACTTTGGATCTCTCTCTTGATGATGAGGCTAATCGAAATTTAGGAACAAAATTCAATTTTCGATAATTGGTATCGAAACTTCACTATCCGAAAAAAAATATTAAAAACAAGGCTCAAATATGAAGCCAAAGCTCAAAATACCTTTATTTGGTTGACATTTATTTTTGCTACGATAATTTAGTTGACATTTTATCACCCTTGCTAGAATTGTCTTACTGAAGATAACTATTAACCAAAGGAAAAAAAACTTTGAGCTCAAAATTCGCATTTGATCTTCTTTTAATCATTCCATGGATGAATAATTTTCGATCCAAAATATTGAATTGAAGTTGTTTTGACGGCGAAAGTTATCAAATGAATTATTCTAGTAGCAAAAAATATTAATTGAATTGTGGTAGTGTAAATAAATTTTAACTAAATGAAGGAATTTTGAACTCAAATTTTAGATTTGATCTTCTTTTTTAATCTTTTCTGTCGGATAATTAAGTTTCGATTCGAACTATTGAAATCAAATTTTCCTCATAAATTCTAACCGATCTCATCTTCTCTCCATTACTTGTAGTTCTGAGTATTGGATAGTAACCATATAAACTCATGGATATCGATGGATAATATCCATATGGGTAATACCTATGCAGATATCAAAGGCTATGGGTTAACAACTTTTTTGAGTAAGATGCAAACAGGGATGTACTCTACCATACTCTCCTTATACCCATCCCTATAAATCAGGAGGGTCATTTGCCAATTGCCATTATGGGAGAAGAAAAAGGGTATGTTTTTCATTTGCAAGGAAAAAGGTCAACAAATTATAACAAATTGTGGGATTTGAATTTCATACCTCTCATTTAGAAATCTCATTTAGAAAGTGGATGCATTATCTTATGCAAGTGAGTTTTTCAATACAAGTTGGCAATACAAATTCCCAACTCCACACAATAGAGTACAACACAGTTAGTGATAATTGATAAATCATGGTGGTGATGATGAACATAAATGCTGATGTAGCGAAACACTTTCATCATTTCTTTTAGGCCAGGATGGTGATGGATTTGGTTTGGGTCGATCTGTTTAGATTCAGATTCATTTAATTTTTTGGGATCTGGATTCAGATTTTTCCCATATTATTGGGTTTGAAAAGATTGGACTTGAACTCAAACCTTCTGAGTCTAGCGGGTCCATATACCCTAAACGGATTGCAATAGTTTTTTACATTAGAAATAGTTTTTTCTACATCCCAACATGAATAATCACATTCTAAACACAAATAATTGAATTTGGAAGACATGATTGTAAACACAAATTTCGAGCGTAAAATAAATTAGACAAGAAATTGATAAACAAATTGAATCTTTGTATTGATGTAGTATGTGTAGGTACAATATCTGAATTTAATACAATGAAGTAGTCACTTGATTCAATCTCCTAGTAACTTAAATCTTCTGAGGGCGTGATTCTTGATATAGGTTGATGGTGAATCAGCTAAAGAACTCTGAAATCGTCCTTGATCTTGATCTGCAGCTGGCTAATTGGTGGCTCTGAAACTTGCAAGTTGTGGTCTTCCTCACTTGGTAACTGGATGCTCGGTTGCAGTCTGAGCTTGTTAATTCTGCAATGTTGAATATTGAATGTAGTTGGCCAGATTAATTGATGCGAGGGTAAGGTTACTTGATCTTGATCAATGAAATAAAGAACTCTAAAATAGACTTCAGTTTGAGGTTACAAAAGATGTTAAACTAGTTGACTTTGATCCTTATTGCTTGGTAGCTGGATGTTGTTTGTTGTTTGAGCTTTGGAGTTTGTAGGATGCTGAATGTTCCTTGAAAATGAGGGGGGAGGATCCCTACTTATAGGCTCGAAGGTTAGGTTTGAGTTGGACGTTGGGCCTAGGCTCATATCTTAGTAATTATTTCCTTAATTTTAAAAGAGAAATAATTACTATTTTCTACATCATCAATGACACATGGAAGCTTCTGATTGACCATAATTTGATTCCATTTAAATGGGCACGCCAAAGCCAATTTTATACGTGGCAGCTCCTAGTAGGCAAAACAAAAATTATTTTATTTTACACGCAGTGTCCTGTAATTTGTTAGCAAATTTTTGCCTCCTACAATGATATTTAATTAAAAAATATTTTATGACACAAATCATAGTTAAGTATTCTTACTTACGTCTTACACACAAAAAATAATATTTTACTAGAAATCACAAAGACAAAGTCCATCAAACTTTAAGCAAACATAAGAAAATAGTTTTTCTTTTATTAACGATAGAAAACAAAGTGATTTTAAAATTTATTAGTTTATAGTTATTTTAGCTAATCGCCTTTGGTCGGAGCTAGGTCTAAATTTTTCAGATCCAAACCCATACCCGACCCACAATCCTCGAATCCAGCACTGCTTTAAACTCGTTGTGCGAAGAGTAGATACGTCTTAAATTGAAAGCCTAGACATGTAGCAACTTACGCTCTTTATTTTTTGTTTTTGATTTTTATCATATTTTCGTAACAATTATGAATAAACTCCACATACATAAAGGACAAAGTAAAAAAAAAAAAACAAAAATCGAAATGACAAACACGTGCCTAAATTGAGAGAGTTGAGAGACATTTCAACTACAATGGCCATCATGCGAAGAAGGGTTGCCCCCATTGAATAAATTAACTTGAGCCAAACCAAATTTTCTGATAACAATGCGGTTTAACTTAATTCCCTTTATTTATACACACAAACATCCCACCTTGTTCAAATCTCACATATAGCTCAATTAAACAAGCAAGGATTGGCTAGTCGATCTCCCCAATTCCTTGAATTTTAATTTCAGGAATAATGGAGAAAATGGGAGACAAAGGGGAGGTCAAATTGTTGGGGGATTGGCCAAGCCCATTTGTGATTAGGGCAAGGATTGCCCTAAACATAAAATCAGTGGACTATTGTTACATTGAACAGCCAGTACCCCCTGTGAGTGAGCTTCTGCTCAAATCCAACCCTGTTTACAAGAAAATCCCAGTTCTCCTTCACCATGATAAACCCATTTGTGAGTCCCTCATCATTGTTCAGTACATTGATGAATTCTGGTCATCTGGTCCCTCCATTTTACCGTCTGATCCTTATGAACGTGCTATTCAACATTTCTGGGCTGCCTATGTTGACGACAAGGTATATTATCCATCTTTGTATTCCTCTCTAATCTCTGCTAGGAAGAATGTTAATTTGCGGAGATCAGACTGTTTATATTTGGATCTCTCTAAACCTGCCGAATGGCATGATCATACTATTGTCATATATTCTTCCGTGGTCTCTCATATTTTATGTTGCTGTGTTCAAATTTGTGAATAGATTGAATACAGAAATGAGGGTTTTAAATTTTAGATCATACGTAATTTGGAAACTAAAACTAATGACCATTGACAAGTACTTCCTTTTCCATGCAAACCCCATGACTTAATAGCATGATGTTATGCATCTTATTTATACATGCATTATCTAATCAAGTGAACGTACAACAATGGGGGATCAAATGAAATGGCAGTGGTTCCGAAGCTTGCGTAGGCTAGCGAAATCCAAAGGGGAGGAGGCAAAGGTGGCAGCAATAGAGCAAGTGAAAGGAGGACTACTATTGCTTGAAGAGGCCTTTGAAAAGTGCAGCAAATTAGGGAAGGCCTTCTTTGCTGGGGACGAAATCGGGTACCAAGACATTGCCCTGGGCTCCTACTTGGGGTGGCTCAGGGTGAATGAGAAGATGAACAATTTGAAGCTGTTGGATGAGACCGACACTCCTGGTCTTGCTGCCTCGGCTCACAGCTTTTGTGCACATAATGCTGTGAAGAGCGTCATGCCTGAAATTGACAGGCTCACTGAGTTTGCCGAGGCAAGGTATGGGTGCCAAGAAGCTGCTCTTCCTACCAAGTGAATTGATCGATCTGGTCTATATTTTGGATTTGGACTTGGCAAACTTGTAGTTTATTTCATGTTTCAAGTCACGTTTATGTTGTTGATGAAGTCGTGTCTAGTTGTATTAACTTCATGTTTATTAATGTTTGGTCTAATAAACTTGTATGCAACAAAAGTTGCATGAAAATTCAAGTAGCTAGGGTGAGGGTGCGTTGGGCTTGATCAACTCAAGTTGATCCTAATTTGTGTTCATGTCATTGTGTACGGTAATCGAATCTGTGTTCATGTTGATAAAGAATTTTAGATTGCCAAGTAGCTCCCCTTTTTCTTGAGATGATGATAAAATAACTTGGCTAGTTATGTGCAAGGGTTCTCTTTAGTTATTTATTTTTTTTCGAGGTCTTGGTAATGTTAATTCTACTAATGGTAAGCGGTTAGTTCTTGTCTCAAAACTATCTAAAATATCAACATATGATGTTTCAATTTATTTTTTTTTAACACAAATTCTTATCTAAGATTGTCTTATCTTAACTTATTGTGAGACTGCTCGTATGGCAAGGATTTACTATTTTTCAGTTACACAACTTTGATAGGAAATGTACACGCGCTCAACTTCTTTGCCAACTTTAAAAGGTTAGCTTATTATAATTACAACGAAGTCTTGTGCCATTAAAACTTTCGCTGATGGCATCGTTGCCCTCATTAATTCCATTGTGGTTGTACAAATTATCCTTGCTTAGCATCATTGAGAAGTCAAACATATTATATGACTACTACATTGCTCTCCATAGTAAATAGTGGGTCATGATCCTTACAACCTAAAATTCTCTGTGTCAAATTTTATTAGGTGACTTGTTTACAGTCTACATATAATTGTTCGTGATAGTAAAATTTGGAAACAAATTTATTTGCCATATGGTTATACACATATTTCACAATTGTTCTCTATACAAATGATCATATTAGGCAATTATTTGGATTGAGTTGTTTGGGTTAATTGAAAACTCAATTACAAAATAAAACATGATATGAAGGATTAAAAATTGGCACCAGCCTCAGAGCAAGCTTCATACAAGCAGCTTTCCCCCATATGCTAAATCAGCAATTGACCCAGGCCCTCATAGGAAGGATACCCATTGAATTTCAGGATATCAGATAATCAAGTTAAAGAGAATCTGGCTACAAATCAACATCTTCATCCTTGCAAAAAATTAAGGGACACATCCAACTTCATGTAAGCATCTTTGCCTAGGAATGAAAATTGCAATTCATATACAATCTACATCCACATCGACCATACGTAATAGAAGATAAACATTATCTTTGTCTTAGTCCTAACATCAGAGGACAAATCATTATCGTCCTGGCATAAGAGGACAAATTGTTATCTCCGTCTTAGCATAAGGGGATAAATCTTTACGGACTAGCTTCTCAATATACAGTTGGCTCCTGGTATAATGAGATAGTATTAGATTTCAACATATGCTCATTTTGTCAAGTTCCGGGATCGACCTCCCAATATTTAGCTAACTCTCAGCACAATGGGACAGTATCAAATTTCGACCTTCACCCGATTGAGTTCAAGGACCTACCTGCTGTTATATAGTTGGCTTTTGGCACAATGGGACCATATCAAGCTTTCGACCTTCGCCCAATTGGATCAACCTCCCAACATCTTTTTTCTTGTATAAGAAGACAAAACATCATTACTTGCCTTTTAATTTCACAACAAGCGTGCTTGAGCACCAAGCTTCAGATCCAAAATGGATCAAGTTCAGGCACTTCATTCGTCTCTATCTCGATGATAGTGGATGATCGGTAGAACTGTCTCACATAAACTTATATGAGATACATTCACACCAGACCTTACTATTTTGTTTAAAGAAATAGTTTTATATTATTTAAGAAATACTTCTCAAGATAGCCTCAAATCTATGTAAAAATTGTGAACATCATGAGTATATGTTGTTTTGTTTTGCAATGCAGTATGGGCCTTCTCAAGTCTCGATAGCGGGCCTTTTGCAGCACAGCTTTCACCTTATGGTCCTGGCAAATCTCATTTAGGCCACCCAATTGGATACTGTTAATCTTGAAGCAAATTGTCTCTCTACTTGCACAATTGATTGTAAAAGCGAGGCTAGCTATATCATAACTGTTTATAGACCTATTTTTGGATTTTCAATCATCAGTTTAAACTTTTGGTTGAGTTGACATTTGAACATGGTATCAGAGTCTTTCTAAATAAGGGGTCTCAAGTTTGAATCTCATTAACCTTATATTTATTGCACAAGGTACGGAGAAGACTTTACAGCATCCACAGTTTAAGCCCGAATATGAATTCTACTACTTGAATTATCAATGAAGTGCACCTATCAATACCAAAACTTTGGTAGCATTTCACATTCAAACCAGCGGCTAAGACATAATAGCCTCATGTTCAAAGAAATCTTTTGGTGAATAGCATTAAGGAAGCGGTTGATAATTTATATAACAGCCGGACGGACTTGTAAAATAAAGGTTGGTAATAAATTCCAACCTCCAAATCTAACATTGAAGGCCAGAAGAGTGATCATGATTATCCACCTCTTTCGTCTATTAATACACACTTGAGTTAATGATGATGGTGATTATCATTATACATAATACAACAAAATGCTAATCTAACGCTCCCATGATTTCATCAACCCTTTCTCATTTGCATTTTGCCAACTTTAAGGCCATAATAAACCCTTGAAAACTAAAACCCCACCAACACCACCAAAATCAGAACCTTTAGCTGCAAAGAAACCAGCACTTGAAAAAAAAAAAAAAAAAAAACAAAAAACACCACTTTGTGACTGGAAAACGCTCAAGACTCAGCGGCCGCCGGGACAACCACCACATTGGCGTTAGACCCTCTAACGCCGCGGGTGCGGCTCCATATCCGCCTCAGCTCCGCCACCACCTCCCGGGCATCTGGCCGGTCATCCTTGTCGTCCGCCACACACCGGAACGCCAGCTCCGCCACTGCAGCCACGCTCTCCGCCACTGCCGCACCCTCCGCCGCCACCGCCGAATCCACTACCTGGTCCAGCAACCCCAATTGGATCTTGGCCACCACCATATCCACCAATGCCACCTCCCTCTTCTCTCTCATCTGGTCGACCGCCTTCAACCCGGATATCAGCTCCAGCAGCACCACCCCGAAACTGTACACGTCACTCTTCTCTGTCAGCCTGAACGACTTATGGTAATCCGGGTCCAAGTAACCCGGCGTCCCTTGCGGGCCCGTCCATACGCAACCCGAAGATGACCCGGATAGCTCCCCTGATAATTTGGGATCCGGGCAGATCAAAAGCCTCGACAGCCCGAAATCTCCGACCCGGACACGCATGTTCTGATCCACAAAGATATTCGAAGTCGTGATGTCGCGGTGAACCACCGGCGGTTGAACCGTGAAGTGGAGGTACTCCAAGGCTATGGCGATCTGCAATGCAATGTCGACCCGGGTGGGCCAATTTAGCAGACCCTTTTTTCGGGTCGGCCCGTGGAGATGGTCCGCTAATGTCCCATTCGGGATGTAATCGTAAACGAGCAGAAGCCCTCTCGGGTCGGAGCAATACCCGTGGAGCTTGACCAGATTCGGGTGGTCAATTGACGAAAGAATCAAGATTTCGTTGCAGAAGGACTTGGAGGACACCGCCCTTCCTCCGGCGGCAGCCTGGTGGTTGTTCTGGTGGCGGTGGAGGTATTTGACGGCGACGATCCGTCCGTCGCAGAGATGACCCAGAAAGACCGACCCGAACCCCCCGTCCCCGATCTTCCTATTCGGGTCGAACCGATTGGTGGAAGCTTCGAGCTCTTCATATGTAAACACCGGGGGGAGGAGAGAGACTGACCTGTTCTGCTGCAAAAACAGAGTGGTGGGGTCCTCCAAGCCCGGATTTTCTCCCAATCTCCGGTTTCTAAACACAAAAAACCCGATTCCGAGAAAACCCATCAAGCATAAGATCACAAAAATGGCGGAAAGTGCCGTTATTCGCCGGCGGTGTAGGCCCGACCCATCAACGAAGCACAGAAAGGGCTTATTCGGGTCGGATGATTTGAACCCGCAAAGGCCATTCTTATTGATTCGACAGTCTCTGCAACGATTGAAGTAGTCGTCACTGGATTCATCCCACTCAAGCTGGATCCCAAATTTTAAGAACTTATCAAGAAACCCCAGAACATCGCTTTGGCAGCCTTGCTCGGAGATGGGTCGGCGAGTGGATCCGCAACCGGTGAGTAACCGGGTCGGATTCTTGATCAGAGAGCAATGCCAGGGGCATAGGCTGCAGTTGGGGAGGGAGAGCTTTGGAGAAGGGCAGGGTTTGAGTAGAGAGAGTCTGGAGCAAGATGAATCTGAGATACTGAATGGAGATCCCGAGAGATTGATTGAGTGATGAGGAATTGAAGGAAAGTGTGAAGAAGATGAACAGGTTGGATTTGAGTTTGAATTTGAGGAGAGAGAAAGTGGGTGTGGGTGAGGAGAGAGGAGGATGGAGGAGGAAGAAGGGTCAAAGTCGAGGAGAGAAAAGTTGAGGTTGTTGATGGTGAGAAGAGAGAAATTAGAGAAACATTGGAGCTGGAAAGAAGGGTGCCCGCAATTTGGGGAAGCTGAGAAGGGGAATGGCGGAGTGGAGTTGAATGGTGGGCATGGATGCAGAGAATCAGATCTGGGAAAACAGCGATGATGCCCAGTTGAAATAAGAGGAAGTGCTGTCAGAAGGAAGAAGAAGAAGAAGAAGAAGAAGCAGTTTGGTGGTGATGGAAGCATGGAGGATGAGGATGAAGATGAAGAGAGAGAAAGCACTCAAGAAGTCATCAATGGAGATCTGATACAACATACACCACGATCAGCAAGTGTGAGAGTGAAGAATGAAAGGGTCACGTGAAGGTAAGGTGAGTGACTGAGTAAGTGGTGACAAAACCTAAAAAGTTGGGGAACACAACTCTGGAAAATCTTACCCTTTTTTATTCACTTTTGCTTTTTTCCTCTTCATTTTCATTTTCATTTATCTTTTAAATATTTGTTATTAGCATCTACCTATTATTAGACATAAATAAATGAAACTCTATAAAATTCAATTTAAAAACTTCATTTAAAAAATACAACTGTTAATTTTAGTCCAATCGCGGATCCATACATACAAAACAGGGCGGCTTATACGAGTGCCCATATATACTAGTTCAACTCTCTGTAAAATATAGCTGATTAGTTTTTTTTTTTGCTAAGGGTATTCACAGACACCCCCAATCAATAAAATAGATCCGCCTATAAATTTTATCAGTTTCAAAAAGTATTAAATTTTTTTTTCATTTCTTTTATTCAAGCTCTGATCTCAAGGACAGTAAAAAAGGTGAGAGTTTGGAATTAGTTGGAGTTGGGGAAGTCCCAACAGTAAGATTTGGTGGTTGGGCTGTTGCACGAGCTCAAAAGGGCTTTGGAAGGCAGGGTTTGTCAAACTAGTTAGGTTAATCAAAGATCGAGAGGACCAAAAACTTGGATGTTGTCTAGACGAATTTGAACTACATCGAGGCATTCCCACTAAGCATATTAGTTATTCAACTAAAGCCTCATTTTAAGACTAGAGATGATGTGAATGTGTAAGCTTTTTAATTCCCTTCTCTTTCTATATGCATTTACATGTGTAAAATGTGTATCTTTTTTACGTTAAAATCTCTTTTCATGGTGCTTTCGTGTGTATAATATGATTTCTACTGTTTTAGGAAATTAGTAGGAGCAGAATGTATTTTATAATTTTAATGGTATAACGTTACAGAATGGATGAACCTTTTTAAGAGAAGAAAAAACAAGTGTTGAATGGTGTGTTAAATATAAACTCACACAAACATTATGTTTACGAAACGCAAGCTCTTTAACCACCCAATCACAAATAAATGCATTAGCTGGTTCAGAAGAAGCTACCATGAAGATTCACCAAGATTAATTTTGACAGTTCAAAATCATCACAATGAGCAACAGGATTTGTCATTCATAATTGGGAACAAAAATCCATTCAAGCAACAGGATTTGTCATGCAAGGATGATTAGAAATGGGATCGGTGTTTGTTACAAGCGTAATATACCAAGATTCACATTGAAGGAGATAGCACAGTTCTTATGCCGGCAATACACATGGAAATTTTAAGTGCCATGGAATTGATGATATAAGGCGTTACAAATCTTGTATGAATATGACGGCAGCTACAAGATAGAACCATCTGCAAATCTTGCATGAATATTATGACACCGCAATGCTGAAAAGTATAAAGTAGGGTGGAAAAATGCCCCTATAATCCTAATGAGGATATAGATCAACTGTTCCATATAGAAGTTTTAAAAATTTTCTTATCCTCCCTACTAAATCCATGATGAATTGATGATATAAAGCGTCACAGAGCTTCCGAATGAGAATAAGAAAAATTACAGGATCGAATATGATATTAAGGTTTTTTTTTTCAACTTATTACAAATATACACATGCATCACATTAACCATCACAAGCACTGATCAAGACTCATTGATACTTAATAATATTTTTAGTTATAATGTCCTAATATTCACTAGCTATCAGCATTGACCATGACTTATTAGAATCGATCAATGCTCAGAAACCCTCATACGCCTCATCAGCAACTGATTAATACCAACGAGTAATGAGTTTTCTTGAAATCGATCTCTCCACTTGCAAAGAATACTTGTAAGAAAAAATAGCATACACTTTAAGTTTTTCTTTTTTTTTTTTGGTACAGTACATTTAATTTTTTTTCTAGAACTCATAAAAATGAGACTCACTCTGACAATTATTATATATGTTTTGCCGCAAGATACTGTTAAATGTTTTGCCTCATCATAAACTAACATATTTTATAATTTAAAATAATCAAATTATCAATTATTACACTTAATTCTGAATTAAGCATAAATATGTGTCAGTTACGCTGCTGAAGTGTTAAGTGTCATCCTAATTTGATCAACCATATCTGCGAGAGCATATGATATGCGTATTTTAGAAAAATGTTAAATTATGAATAAAAAGATTTGACACAATTTATAAGTTGTAAAATATTTTCACTATTTAATTATATAATTTTTTAATTTAAAAATATTATAATATAATTTTTAAGTCAAAATAAAACATTTAAAAAATATCTTTCATGACTAGAGACCCCTCCAAATGCAAGCGCAATAAAAACCTCTCGTATGGGAATTTAGTTCAAATTAAATTAATGTTTAGAGCCCCACGCCATGGCCGACCAGAAACACAAAAGTAGGGCTCGATCGACCTAAATGAATGACTATGATTTCAAACACACCTTTTTCCTTTTTAATGTCAGATTAGATCTGATGCACAACGTGTGCTTCCATATCTCCTTACCAAACTATGAGTAATTGGTGATATTGGTCAATGGTCCTGTTACTATCGATTTGATTTAAATGCTAGTGAGTAGTTCGTGTTGAGAAAAATGAAAAAGGAATGTGAATATAAATAAATCTATAATTCCAATTCTTGATGTGAGGATTGGGTTTTAGGGATGGCAGTGGGTGGGAATCTCTGTCTCTATTGAGGCCTTGTCCCGTATTGCAGAAAAATTTTCATTTTCAATGGGGACGGAAACGAGATTCAATCCCCGAGCATGGATGGGGATGGGGTTGGGGTGAAATTTTGCCCCGTCTCTATTCCCGTTTATCTGTTTGGAGACAAAATTCTGTCTCCATTCCCGCTTTCTCGTTTCTGTTTGGCAAAAAAAAAAATCATCCCCGTCCCTGTTTATAATTAAAATTATATATAAATCATTTATTTATGAACATAAGATTAAGGTTAAATTAAGTTATGTTTGACTTCTTAGACTTTGGTTTTGTTGTGTAGTATGGACTTGTTAAATTTTAATTTGGATTGAATTATAAACTGCCTCGTCAAGGATTGAATCCCCACTGGGGATGGGGACGGGGAAGAAATTTTCCCCCGCAACAGGGAACGAGGCGGGGAGCTGAGCGGGGATGGGGATGGGAAATATGCTCCGTCCCCAACCCGCTCCATTGCCATCCCTATTAATTACATTATCTATTTCAAAATAAATTGATAGCATGAGAATTTTAGAGTTTTAGGGGGAAAAATACAATTATATATTTTGAAATTTTTTTAAAATATTTGTGTTAAATTACTACTAAATAGATAGTTTTGTCACCTAAAGATATTGCTTTGGATTATTTGTAGTATTCACTAATGATTTCAAATGAAAAAAAACCCCAATAAGATAGAAAATATTATAAACGTTACTTATTCGAGGGATTACTTTGCCAAGGAAGACACTCTCCAAGAGACATATAGGCTTGTAATCTTTAAGTTGTGAAACTATGTTCCAATAACAAGTTTATCTTTAGTAATTATTATTTTGTTTATATCCTTCATGTAAGAGGCATGAATCAGGGGGGTCAAAAGGATGATAGAACTCTATGAAAGACATAGTCAAATAGCTACTATGGTTATATTTCTAAAACCATAATTATCTTCAATTGTTACATAGGTGAAAATTAAATGACGGTGTCAACATTACACCCAACAATTAAGCCCGTTAGAAGTTGTCAAATTATCAAGAGATGATTTCTAGGTAAAACTTCTGAATGTCGCTTGTGCGTTATAGTATTAATTAGCTCGATATAAGTTAACAAGTAGCTCACCTAGTGAGCATTGCTTTTATAGCATGAGGGTGGAGTTTTCATACCCCACCAAGGTTTGAGTCTCAGTGGACACAATGTGGTACTTTTAGAGGTCTCTTGTAGATTAGGTGACAGGATCAGGTCTCCATTAAATTTAATTCGATGATCATATAACTCGCTCTACGTCCGCAAATTCATTGAGCTTATAACCGATAGAGAGGAGCCTAATAAATAGTTCAACTTACCACTTTAAAAAAGAGGGCAAAAAACAGGTTGACAAGTAGCTCGTCATCGCGGGCCCTCGAATGAAGAGCACAACAGTCAGACCTTTTTTGCGGGTCGGAGTAAAGATGGGTCAACCGGATTAGGAAATATGGGTCGCAACCACAATGAAATTTGATCAATAGCGTATGTGTTTGTGCTGTACTTGTAATCGATTGCTAGTCAAGCTGAAGAGTAGCGAAGAATGACAAGCTGAAGAGTAGCGAAGAATGACAATACCTAATTCCCAACTAGGGCTGGCAAAAATCCGTCCGACCCGATTACCCGAATTTGTCCGACCCGGAAAAAACCGGGTACGGTCACCAAATTTATGTCCGAATTTAAAATTCGGACAATCGGACATGTCCGAATTTAAATCCGCGTCGGGTTCAGGTTTGGACATTTGGGTTCGGGTTGTCCGAATTTTTGAACCATTTCGGGTTCGGACAAATTCGGACAATCGGACAACCGGGTTCGGACATCGGACAACTATGTTTGTATGTAATTTTAGTCCAAATTCTTTAGAAAATTTTATAAAAACAAATTCGGACAACCGGGTTCGGACATTAAAAAATCGGGTTCGGGTTCGGTCACACAATATTTCGGTCAGAATGTCCTAAAATCATATCACAAATTCGGACATTCGGACAACCGGGTCCGGACATCGGACATTCGGGTCCGGGTCCGGGTCTGGTCAAAGTGTCCGATTTGTAATCCGAACAGGGTCCGAGTATAAAGTTTTTGTCCGAATGTCCGATTTGTCCGGACCCGAATTGACCCGGACCCGAATTTTTGCCACCCCTATTCCCAACCGTGAGATCTATCTAAGGAGAAATTTAGTCATCCACAATTAACGGTGAGCGACGCTCTCGAGTATCCTAAAATTTATTTGTAATTGGCTAGATAGCTTCAGTTTTGATTATTAAAAAAGAGGAATTGATCCAATTGAGTCCTGTTCCTAATTTCATAAAAAATATTTGAAATCGAAATTTCGAATCAGTTTAGAGAGAGGAAAATAAATATATTTTTAATTTTTCAGTACCATTTCTGTTGTTTCTCTATTCTTTTTCTATTTGATTCTTTTCTCACAAAAATGTACTCTTCAACTGAATATAACGCAATAAAAGTTAATTTTCAATGACTAATTGAAGAATGAATCATTATATTTTTCATGTCACTAAGATAAAAAAATACAAACCTAATAAAATTAACTTTCTTTGGGCGTGTTCGGCAACAACGTTTTGGGTAGCGTTTAGCGTTTTGACTAAGCCAATACACTCATCACGTAATTTTTGGTGTTCGGTAATGTAGTGTTTTGACTAGCATTTCAAATAGCGTTTAGCGTTTTAAGTAACGTTTTTGAAAAGCTAATAGTATTAACGCTTTACATTAAAAAGTAGCATTTCATATTTTGTTATCAAAAATTCACATATGGAAATTTTATCTTTAAAAATTATCTATATTCTTTTATGTCAATTTACATTAATCAGCTAATCCAACAGCTAAATTTACCGAACACATTTTATTCAATTGCTCTTCTAAATAGCTATCCGCTAACAGGTAAATTAGAAACGCTATCCTCTACCTGAACAGCTATCTGCTACCTAAACCGCTATCCGCTACTTGAACCGCTAATTTTGTCGAACATGGCCTTTATGTGTAAAGATAGAAGATGGAAGGTCGGAAAAGATCGAACACCCTCTCCCCTCCTCCAAGCAAATAAGAGAATTTAATTTATTAGGTATTAAAATTTCAACATTAGATGCAACAAGTATCTTAGAATTGAAACTAGAACTTGAGGTTCTGGTTCCTATTAATTTTCAAAATTGGAACCGGTTTGAATGATTATGATTTTCAATTTTTTTGAGAGGTACTCGGAAGTCGGAATTGCTCATCCTACCCATAATAAGCCCCTATAAGGATCTAAGTTCATATAATTAGATTTATTTTAGTCAAGAAATATCTATTACAAATGTAGTAGATCTTTTTATTACTGAATTCTTTTACACGGTTTGTTTTGATCTCTTGACAGTTTAATAATTCCATTTGTTTATTTTTTGCCAGGAACACAAAGATATTATATTATAAAATTCCATTTATTTATTAGATCAAAGACTACTACTAAATTTCCTAAACTAATATAGTTTTGAATCAATCTATCCAATAATGTTGGTAGTTTATGTACATTTTCTTTCAAATATTAGATAACATAAAATACATATTGAGCTAATATTAGACGATTCTCAGATTTTATTACTAAATATTTTTAACTCCTTGCGTGTCAATTAATCCCCTATTAATTGCACAACTCAATGCTTCATACGTTCATAGTCAGGTGGTTAAATGACATGGTGGTGATATGAATATTGAACATTGAACATTGAACATCAGCATGAAGATCAAAATTAACATGAAGGCGAACATGAACAGGCTGTGTTTTAGCAATGCAAAATTGCAAACCCAATGTTATCGAGACACTGCAAAATTGTTATCTGTCTTCATTTCATGATCATCGACGGATTAAAACTGAAACCCAAATGATCAAAACGAACTCCTTATGCCCATTAATATTGTTCAACCCTTTCGAAATTTCTGTCGAAAACTAATGTCATCTGTTGTTGAAAATCGGAACCCATTTTCTGAAATTGCAATCTCTAATCTGGGTAATCGGGTATGGATATTTTCCGCAATGCAAAGACGGTGAGGCTCCTAAGCCGCCATGAAAAATATTTGATTGCCAATGAGGATGAAGAAACAGTGATCCAGAAGAAAAACGGGTTGACCCGAAGCTCGAGGTGGACGGTGGAGATTGTGGATGCGGCGAATACCATAAGGCTCAAGAGCTGCTTTGGAAAGTACTTGTCGGCTTCGAATCAGCCATTTTTGCTGGGTTTGTCGGGTCGGAAGGTGCTCCAAACCCTACCCAGGAGGCTCGATTCGTCGCTTGAATGGGAACCCATCAAAGAAGGGTCGCAGGTCAGGCTCCAAACCCGGTACGGACATTTTCTCCGGGCCAATAGCAAGCTTCCCCCATGGAGGAATTCGGTGACCCATGATGTGCCCCATCGGACTTCTACCCAAGATTGGGTTCTCTGGGATGTTGATGTTGTTGAGGTTCCGGGTCATTCGGATCATCATAGGGACCATCATCATGGTAGGAAACAGGAAAGGAAGAGACCAGATCACGGTCATGGTCACGGTCATCATGGTCACGGCCACGGTCACGGTCACGGTCATCAGAGTCACGATCGTGGTCATGATCATGATCATGCAAAAGGTCCGGCTCCAGTGAAGGTTGGGCATTCGGATTCAGTGGAATCGGTAGATTCAGAGAGCATTCAGAGGCAAGAGGTGGTGTCACCTTTCCCATCTGTCCTTATTTGCTTGCTTGCATCTATCTTTCCTGATATTTGTTGAGTGATCAAAGGAACTAATTTTCATCTAAGTTCTGTAATTTCTCAGCTTTCTATGAACACACATATGGGGGGTTGGTATAAGTTAGGATGATCAGAGAATTTGAATCTCCCATGGGAATGTTCCTGTTGTACGTGACTCTGAATTCATGCATGAGTTCTTTCACATCAATTGCAAATATCCAATCCCCAATATGTGCATTTCAATTCTGTAGTTTGTGGTATAAGGAGCTGTGATGTTGGCACTCTAGTTGAATGGATAACAGTAGTAGATGTAGTTAACTAGTTATCTAAATGATACCAACAATACTATCATGTTCATGCAAGAAATCGAACCTATCCACCAGGGGTGAAAATGCATGTACTTCGACCTCTCTGGATGCCATAGGATCCAGGATTGGTGGTGGCTGCTATTGTTATTATATTGTTGTGCTGCACTTTGAATGCTGAATTGCTGATTTTCTCTTTGTTGTGGAGTCTTTAGTCAGGTGACACCGTGGTTTACTCACCGCCTAAGCCTGATGGTAGGCTTATACACTACCGTGTTGCTGGTCAGCGTGGTAACATTGATGAAAGTGTGGAGGCTAAGTCGTTTTTGTTTAAGGGCCACAATGTTGTGGAGTTGACTCAGAAACTAGAGGAAGAGACACAACTCCAGGATATCTTCATATGCACTCGTAGTCCTCTCAATGGAAAGCTGTTTCCCTTGCGCTTGCAGCTGCCTCCAAACAATCAAGAAATGCAGATTGTTGTGGTTCCATCTAAATCGAAATGTATGTTTATCTAATGCCCATCATCCTTTTTAAGAAATGATTTCCTAGAATTTACATATAGTTTAGCCCTAAGGTCTTCATTCCTAAGTGATGGCTTGTCCCAAAAAGTTTGACGCTTCCCAAGAAACACTCTATGTGATTGTGACAGAGAAGCTATATATATTTGGAGCTACCTGCATTCAGCTTTGCATGATCTACACCAGGTTGTGGTTAGTAGTTTCAAAACCCCTGCCAGAGTGTGCAGTTACATTCCTAATCATTCTGAGGCTGTTACGTGTTGACCCTTTCCTTATGTAAGGTTTTGATGATGTCAAACACAAAT
>JACYFF010003369.1:90777971-90789021 GCA_017589665.1 Selenicereus undatus | reverse complement strand
TGTTGACCCTTTCCTTATGTAAGGTTTTGATGATGTCAAACACAAATGTGTTAGTACAAATGTATTAGTCCTTTTAATAATACTTGAAGTTGTGCTATGATTGATTAAGAAAGTTGGTTGAGAACAGTGATTAAGAACAGAGCTTGAACGATCAGATGAAGTCTCAGAAACAGTTTCTAAACAGCAATGCTTCAAGAAGTCAAAGAGCAACATGAGGTTTCAGGAACAATCTTCAGGAACAGTTCTTAACAGTTAGTCGAAGAGCTTTCAGGAACAATCTTCAGGAACAGTTCTTAGCAGAATCGAGGTTGCTGAAATTACAAGACATCTGCTACATCAACAAGAAGTCATGAGTTTGGTAGTATTATTTTTATTATTAGACTTCTGTTAATATGCCACTGAGGGGATCCCAATTCCAGGTTTGCCTTTGGAAAATCTTTTTGAGATACTTTGGGAACAGGTCAGGGTCTTGACTGGGAACAGTTCCTGGAGAAGCACCCTGAGTGTTCTCAGCAACGTTTGGCAAAAAGATTTCACGATTCTTTTCTATTTTTGGGCTGATAATTTTTGCTACTTGATAAAGTATTTTTCAACTCCAACCCAACAGATTTTCAAACGTAAAATCTCTAAATTTTTGGGATAAGATTTGGATAAGAATTTCACAAATTCAAATTTAATCTCTCTTCTCCTATTTTTAGCAAAGTCCTAAGTTTATGGAAAGGCTGGAGGTTGGCTGCTAGAATATGTGGTTTCTATTTCACGTTAGTAGTGAAACAAGCTCAGCCACATCCTCAACTAGCCGTTTGGTTTTTCTTCAAGCTATAAAAGGGAGTTTTTGCCAACGTTTTGAGGAGGGGGTTTTTCATATTTTTGTGAGTTGTTTTGAGCCAAATTTTCAGAGTGAAAAACCTGTAAAAGAGAGCAAAAATTGAGTCTTCCTCATTGGCATACTAGGCGCTTCATTGTACCTTACACTTGCTTTATTAGAAGTTGTTAAGTAAGGTGTATTCTCTTGTTAAAATAATAGAGTTGTCCTAAGTTTAAGGTAACTAAGGACGTGGCGTGTTTGTCTAGGGTAGACAATTACGTGTTGTTGCAAGTTGTAACGTGGGGTGTTTGTCTAGGGTAGACAATTACGTGTTGTTGCAAGTTGTAACGTGGGGTGTTTGTCTAGGGTAGACAATCACGTGTGGTTGCAAGTTGTAACGTGGGGTTACTTTTGTAACGTGTTCAGCCCGTTAGTAGAATTTTTGTGAAAATCCTACAGAGGTAGGTCGTGGTTTTCCCACCTCAGATGGGCTAGAGGTGGTTTTCCACGTAAAAATCCTGTGTCTTCATTGTTATTTTTGCATTCATTCTTACCCCGAACACATTACGAAAGCTTGACAGGAACAGTTCCCTGCCAACCATACGTTGTTCAGAAACTGTTCTCCACGAGTGTTTTCAAAAGTGCGAAAATCTGTCACACACAATTCACCCCCCCCCTCTTGTGTGAGTAGCCTCATAAAAACAACATTACGGAAGTTTTTTTGTCCTTTCTTAGGCTTCCCATATCGAATAGAAGTATGCTTCTTTTTCCCGACTGTATATGAAACTGCAATCATAATAGACCGAAGTAATTTGCCTAGGGCAGGGTTGTCTTTCCTTTTTTGGAGGGGAGGGGGGGGGGGGTTGTCAATGTCAGCCACCTTACCCCATACTGGTTGCCTACATTACTCCAAAACAAAAGGGTATTTTAGAGAGATAGTGTGGTTTTATCCATTAAATTTTATAAGTTTAGGTACCAAAAAAAAAGTGGCCTAATAACGTCTTTTAAACTGCCTAAAAGTGATCATGGATGAAGAATGAATTGTAGGAGTGGTAATTTGCAGAATTGCAGGTGTGCTGTGAATATCATACTATCAGCTATTCTGTGGTTGATTTTGATGTCTTGACCTATGTTTTTGTGTTGATGGTCCAGTGGGTCAAGAATTTGCCCAAGCGGAAATCTAAATGCTGGCAGCTTCTGGAGCGTCCAGGGAATTACTGTTTTCTCATCTGCTGAAAGAAATTACTTGTTCTGTATAATCTTCAACTGTGGTTGACATATACATAAACACGTCTCAGCAAATAGCCAAATACAAGTTTTTCCTTAAGGGGTCGCCCTACAATATTGTCGTAATCAAGATCGAGGAACGAGAAGCAAGCTAGTTGCGCTCTGTGGTTATAATACTGATGTGCCCCTTAAGTTTTTGCTTGTATCCTTTCATTGGTTCTGTAAGTTTCTGCTGCTGTTTCTGCAGCCTGTAACGTTTTCAAATCCCACCTACCCAGCTGATTATATATAGCAAAATGATGTCTGTCTTATGTAACTAAGAGATAAGTAATCCATATTGCAATACAGTTTTGCTTTTTTTTTCCCGCTTTCTTTTGACAAATTTGAAAATGTATACTAATTTCATGAGTAAAAACTAATATTAGATCTTTTCAAAAGTATTCTCGTCATCTGAATACCTCCTCCTTTTATCGAGGTTAAGGCTATGTATACTTGCTCCTTTCCATGTAGTGATTTAATCCAAAGTAGGTGGTTAACTACTGATAGTGGTTGGTATTTGAGCAATTGGCATTGATCAATCCGTAATTGCTTTCAAAATTTGTGCAGTGTCTATACATGGCGGAAAAGGTGAACTGCACACTAGCTACATGACATGTCTTAATTCACAGTATTGGGGCAGACATATACAAACTACATTCAACTGCCTAAAGTGTTACCAATAATCTGAGCATGAACAGCATCCATCTTCGGAGTGATGAAATCAAGTTCGGTCTGTCACAATGATCTCAACATTGAAGATTTTAGAAATTAGTTTGGTGACTTCATGGCAATCGTTGCAGACTCGAAGGTTCTTGAACACACGAATTGGCATGCCTCGCTTTGAATGTAGGAGCCCAAAAGCAATGGCAAGTCTTTCACTGTGCAGCCTCAGAGCATTTTCCTTTGTGCCTTAATCTTCACCGTCAACCAAGGGCGCCTGTGAGAGGTCAGGCCTGTATCCCGCTGAACTTAGCAGTCTTAGCCTCTCGTTTATTGAATCCAGAACACAGTATATATCCTTCGTTTGAGGATGAGATGCGTCTCCTGCAAAAAATTCATGGTTGATGCCATCAACCTCCAAGGAACTGCAACCAGGTTCTTTCATTATGCCTTGTCAGTCATCAACTTCCTTATCAAACCAACATGATCCCATCGTGCAGCTGAGGCGTAAACTATTGAAAGAAGTAAATAAATACCACTAAAGGTGTCTCCCTCTGATTCGAGGATCATCTTGGCAACTTCTTCACCCACTTCTATGCTTGCGTTCTTCTTGCAACAAGCATCAAGAAGACTTCTCCATATCACCACATCAGGTTTCATAGGCATTGTTGCTACAAGGTATAAATTCTCCTCGACCAAACCTGCACGAGCAAGATCGACCAAACATCCATAGTGCTCCAGCTGAGGTTCAATTGAGTAGTCTTTCACCATGCTATCGAAAAGCATGCGACCCATTTCAACCATTCCTCTATGGTTACATGCACTCAAAATGCCAAGAAATGTGATTGAATTCGGCCTCAATCCTACTACTTGGGTCATTTCATCAAAACGTTCCAGTGCCAACTCAGCTTTCCCGTGCATGGTGAATCCTAAAATCGTCGAATTCCATGAGTGAATGTCGCGGTTCATCATCCCATCAAAGACCTGCTTAGCCAAATCCAACATCCAACATTTACAAGACATCTCCACCAATGAGTGGCTTACCAACACATCATCACACCACGTAACCATCACACGCTCTCAACATATAAGCATGAACCCACATCCCCGAGGATAAAGCTCCTAGACCGGCACAAGCAGATATGCTACTTTGCAGCGTATATCCATCTGGCTCAAAGGATTCCTGCATCTGCCTGAACAATCCCAGAGCCACATCAAACTCCCCGGACTGAACGAATGCATCAATCATCACATTCCACGAGACCACACTTCTTTCTGGCATTTCACCAAACACTTGGAGCGCACAATCCAGAAGCCCACAGGAGGCATAAAAACGGATAAGACTGTTGTTGATATACACATCCGATCCAAACCCAAGTTTCACAACATGGGCATGAGCTTTCTCACCAGCAAATTCATCAAACAAGCAAGCACAAGCCTTAAGAACAAAAGGGAAAGTATGCTTATCAGGATTGACGCTTCCTTCAATCAACAACTCACGATAAAGCGTAAAGGCAAGCGATTTCTGGGCGGGATTAGAGCTAGAAGCACAAGCCCGGATAAGGGTGTTCCAAACAAACGAATTGGGGCAGTGAATTTGCCCGAAAAGTCAGAAAGAATAGTCAAGATCGTTGAAGGATGTGAATTGGAGGAGCCTGCTATGGAGGAGGAGGAGGTCTTTGGGGTTGTGAAATGGGGAGGTTCGGAGTGTTTGGGCGTGGATTTGCTTGAACTCCGCCATGGATGAGCATTGGTTAAGGAGAGAGAGGAGATGGGCATGTTGATTGCCATGGGCAATGGTGGGCGTGGCGGGGGAGAGAGAAAGAGGAGGTGGGGAGGGTGTGGAGGTTAGAAGCATTGTTTCAATGGGGAATGGATAATGAGACACCAAGGAAAAAGATGAGAAACGGAAACCAAACAACTTAAAAATGTCAGTAACTCAATATACTGATTACATCATCTGTAAAAATAAAATCTGCTTGACCCCATAAATTCTGGATTTTTTTTTTCAATATTAAATGATAAAAAATAAAAGTTCATAAGAGTACGTTCAATTAAATCATCCGCTAAGATTATCTTAAGAAAGGAGGAAAAATAACAATCTAAAGAGAATAAAAATGTGATAAAATGCCCGAATTTTGATAGCCAGTCTATTGCTATGTGTCATGGATAAAAAAGTCTCACATCGGAAAAAGTGTGGGAGGGTCCTAGGCTTGTAAACGGTGGCGCTGCACACTCTATTAGACCGGCCTTTTGGAGAGAGGGTAATGGCCCCGTGACAAGTGGTATCAGAGCCAACCCAGATCCAACTCTGATGTCCCGCCAAGTGCTCCGACGGACGGGGTAGGCAGGGCCCCCATCTGTGACGAGGGCGTCACAGGATTAGGTGGGGGAGAGTGTCACGAATAAAAAAGTCCCACATCGGAAAAAGTGTGGGAGGGTCCTGAACTTATAAACGGTGGCGCTGCACACCCCATCAGACTAGCCTTTTGGGGAGAGGGTAATGACCCCGTGACATATGGTCTTATTAGCCGTCATTTTTGGGGAATAGTTTTATAGGAATGGCAAACATGTAGTAGTGAAGAAGCATGCATGCCAATTTCTTGGAGCCCGCGTGAACTTAGTGGCAGAGCCTCTACGGGGCAAGGGCAGTCAATTGAGCCCCTATCTTTTTGAGACAAAAATTAAATGTGAGATATTTCGGTGGAAATGAAAAATAGATATATGTTAATCAGTTATTGAATATTTCACAAAGGAGTGTACAGTAGATCAGTTAGCTGCCTATTGCTCTGTGTTGGAGGTCATGAGTTCAACTTCTTATGTTGTATTCTATGTAATTTTTTTTTAATCTTTTTAAAAGTCTGTCGAATGATGATATTAGGCTTTATTTTCAAAATATGAGATCTCGTTGAGGATAACTTTTTAAAATGTATTAGCTATGCACTTATTTTTAAAACTATTAAAGTTTATGTTATATATAATATTATTCTTGGCCTCCTTGCTTTGAATTCTGACTCCACCCATGTGTGAATTGGTGTGCTTGTCATTCAGACTCATTCTTGTGTGAGCTTTAAGCCTTCAATAAATCTTAATGCATCGCCCATTTTAACTATTTTTTAATGAAAAAGGACTGTGAAGTTTAATATTAAGTATAAATCAAATTTGAATTCAGGTTTTCACTAATGAGTTCAAGATACTTTATACTTTATTTGTTAAATTTATCATTAAATAAAATGAAGGTACAATAATGACACAACTTTTTTGTATCCAACTTAATTAAATCGTGCCCACCTATTGAATTGTAATGATATTTTACTGTTATGTACGACTCTTTATTATTGTTGGTCCACCTTTTGGTTTATATTTAGTTATTTTGTGAATTAAAGCATACAAGTCATTTGGCTGGCCACAGCATATAGATAAGATAGGAAGCATCAAAACTTGAATGTTGATTGATATGGGCCCTGTTCTTCTTGATGGTAATTCTAAATTTATCAACCTAGCTCAATCAATTTTATCCTATATTAACTTACTTCAACTCACTTTACAAATTTCAATGAAAAAAAATATCAATTTCAATCCACTTCAACCAATTTCAATCATTTTTCTATTATTTTAACCAACTTCTACCTGTCATATAAAAAAAGTTCAACCAACTTAAACCTATTTCATCCAATTTCAACCCACTTCAACAAAAAAATACCCACCTCAACCGATTTCAATCTACTTTTATCAAATTCAACCAATTTTATCAATTTATCAATTTATATTTTTCAACGAAGAGAACAGACCCATAGTTTTTTAAAAGATTTTGATAAGATCAAAACAAAACCCATCATATTATAAAATAAAGTTTTAACCCTGTCTTCATCCTTGATAAGCTAGGCTGGAACCTCTGCTTTTGAGCACTTGATGAATATGAATATCCTAAACTTGATATCTTGGCCCCTACCCTCTTTCTTTGATTTCATTAACATTAAATAGTCAAAATCTTTTATAAAAGAATTTTAAAAAGAATGCATGCGTCCTAGCTTGATCCTTTTGTTCGAAGATTTTCACAAACTGCCATATCATCCTGATTCCTGAACTTTAAAAAAAAAAAAAAAAACTTGCTGCCATTATACAAGTGTGATTATTTTTTGAATTAGGTTGTCGGCCAACCAAACTCAAAATATAATTTTAGTTTGTATCCGTCAATCATGGGGATCGATAAGCTGCTTCTTATGCAGTTCTTATCTCCAATGCAAAGTCAACACTCTTTAACATCGATAAGTGCTCATCAATAATTAGTTGCTTATGATAAGTTGAAAATAACATGCCTTTATTCAACTTGTATATGGTTTGTTTCAATGACAGGTAAAAATTACTATTATATCATAGGAGGTGGAGGATATCAAATGAAAACATGTATATGTTCATAAGTTTTCAAAAATTAGTTAAACTATTTAGAGCTTTTGTCAGAGCTAATCATTCAAGGCAACAATTTTATCATAATGAATATCAATTAGTTCAACTGATAAATTATCTAAAACATATTATTTAAAAACTAGGGTCAAGTCAAACTTAATACTAACCAAAATTTAACTTTTATCTAATGTATTGGATCCAAGATGCATAAAGCTAAACAAAAAATTACCCAAGTTTTCTTTATAAGAAGAAAAAAAAAAGCTACCCAAAGTTGTCACAATTAGGTTGGAAAAAATTCGGGTCCGGACGAATTGGACATTCGGACCAAAACTTCACACCTCGACCCTGTCTGAATTATAAATTGAGCACTCTGGTCGGACCTGGATCTGAATGCCCGATGTCTGGACCAGGTTGTCCGAATTTCTGATATGATTTTAGGATATTCTAATCAAAATTTTGTGTGACCGAATCTGAATATGATTTTTTTAATGTCCGAACTCGGTTGTTCTAAGTTGTTTTTTTAAAGTTTCCTAGAGAATTTGATCTAAAATTACACATAAATGCAATTGTTTGATGTACGAACCCAATTGTTTAAATTTGTCCGAACTCGAAATATTTCAAAAAACTGGACAATCCAAATTCAAATACCCAAATTCAAGCCTGACCTGGAAATAAATTCAAACATGATCAATTATCTAAATTTTAAATTCGAACGTAAATTTGTAATTGTAATCAATTTTACTCCAGTTGAAAGAATTTGAATAATCAGATTAGACTGAGTCACAATGTCCAATTTATTTTTAGAAGATTCACACAAAGTTACAAACTAATGAGCTGTGTAAATATGACAGCGGTTAATTTCAGAAGGCGGGAATTTACATTGACAGCCCCGCGACGCCAGAGCAGATTCTCTTGAACGCGCTATTTTGCAGTTTATCTTCTCTCTCACCATCACATTCTCTCTCCCCTCCGCTCGGTTACTCGGGTGCACGTTCTCAGCCCCACGACAAACAAACAAACAAACAAAACAAACAAACCTCTTCTCTCTGTCTCTCCACCCACCTAAATTATAACCAACTTTTTCTACTCGCTCCCCTTCCCCAATCAAATCTCGCCACGTTTCCTTCCCTAACCAATCACCTTCCTCCTTCCGCACCCTCCAGCAAAAACTCTACTTCCTCCCTCCCTCCACATTATATTCTCCCTCATCCCATTCCCCTGCGGGCTGCAAAACCAAGCCTCCATACTTTCCGGCGACTAGTCTTTCATACAATTCAACACAAATTCAACGATCCGGTGATTATGGGTATGGAGAAAATGCGAGACTACTACACTATCCTCAACGTCCCCAGGACCGCCGGCGACGACGACCTCCGGCGAGCATACAAGAAGCTCGCCATGAGGTGGCATCCCGATAAGCACCCTACTGAAAGCAAGCGAGTCGTCGAGGCCAAGTTCAAGCAGATCTGCGAGGCTTACGGGGTCCTCAGCGACTCCCACAAGCGCCAGATCTACGACCTCTACGGCGAGGAAGGTCTCAAATCGGGGTATTATGATGTCTCTTCTCCGTCGGCTGCGGCGGCGCCGCGCGGTGGTCTGAGGAAGGGGACCTCCTTTAGCTGTAGTCCAAGGGCGGACGACGATGTCTTTGCGGACTTCCTTGGCGGCGGTGGCAGGTCGCCGGGATCCGAGAATGGTGGGAGGAGTAAGAGTGATCGGACGGCGGAGAAGAAGGCGGCGCCGGTGGAGAATAAGTTGGCGTGTACATTGGAGGAGTTGTACAAGGGGTCTAAACGGAAGATGATGATTTCGCGGATTGTGCCCGATGATTCTGGGTAAGTTGATACTAATTTTTTTTAAAAAATATTATTTCATGAACTTTTTTTTTTTGGGCAAGATTTATTTATGTGGGAGTGATTTTTATGAGATTTTTTTTTTTACTGACTACAATATTTCATTGGTTGAGATCGTTTGTGAGATTGCATTGATATTGATTAGGGAATTTGTTGGGACAATCTCCATTTTGGTAAAATTTGGATTTGCTAGCTAACTGAAAATAAAACTTACTAGATCGCCTTGACGAAATTTACCCACAATTAGGACGCCTAAAAGTTAACCCGACATAAAATATCACAGCTCTAGCCGCAAGTTTGTTGGCATTTATGTCTTTTAAAATTTTTTTTTCCTTTTGATGATTAAATAGCCATAGAGTCACTGTATTTTATAGGTCAATATGTATAGATGGGGGTCCGTTTGCATGTCATGTTAGATGTATTTAGGTATCTTTGAAGTTCAACTTATGCAAATTTCAAATTTGAAATTGTATTTGGCCCTTTTTTTTTTTTGAGTTTGATTATGTTTGTTTTATTTTAAATCTGAGCTTATAAATAAATTTTGTGATATTCTTAGCTGTGAGCTTTTTTATCTGCCCAATTTTTAATGACTTTTTTTCTTTTGGCGTGGGATTATTTTATTCTAACGAATTGTTGAGATGAGGATCAAGCAAGTTGAGGCCATGTGGGGATGAAGTGGCTCCAAATACATAAATGACGTAGAAGGATCAAATGCGTTATAGCTTTATGGATGCATAATTCTTCACTTTTAATATCACCGCGTTTAAAGATAAGCACAATTTGCACAACATGCCATCCATGAAAGTTACATCAATTAAGATCAAAAGACGAATACCCATTAAACTTTCTCATTCTTTTCAAGTGGCCTTGTCGACTGTCCTAAACATTAACTCATCTTTTCCCACTTCTCTTTTACTTTTACGACTAATAAGTTGTGGTTGTTCACTTACAGATGAATTTTTTTTTTAAAAAAAATAAATTCTTTTGTCCTGCTTATGGCTGTAATCCTGCTTATGCACGTATGCATCTTTGCATACGGCTGTAATCAACTTGTGCAAGTCTAAAGTCTGTTGTTTTTGCACGCATCTAGTGATGGGGAAATCTAGCTTGCACCTATCTAGGAATCTTATACATATCTAGGTTGGGGCCCCCCCCCCCTTTTTTTTAATGAAAATGAAGAAGAATCTATAATGTGACTCAAAATTTGGTTTTGTGGGCTGAAAGTCTTGGTTTAACCACTTTGTGTCGTCTTCGTATTGTCTATCAATGGGGATATAATTCTAGATACCTATAGCATTATCAAGATTGATCCTACTCGATGAGTCAATCTTTATGATAAGAAGCTAAATCCGACTGAAGATTTGCAATAGACATCCCTGGTTCGATCTAAGTGCAAAATGAATTTGACGAGGAATTAAATCCACCCAAATGTTACTCCATTAATTCAATCTAAACTGTGACCAATAAATTGATTGTCATATCTAGTGGGTTGTGTTGTTGAACTAGTAATTTCTCCTGCTTCAACTTATTTTGGGCATGCTGTTACGCCATGTTTTAAGTTTCTTTCCCCTGCATTTGAACATTCTACACAAGTAGTTTAAGACAACATTAACCATGTTGCAGGAAGCCCAGGACAGTTGACGAGGTGTTGGGTATTGAAATCAGGCCTGGCTGGAAAAAGGGCACGAAAATCACCTTCCCAGAGAAAGGCAACCAAGAGCCAGGCCTTCTCCCAGGAGATATGATCTTTGTCATCGATGAGAAGCCCCATCCCACCTTCAAGAGAGATGGTAACGACCTCCTCGTTCACCAGAAACTATCACTGCTCGAGGCTCTTACCGGAAAGACACTCAACCTGACCACCCTGGATGGGAGGAGCCTCACCATTGAAGTCTCGGACATTGTGAAGCCAGGGCATGAAGTCGTGATCCCAAATGAAGGAATGCCAATTTCAAAGGAACCCAAGAAGAGAGGCAATCTCAGAATTAAGTTCAATATCAAGTTTCCTTCAAGGCTGTCCTCTGATCAGAAGGCTGATCTAAGGAGGGTATTGGGT
>JACYFF010003369.1:90755000-90777571 GCA_017589665.1 Selenicereus undatus | reverse complement strand
TTATTGGTGATAGTGGCAGGGATGGCAATTGGGTGTTGGCTTGTCCCCTGATTGACCTCTCACCCCAGAATTTGTGTGAGTGCAAAAGGTGGATAGGATTTTGGTGAAGTAAAGGAGGGAGTTGGAATGTTGAATGAGTGACATGAAATCTGGGGCTGAGACTGCATGCTATGTTGGGTCACATGTCTTATACGTGTAGATGACAAGGTGCTCTGAGTAGAATGAGTGGCATGTATTACTCTGCCTGGAAATCGAGGATGGATATGTGAAAATCAATTCCCTATGAGCGTTTCGTAAGGCATAGTCTGTCCTAGGCTTAGGTATCAATGTATCATGTCTTACCTATCCTAATTTCAGCCTTGGGCAAGAATTTTATTTGCTGTCATTGGTGCACTATCCCTTGTTGGAATGTATCTCTTTATTTACTAGTTTTTATTGCTTGTAGCAAAACTTTAACCTTTTGGCTAACAATAATTGTAACGCCCCTAATGGCTAATGCTGGTTATCCTAGCTAACCATAATTTTATTAATTTGCAGCGGAAGACTTTTGTTTAAATGGAGGCGTTACCGCTGTTTCATGATGGAACAAGGCTAACTGGCTTACTAACTTTGGAATGAAATAAATATTTGTTCCCTCATGCAAATCATAATATGCGTGGTAACTTAGCACATCCATCCTAGACTCTATTGACCTTAAAGGTTCAAACGTACAACTATATATAATTTTCCAGGGGCTACATACCATCACTGTGAGCGTTTGGCTAGCTACCCTGCAGCTCTTGTTTGTTTGTTGGTGCCTTCTGGCCTGCTAGGATGATGAGAGGTTCATGGATAGCATACCTAAAACAGAAAACATGAAAACATGCGAATGGTGAGCCGAAGCTCAATACGTACATTTCCATGCAATAAAATAAGTTTGATGTGGAATTAGTTGGGCTGACCGCATTTCAAAATATTTTGTTTTGCAAACAGGAGAGACAGAATGTATAAGTAAAATTGATTTGCTGATTCTTATCTGAAAGCGGACCCCTTGGTCGATGTACATCTTGAAACGATGGTACTTTAGGTGCTCACCCCTCAGGCCGATCGAGAAGCCTGAGTTGACGCCGCGCGCGGGTATATTGGTCGACATAAGCCTTGATAATTGATGGACATAAGCTCTTATGATAATTGGCGGGGCCACTTGTTTATGTGACAAAACATTGAAAACTTGGTTCATTAAATGAATCTTGTGTTAATTTTTTTCATTGCTGAGAAAACTGTGAGTTTTTGAAGAACATAGGCAATGTACGTACCTGAGTTTTGAGATTCTCTCTCTCTTTTATAGTGATGAATGTGCGTTGGCCGCTTGAAGCAACAGATGTGGTCTCATTCCTGCTTTACACATGTAATTCTTTTTTGATTAGTGCAAAATTATGAAATCTGTTTTGGATTTCTTGGTTGAATAGATAATTTGGATCCCTTGAGCTCCGTGCTAATCATTAGCATGTAAAAAGTTATTGACTTGGCTTGATTGTATTTTTGCTTCCATTCCTCTTTCTCATACTGTTGATCATGCGCTTGATGAATGTTATAAACATGTAATGAGGTAATGATGTTATCATCATATCATTCTAATAATTGGTATAAATTTAATACTTATCGCTATTTTCTTAAACTAGTGGTATTAAATTAATACCATTATGGGCCATTATCATTAATATTTTTCATGTTGTTGCATAAGTTGAATTATGGCCTTTTTTATCTGAATTATTGTTAATGTTTTCGGTACAATTACTGGTTCATTTCATCACTGCACCATGGCAACAAATAACATAATAATAACGACAGTCGCTACTATGGCCATAATTCTAGGACTTTCTGCAATAATCTTTGTCAAGACATGAGCTCTTTTTCCTAAAAACGTAACGTAATGAACTTATATAATCACATTTCGTGAACCATAATATTGCTACCATACGCATTTAGAATTCATAACTTACAAAGTGCATATCCAAAATTCACAAACTTGATCACAAATCTCTGACTAATATGTATATTCTCTAGTAAAATTGTCACAATGTTGTCCAACCCAATAGCTTAATAATCAAACATTAGCCGAACTTCAACATAGATTGAGCAGGCAGAATTATCCTCAAATTCATAACTTTGAAACCATAGTGGATGAATTAATATCATAATTAACAAGTCACGATACCTCAATAAGTCAAACATCACAATTAAACATGAAATTATACGATTGACTTCTACCGATTGACATTAGTATTATACTAAATCATAAAACATCAAATGCAAATCTTTAGGTCGAGGAACCAAGAATTACTCACTTTGAATTTGTTCCAAAACCAAAACCTTAATCTCTTCTTCCTCCTCCTTCTCCTCCTTTCTTTCTCTCTCCTCTCTTTCCCCCTCCCTCTGCCGTGAAGCCCCCCCTCCATATATATAGGGGCAAAAAGGGGGGGAAATCTTTGATTTTTTTTTTGGGGGCCAGTCAAACTGCCATTGACCAGTCAAACCGCCATTGACCAGTCAAAGTCAGTTTGACCGGTCAAACTGACTTTGACCGTTGACTTTTCAATTCTCTTTTTTTTTTGAGAGACTTTGCGATGTTAACAGATGTTCAATTATTCATTAGCATTTTAATGAATTATTTGAGAAGTAATCAAAATTCATTTCGAGGCCATTTTGTCGATTCAACCTGCAATCGTACAAATAGAAAATACTGAATTGAAATGAAAAAATGCTAGATTGAAATACGGGGTCCAACTTGATTAATTTGTGATTAAGATGATTTAATGTAATTAGTATGAATATTAGGGTTGGGCCGTTACAGCCTTCCCCCCTTAAAATAAGTTTCGCCCTCGAAACTTGCAGTTTGAAAGGAACTCTTACCGCACTGCAAATAAGTATGGGAATTGGCTTTATTATAGTGACGTGATAGGGATCTGGAACATAGTTCCTGAGCTGTGGGTTGTGAGAATATGTTGTACATGTCCATGAACTGACCTGCTTGAGTGTAACTCAGGTCGTCATTCTGTGTAGTGGATATTTGGAGAAACTTCTGAAACTTTTTACTGTAGATTGTCTATATTATTTTTGAATTTCCTGTATGATCTCATGAAGTTCAGTGGAGCATTTTGAGTTTGGTGATTCTTGGAAGCATCTTGAGGAAGTGTATAAAGAGTATTAATGAAGATTGAGTGAGATTGATCATGCACTCATTTTGTGCATCTTGGGCCAAGTCATTTAAGGGGAAATAAATATTCATGGACTTTCATGGAGCTTTTAGCTTAAAAAGAAGGTAAATATACTATTTGGGAGCTTGTTTATGAGCTTTGCATCAATTTTGGATCAAGAAAATGTCAAGCTTAGTAATCTTAATAGCTTCTATTGAATTCAATGACTCGTTTGGTGAAATTGGAATTCCAGATAATATATGAGAAGTAGGGATTTGTGACTCAGATTTAGCTTGTGCAAGTTCCTGTGAAAGTCTCGAATTAATATGTAGAGCATACCTATGAATGAGAGCGATGAGAATGGTGGTGATGTGAATTATTGCTCATGAAAGAAATAAATAGTGAAGTCAAAATAATCAATAAGGGATTGTTATAGTCTGGCTAAAATAAAGATGGCTATGCATTTCGAGAATCCAAGAATAGAAGGGGTGTTATTGCTTAATTGTGTTGCTGTTTCACGCCTGTTGGTAGTTTTTGGATATGTGAGGTCGAGACCTTTTTGTATATGGTAGTAAATGTAATTCTTTGAAGCTTGCTCCAATGTGTTCGAATGAACGTTTGTTTTGGGTACTTCAGTAGGTTCATCTGCTTTGTGTGTCATGTTTGTTGGAGGGTTTGGAATGTGTCTGATTGAAACTTTGGTATCCTGGATTTGAAGTTGGGGTTAGTACACTGGGATGAGTGAAACGCAGATTCAGAGGAATGAAGGTGGGATGCAGATGAGGTTTAGTAGCATTGTTGAAGGAACAAGTACGAAACTTAGATGGGGTGAAGGGCATACTTCTTACTTAAGAGCTCAAAGAGACGGAAAAAAAAAATCTGATTGCATTTAGCAAGCATAGCCTTGGTTGATAGAGAATTGATGCAAGTCAATTAAATGACGGGTTAAATGATTTTAACAGCAGCTTTGGATGGTTTTATGAAGAAGTCGAAATTAGTGGTTGCTAGTCATTTGGAGATGAAGTGCATAAAGAGGGCATGTTTTATTGAAGAAATTCTTAGGTCATGTCAGTGGCAGATACAATCATTATTAGACTTTCTTAGTTAGATTGGGTAGTTAGAAGGTTGACTTGCAGCTTAAGGTGTGTTCTTTATGAAATATGGAACGGAATAAAAAGGGATTGGGGTATCCGCAAGGTTACCGTTTAGCCACCATCAGCATGAATAAGTCAATAGACGAATTTGGATTTGAAGGGATAGAGTATAAAATAGGCGCAATAAAACAGGCTTAAGTGAAATAAGCTTAAGTAAGATAATAGGATTGCATGGAGAAAGCCAAGGCTATCTTCTAAGAAACGGAATTGAACAACAAGGAAATTGGGGGGTTGTGAAATATACATACATAATTACGCCCTCAATAAAATGAAGAAGAGAAAGGTGAAATACAGATAATTGCGTTCTCAATGGAATGAAAAAGGGAAAGATGAAAGTCAAAAGTATTAGAATGCTGACAACCGCTTAAAATTGAGCAAGAATGGGTTCAACAGTGAACAACAGGGTTCAAGGACATTGCGGATAATGCTAGAAATAGGTACGAACACCGTTAAAGAGCCACGATTTTCTGGAGGTATGAAATTAAAAAAGGACCAGATGTCGCTAGTAAAGTGTTGAGTTAAAAATATATACCGCAAGTGCACGATGTAGCTGTAGCTAGCACACGGCAAGTACGGGTCGTATACCACAGGGAACTTGATTCCAATTACTAGAACTAATTAGATTGCTCAATCTAGGCGATCAAAATCGTGATTGAGAGACTAAACTAAGGGAAACAATAACGACTAAAAGATGAAATAAACAGCAGAAGAGTAAACACCTGGGTTGGAATTAACAGCACGATTATGCTAGTGAATCAGTTACTTACCCAATCAAACATTCCCAAGCATGCATCACAAATAGATAGATTGTCAATTAAGCCAATCTCCTCCCTTTCTCAAGGGTCGAAGACTAATCCTAGAACTCTAGTCCCCTATTTTCAAGGGACTAAAGGTTGAAGGATTACAAGATTCATAATCTCGAATCCCAATTAAAATCTTAACTATTTTCATGTTAAAACCCTAATCGTCTACTAAGGCGCATTAGGTAAAGGTTTCGTCTCTCAACGCTCCCCTAAACCCCAATAAAAAGGATGAATGTTCTTTCGAGCATTTCATCGAGCATGTGACGTGCATAGTAGAATTCATAATTGCAAAACAAGGGGGGAGAAGGGATTGGGTCAGTACTAGATTCAACTTCACATATTCGGCGTCAATCCCAACCTAAGTTGAAGGATTTAGCCTAACATCATCTTTATAACAACAATCGCAATATTCGATTCAATAAACATCACAACCAAACCCTAAATAATCAAAAACAAAAGGAGAGAGAACTAGAATCAAGAACCTGAAATTATGCGAATCAATCAAGGGTAGAATCAACTTCCAATTCAATAGCCAATTCAAAAGTATGAGAAATAAAACCGTATAATGAAACCTAAAAATCGCCTAGAAGCGTTTTGGGGCGAGAGAAACTGAAACTAAAACTGAGTGTCTTCAAAACAGCCCCGAAGGAAGATTTAAGTCGCGACGCGGAACGGGAGTGGCATGGTCGTGCCTCGAGGCACGGGCCCACCGTGCCAAAACACTGCCGAAATCACGCCAGGACCGCACAAGTGGCACGGGTGTGCCACTTGGCACGGCCCAACCGTGCCACATGGCACGGCCGTGCCACTTGGCTGCCTGGCCAAGTGTGCCGGTTCAAGCGGGTCGGCCGTGCTACGCGGCTCTGGTTCTGTGGGACTTCCGTGCAACGCTTCTTCGCAACTTTTCTCGCCTTTTTGGCACTCCTTTCCGCTAAATGTTATTCATCTTCCCGTTTCTTCAATAAAGATCCTGAAAATATCAAAAGATGTTATATGAGTTAAAAGTGTGCTAAAGGGGGCTGATTTGACTCTTCCTAAGCACGATCGAACGTGAAAACGGGGATGAAAATGAGTCAAATAGGGGCTAAAATATGGTATAAAAATAGGTTTATCATGAAGGCAAAGGTTAAGGATCGAGCAAACAAACCAAATATAAGACAAATGAATCAGTTAGGTTTTGTATGCCCATTAGGATTTGTTAAGCGGATGCTCGGGGTCGAGTGGAGGTGAAACAGCAAGGGAACGATACTAGTACATAAATTAGGATGATTAAGAATAGAGTGGATCAAGGACTAAAAATATTTGAGAATGTTGCCGATATACGATTTGTAATGCAAGTAACAGATGACAGATTTGGGAAACGATGGGTAATTAAATATTACCGTGATGTAGATGGAATGAAAATAACTGTAGGCATAAACAATTTAGGCATGGAGGGCAATAAGAATGAAATAGTTCCAATCATTGATCTCATAGGAACCAAAGCCTTGTGCATGAATCCAAAACCAGAATGGTAGGAGAGTAGTTATCTATGTAATGATTGGATATTAAGGGGAAAGAAAAAAAATCACGTTATCATTGAATTAATAGCCATGGTAAATAAGCTGAGCAGAGGTAATCAGTGGAAGCATGAGAGAGATGTGATCTATCATAATGGTAGGGATTCCCTTATAGACATTAAAGTCTTGAGAAAATTCAATGAAGGAAAGGATGGGTAGTGAAGTATTGCTGCAACAATTGTATAGTTTGCAATACTTTATGAAAGGAATTACAAATTAAAGTATATATGTTATTGCATAATAAGGGGGTGGGTAGCTTTTAGGTGGTAGCCAAAGAGATCAAGAAGGGTGTTAAGAATGCTGTTAACTTAGGCAGACAGGAGGGCCTATTATCAAGTGTGTAGAGGTCAGTGGACTCTCATTTGGATCAATACTTGGAATTCATGCCAATAAAGTTTTGAGGACTTAAAAGGATCAAAGGAAAATTGCCGAGATTTTAATTGATACCCAAATATCTCATGGATTTTAATGTCCCTCAATCCTTTGTTGTTGTACCTGAAGGGGTGTTAGTTATGAAAATGCTCTTTTGAAATTTGACATCTCACCCTTCACTTGTAATATTTTCATAAGATCCATACAACCGACGAATATATGCATGCTTAACTTATCTCATCAATTCGCTACCAACATGTTCGGTAATGTGTCGACAGTCCCCAACGTTCCATTCTAATAATCATGGCACTTAGTATGCTTCTCGAATGATTACTTGTTTTCCAAAATCTTATTTACTCCTAGCAATGAGGTCCAATGATTATGCTTCCACAAAAACAACAAAACCATCGATATATTTGATATAGGCTCAAGCCTCTTCCCTACGGTTTCACATTTGTAGATGATCGTCTTTTCCTGATTCTTGTTAATCCCAAAAGCTTACTTATCAAATTACCTGATGCTCCACAAGGCATAATCTTCCCTTCTTAAAATATTTTACCCCATCTAATGAGTATTGTTGAGCCCCTCAACACGCATGACCTAACCCATAATAAGAGAAATTATTGATATCGTCTTCTTAGAATCTTTTAATACTTATTGAACTTCAGTTGTCAACCCAAGTAAGCTTCTGTACATAGTCAAATTTGTCGACCTCACTATACCTTGTAATTTCCCTACAATACCCTTAAAAACTTTTGAAAATATTTCCAAATGTTGTTGCTTGATGGTCTGCATTAAAAAATCCATATCTTTCATCCCTGATCTCCAAAGAAGATGTAAAATCAAATATGAAAGATCATGATGTCTGCTAAAAATTTTGTTGAGGACATGAAGCATGATTTACATGGTAAGGTTCCTAAACCTCAAAACTGCGTAATTCCAGAGCCTATTGAAAGCTAACTCCTCAAGCTATCACTAAACCAATCATGAATTTTTGATGCACCAATTGATACCAATGTTCTCCCCAAGTAACACTTGTTTCGGGTCTGCTGTTAGCTCACTAACCATATATCTGCAATCGTTTTTCAAGTGCCTTCTGAGGTATGCTACCTAACACCCATTCATGGTAATCTCCAAGTACCTGTAAATTTTGATTAATAAGTGTAGTCATCATCGACCCAACCATACTGTAGAATTCTCTCTCACACATCCCCATGTTGATTGCCCAAATGGAGGCATACGTATTTCTATGATCTAGGTCAACGACCTGAATTTTAGAACGTCCCCTAAGATTCCAAGTATAATATCCCCCTACATTTATTACTGACTGACTTTGTCACTGCCAAACATGCATCTAAGGAATAATGACCCATCCGCACCTAGTAGTCGATAGCCCCATAGGTTCACATACTTCATAGGCACCTTAACAACAACACCTTCTTGGTGTGACATCTTATCTTGACCCATGTCATCAATATGAGATCAGTTTGCATCACTTAGGCTATTGAATTGCCCAACAGGACCGAATTGCCCAACAGGACTCCTCATACTCAATGATTATGGTAAAGCATCCATGACACTGTGATAGGCCCTCAGCATTCTCATTTCTGTAACTTTGCGATATACCCAAACATTAGGTATTCAGGATAGGTGAATATTTTCTAAAACATCCCCATGATGCACTTATACATATGAACCCCTGGTCACATATTCGTCTTACTGATCTAGCCTACTTCATAGGCATCCCTATAGCTTACAGAAACCTAGCTCTGATACCATAACTGTAACGCCCACAATGGCTAATGTTGGTTATCCTAGCTAACCATAATTTTATTAATTTGCAGCGGAAGACTTTTGTTTGAATGGAGGCGTTACCGCCGTTCCGTGATGGAACAAGGCTAACTGGCTTACTAACTTTGGAATGAAATAAATATTTGTTCCCTCATGCAAATCATAATATGCGTGGTAACTTAGCACATCCATCCTAAACTCTATTGACCTCAAAGGTTCAAACGTACAACTATATATAATTTTTCGGGGGCTACCTACCATCACTGTGAGCATTTGGCTAGCTACCCTACAGCTCTTGTTTGTTTCTTGGTGCCTTCTGGCCTGCTAGGATGATGAGAGGTTCATGGATCCCATACCTAAAACAGAAAGCATGAAAACATGCGAATGGTGAGCCGAAGCTCAATACGTACATTCTCATGCAATAAAATAAGTTTGATGTGGAATTAGTTGGGCCGGCCGCATTTTAAAATATTTTGTTTTGCAAACAGGAGAGAGAGAATGTATAAGTAAAATTGATTTGCTGATTCTTATCTGAAAGTGGACCCCTTAGCTTGGTCGATGTACATCTTGGAACGATCGCACTTTAGGTGCTTACCCCCCAGGCCGATCGAGAAGCATGAGCTGACGCCGCGCGCGGGTATATTGGTCTGCATAAGCCTTGATAATTGATAGGCATAAGCCCTGATGATAATTGGCGGGACTACTTGTTTATGTGACAAAACATTGAAAACTTGGTTCATTAAATGAATCTTGTGTTAATTTTTTTCATTGCTGAGAAAACTGTGAGTTTTTGAAGAACATAAGCAATATACGTACCTGAGTTTTGAGATTCTCTCTCTCTTTTATAGTGATGAATGTGCGTTGGCCGCTTGAAGCAACAGATGTGGTCTCATTCCTGCTTTACACATGTAATTCTTTTTTGATTAGTGCAAAATTATGAAATCTGTTTTGGATTTCTTGGTTGAATAGATAATTTGGATCCCTTGAGCTCCGTGCTAATCATTAGCATGTAAAAAGTTATTGACTTGGCTTGATTGTATTTTTGCTTCCATTCCTCTTTCTCATACTGTTGATCATGCGCTTAATGAATGTTATAAACATGTAAGGAGGTAATGATGTTATCATCATATCATTCTAATAATTGGTATAAATTTAATACTTATCGCTATTTTCTTAAACTAGTGGTATTAAATTAATACCATTATGGGCCATTATCATTAATATTTTTCATGTTGTTGCATAAGTTGAATTATGGCCTTTTTTATCTGAATTATTGTTAATGTTTTCGGTACAATTATTGGTTCATTTCATCACTGCACCATGACAACAAATAACATAATAATAACGACAGTCGCTACTATGGCCATAACTCTAGGACTTTCTGCAATAATCTCTGTCAAGACATGAACTCTTTTTCCTAAAAACATAACGTAATGAACTTATATAATCACATTTCGTGAACCATAATATTCCTACCATACACATTTAGACTTCATAACTTACAAAGTGCATATCCAAAATTCACAAACTTGATCACAAATCTCCAAATAATATGTATATTCTCCAGTAAAATTGTCACAATGTTGTCCAACCCAATAGCTTAATATTCAAACATTAGCTGAACTTCAACATAGATTGAGCAGGCAAATTTATCCTCAAATTCATAACTTCAAAACCATAGTGGATGAATTCATATCATAATTAACAAGTCACGATACCTCAATCAGTCAAACATCACAATTAAACATGAAATTATACAATTGGCTTATACCGATTGACATTAGTATTATGCTAAATCATAAAACATCAAATGCAAATCTGTAGGTCGAGGAACCAAGAATTACTCACCTTGAATTTGTTTCAAAACCAAAACCTTAATCTCTTCTTCCTCCTCCTTCTCCTCTCTTCTTTCTCTCTCCTCTCTCTTCTTTCTCTCTCATCTCTTTCACCGTCCCTCTGTCGTGTGTGTGTGGCGTGAGCCCCCCTCCATATATATAGGGGCAAAAAGGGGGGGAAATCTTTGATTTTTTTTGGGGGGGGGGAACCGCCATTGACCGGTCAAAGTCAGTTTGACCGGTCAAATTGACTTTGACCGTTGACTTTTCAATTCTTTTTTTTTTCGAGAGACTTTGCGATGTTAACAAATGTTCAATTATTCATTAGCATTTTAATGAATTATTTGAAGAGTAATCAAAATTCATTTCGAGACCATTCTGTCGATTCAACCTACAATCGTACAAATAGAAAATGCTGAATTGAAATGGAAAAATGCTGGATTGAAATGCGGGGCCCAACTTGATTAATTTGTGATTAAGATGATTTAATATAATTAATATGAATATTAGGGTCGGGCCGTTACAATAATATAGAAAAAAAAAACTGCTGCTACATGATCAATGATTTGTCGTCATTGATTAAAAAAAAAGGAGCATTGAGTAGTCATATTATGTACAATATGTTATTGGAATTGTCTAAGATTTAAGACTTGTGTCACCAGAATTATGTTTCTTTTTCCATGGTCAAATTAGGCTCTCTTTTTGTCTTTGCTAAGAAACAAAAATACGTTAAGTATATAGGCAATTCTTTTAACAAAGGTTTGCCTAAATTGCCATTATTGAGAATGAAATGAAACTCAATCTTTGTGAAGGGGTTTAGTATTGCCCCAAATATGTGAATTATTATATCCATACTTCAGTACTATTCATTGGCAAAAGAGATATCGAATTCTACTCTTCAAAAATTTATGAGAAAGGGTAAGTGTATTTTATAACCATAATACACTATAATAATGTCTGTTTTGAAAAGCTTAATATGAATACAATACAATTCCAATGCAATGATTTAAATTAAAAGAGAATTAAACTTAGAATCTGATATACCTAAAACTTTAGTATAATTACTAGGTCAAGGCTTCATTGATATCCTCTGGCACTTTTCGGGTGTGTGCTAGAAGAGATTATTATGCTGAGAATTTCCTATACTCAGCATGAAGTGACTGGGATCCTCATCACGTACACTAGCTAGCGCAGTAGCGGTAGCTTGATCGCTTCATGGGCCATGGAGGCTTTATCTTTCTTTCATTCCAGAGTGTCCTACTAACCGTGCGTGGCCGGGTATATCTAATATCAATGCCCTTTCTAATCCGTACAGCTTCAGGCCACTAATTCCTCCTCAATGAAAATGAAAGGCAGAATGATGCTTCTTGATAAAAAGAACATAAGCATTGTTTCAAGTCTAAAAGAAAAAGAATGATGCTCATTGCATATTGTTACACATAGTCCATCCATATTTAAGACATGTGTATACCATGTCATAACACTAAAGTTGTGTTCGACAGCAACATTTGGAGTACTGTTTAGCATTGTGACAAAGAAAAAATACTAATTAACCAAATATTGGTGTTCGGCAAGTTGGTATGCGAGGTAGCATTTCAAGTGGTATCTCTTTAACTAGTGCTTTTGAAAAGCCTTCAAAAGTAGCATTTCACCTTTTTTTTGTCAAAAAATACCCTCTATTAATTTTATTTTTAGTAAATTAACCTTATCCTTTTATGTCAATAACAAAGTTTACCAAACACAATTTCTTCAACCACTAGTATAAACAAGTAAACAACTATCTGCTAACAACAATATTAAAATGACTATCTACTATTTAAACAATACTTATTTGCCACCTAAACTGTTATTCGTTATCTAAACAACTAATTTTTCTGAACAAACCTAAAAGTTTCAACAAAAATAAATTAAAATATTTAAATTAGGATATCTTAATTATCACATCCATTAGACTTGAGGATCTAAATTCAGATATGATTTAATATATACATACATTTCATATTGAATATAACTTCTGAGTAGACCCAATGAATATATTTTTTTAAAAAGGTTTTTCTTGTAATTTTATTTGTATGGTGTGTTGATTATCAATTATTTTTTAATGGTCTATAGAAGCCACAAAAGGACCTCACAATATAATTATAATACATAAGAGAATATGAGAATTGAACTTTGTAATCTAATGTATCCAGAACTTCAGTTTTAATTACTAGTATACGAATTATTGACGGATATCAGGTGCTCCATCAACACCAAAAATGTATAAACAACCAATCTTTCGCAAGGAATCCCATTTTTACTGTCATCTGCAAAAGTATGTGGTTGAGAGTTGACAATTGGACCCATAATAAGTGCATAAATGAATAAACTGTCTTGAAAAAAAGGTTGGATAAGAAAAGATGGAAAGGAAAAGCCTACAATGAAATGGAAAAAGATGAGATAAGATGAGATTCTCTATAACGCTTTCGAACTAATGAAAACAATAATACCGATACAATCGAATAATGCAGTGGACCACAATAAAGGACTCATCCTTTCAAAGTGGGTGAGATCCTTTAGCATAGTGCCAAACAATTCTTATACCTGACTATAACAATAATAATAACACCATCTAATATAGATCTCAAATTTAATTTTAAGGTGTGTTAGGTAATTCTATTGTATAAATTTTTCATGTTGCAATATACTTTTCTTGTATATATTAAAACCCCTTTATATATCCTGTGCGTAGGATGATTTAAACCTTCTTAATTAAACTCTAAGTTCACATAAATTGAAAGTAGGGTTAATCAAGCCTGCAACTTTTGATAAGATGTCCTTGAAAACATATGTTTGTGAATTAGAAAAAACTTAAATGGTGCGTTTGGTAGAAGTGAAAATCATTTTTTCGAAAAATAATTTTTTCATTTTATGGTGTTCGGTTAAACAAGGGAAGCAAATTTGTTTTTAGGGGAATTAAAATCATTGTCCCTAGAATGAAAGAAAATATTTTCACTTTGAATGGAACGTAAGTTGATTTTACGTTTCTTTGGTGCTCATGTAGTTTCACGTTCTTTCTCTTTTCCGTGTCTATTTCCTTGACATATGGATCGAAGATTAAGGCAATGACATATAGTTCGAAGATTAAGGCAGCATATTAAAGATTAACAAAACCGTATCCCGATGCCGATACCGATACCGATACCGATACCGATACCAATTCCGTTGTCGGTGAATCTAACAACCATGATTTCACCGAAATCCAAAACGCTCGAAGGTGGGAGATCAATAAGCTTTGCGAGCATCAAATTGCTGGCAGTAGGTAAGATCAAAAAAATCGATAAATGTACATATTGTCACAACTATGATCTGGATTACACCAATATTGTAATATAATTCCCCAAAGAACAAAATATAAATTCTTATTTTTCTGAATATCTTACTTATTTTTGTTTTTTCCACTAATGTGCCTCTTTTTAGTTTTTTTTGTTCATTTTTTCCTAATCAAGCTCATTTTTCATAAACTTCATTTTCTCTTTTACCAAACAACTGAAAATATAAGTTGAAAATCATTTCATGAAAAATTATTTTACACGAAAAATAGTTTTCTAGGAAAATGATTTTCAACCCTACCAAACACACCCAAAATAGAAAAAACCAATGCAATGATAAAATATTCAAAACATATGCTGAGCTCAAGCGTAATTAGAGTCTAAATCCTCGATTATTACAATATTTAGATAACTTTCACTAGGAATTACTTGACCCACACGTAAACTACATAACATGCATACGATAAAATTACAAACATTATTAGTCGTACGTCCAGCGTACCACATTATATATATGTTGGTTATAGAATACACTCAGATATATGATGATCACTGATAATGTCGAAAATTAATTATCATTAAACCCTGTGCTTCTCGATCTTCCTCTGGAGTTCTTCCTTTCTCGCGCCAACAACCTTGTCAACCTCTTTCCCTCTCTTAAGGAACAAGAAACTTGGCATTGTTTGTATTCCATACTCGTTCGCCACACTCTGTTTAATTTCATGATAAATATGCATGCTTTAGTTTGCGTTATTAGCATATAATCTTATGAAATGAACAATTGAGTTTTCAATTTCAAGATGGTAATGATCTTTGTTTTTTTTGTGTGTAGGTTAAGATATGAAGAGGACATACAAATAACTCATCCACATCGATCTTGACAAAATCGACATTAGTATACTTGGCGGCATATTCTTTGAAAGTTGGCTCCATGTACCGGCATGGTCCGCACCATGTAGCCGTGAAGTCAACCACAACCTTGAATATATAGATTAAATTAGACACGTCAATGACAAGAAAAATTAACCATAGAATTAAGTTAATCAACGACTTTTTCTTGGAGGAACTAAATTACCTGTGTTATGAATAATATTTTTGTCTTCCGAGAGTTTCATTCAATGTGGTGTTTTCTAGGCTAAAAAGTGCTCATGCATTTTTCTCCTATTTTTATCAACCTCAAAAATAAAATAAAAGTAGTTAAATGTGCATGTACCAATCCGTTGGATGCCTTGGAGGCCTCAAAGAAAGCCTTCCAACTGGCAGTGCAGTGAAAGGCAATGATCCGGTTGGTGTTGGCCGGAGTTGAACCCAGAGCAGGAGTTGGAGGTGGAGCTAGAGCTGCAGGTACTCGGGCTTCCGGGAAGGCAGACGGAGGAGCGCGAATATCCGGATTGGGGCGATAGGTAGGCCGACCATAAGTAGAGGGAAAGGGAGGAACAGTAGTTGCAGTAGCAATGGGTGCCCTTGTTTCTCTAACGGTACTAGACCAATTAGCCCCCATATCTTTGATATCTAGTGAGGTAGTTTTACTATTTTGGAATTAGAAGAGGCAATGTCTAGCTAATGAAGTTAAAGTGGGGGGGGGGGGGAGCTAAAATTTGGTTGTTTGTAGGAAGGATTCTTTTCTTAGATTTTGTGTTGAGTTGCGAGTTGGGAAAAACTCGATGCCAATGGGGTGCTTTTATAGAGGAAAAACAGTGTACGTATACTAACTACACGAATTTGCTGATGCCTCTTGTCTTGTAGGCTATTCCACGTACATTGTGCTAGATTTTTTCTTTAGCCTCTCAATTCTTTGCTTTTTTGTTCTTGTTTCTTAGGCTTGCCTCTGTTGGAAATATTACGCATGAGTGAAGAGCACTACATTGTGAGTTTAAATAGAAGGATCATGGTATATAAGTTAAGTGGACTACTCTTCGTATTATCAATTAGTTTTAAGATGAAATAGCAGTTGAACTTGTTGCCGTGAACTTTGGTTGAAGTGGACTCTCTCTTAGATTATGTCCAACAGCCTCCAAAAAATATGTCCCCTCCCTTTATTTTAATAAAGTAATGCTTTTCATGTATATTTAGTGGGGCATGAAATTTGGTACCTTTCATTACTTAGCCTGAGCTAATTTAATTTCATTGTTATTGAATTCAATTTTGCATGTTGTTATATATATATTTTTTTGGGTCATTGCTATTCAATTCAATTTCCCATATTGTTTTTCTTCTTCTTCTTCTTCTTTTTTTTTGTTTTGTTTTGCGTTAAGTTGTTCATACACTAGACATCAGGGGCTAAGTAGCTATCTAGCACAAAGAGCTAGTAGGGGCAGTTAGGGCAAGGGAGGTGGGCTATCGCTTGATAAATCTAAGGTGTGGTTTTAAAATTCGTTTTTTATGAACTAAAACCTCCAAGTGAAAATTAAGGTTGTCAAATATGTCATCCAACCCCTCAAAAAAAAAAAATCAAATTCATGCACTTTATTCTGTTGTTCAGTAAAAATGTGCACATTTCTTTCCATAATAGTTTTATATTTATATTAGACCCCGGCTCTAAATTTTAAAAATTTAACATGTGATTAATCATTTGTTACTCCTTTGACAACAACAAAATTAAAGTAGACGACAATTAGATTGTATTTCAGATACTATGTCGGCTTAGATAATCAAGAAAAATATTTTAAGTGTACAATAACTTTTTCGACTATCTAAAAAAGAAATAGAATCTAATCACCAACCACAATAAAGATGGAATACTAACAAGCATGCTCATTGAAAATTACAAAGCTAAGAACTTTGTTCAGATGGGGGAGGTATAACCATGCAAACCAAGGGCCAGAAAATGATTTGCCGTAAAGTGTTACGTTCCAAATAGGTAAAGAACAATTGCCTTTTCATCTTACCAACAATTCAATTATTTCTAATTAACTTTTGCATGCAAATTATGCCCAACTAAGCAAGGTTCTTTTCTAATTAAACAGATCAAGATGCAGTAACGTTGAGGTTTCAAAGTCTAATTTGAAGGCAAAAGATAGCGACGTAACTCGTTTTTCTGTTTGATTCCTAGAGATTGTTCTAACGTAAGAGAAATTAAACGAATGCATGCATCACAACCAATGGCGGAGCTATGTGTGTGTAAAGGGTGTCCATTGACACTCTAGCTTTTGGGGGAAAAAATTTAAGTATTAGGATTTTGGGGAAAAAAAAGGTATATATATTATTTTGTTTGCATACAAAGTATGAAGCAGCCAGTACTCTAGTGGAATGAGGTGCTTGGATGTTGCTTGTGGAGAGGTGGGGTTTACATGTTCAAGTTAGTACAACTGTAGTTTTGTGACTCTTTTTTTTTTAAAATAAGAGACATATTGCTTGTCTATATATTATGTAGTTTGCATAAAGAGCAGGAAGCAGGGGTGTGAGGCTTTCAGATGTTGCTTGTGCAGGGGTGTAGGTCGTATGTTTGAGTTAGTATAACTACAATTGTATAGTTTTTCTTAAAATAATATACATAATCACATATTGTGGCGTATAAATTTTGTGTCACAAAAAAATATGTAGAAAATGTATTAAAAAATTAGAGCACAATTTAGATAAACATTAGTTGTACTGTATCGTATAGTTTGACATCCTAAAATTCGAACCCTGACTCTGCCTTTGATCACAGCATCAGATTAATGCAATCATACAATTAGTTCAAGTAATTGTCCAAAAGTAATGCTGTATAATTGGCTAAAGTCTTAGCAAGATTCCCTCTTAATGCTGTACAAAGAGCTTTTTTTTCCCCTCTCTTTTTAAATTTTCTACACATGGTGAAAAGTGAAATTTTTTCCCTCGTCTAGGAACATTCTTAATTGGTTCCCTCGTCTAGGAACATATTTATTATTTTATATGTTTTTTCCTCGACAAATTTGCACGTGAAGATGATCGAGTTAGATTGGCATTGACATTCCTTCTCGTGCTTTTTGAAAAGGGTGGTATTCCTTTGCTCCTGTCTTATGCTTCATCGTCAGCTCCACTTCATTCATTCATAAAGGTTGATTGAAGCTGCCATTTATTGCCCTTTTTTCGATTTTTTAAATGATACTTTTACTTGTGAGCCACTGAAGGTGCAGAGTGAATAAACCTGAATTTAGCACTGTAGATGTAGGATTATGGTTAGATTTCCCACTTTTAATTACGTTGTAATTAATCTTTTTTCCCGGGGGGCGGGGGACGAATTCCCCACGGACCCCACCTCAGGTTGATTAAGAATATTGCATGTGGCCATGTTGGTGAACTTTCAGTCTTTCACAACTGTTTGAGTATTCAAAACCTACTACTACAAGACAAAACGTATTGGGCCACGCACAATTTCGTGGCCTTAGTATTTGGGCAACAAAAACAGTTTCGCGGGGAGTTCGACGTTTGAACTGCGACGTCCATTGTTTGGTCGTTGAATTTTGAACTCGACGTTCATCTTCCGCGGATTAGACCACAAAAAATTTTGACGTCGTGGCTTGGGATGCACCTTGAAATGTAAAGTTTTCGTCGCCTTTATGTGCTGAGGACCACGATAAATACCATAGCGGTCTGCGTAATGGGCTTAGTTCTTGCTTTGTGGGCATTTTCTACGATAGGGACCATGCTTGTTTTTTGTGGTCTTAAGGTCCTTATGAAGTTTATTTTCTTCTTTGGTTGGCCATGTTCATGTATGGGCACATTGTATGTGCCCATGTGCGACAAAAATTTTTCTTTGCCAAGTTCCTCTTTTTTTTGGGGGGGGGGGGGTGTTAGGGCTAGAAGGGGTAGCAATAATCGATTCAAATAGTATTTTAATATTATTATTACAACCTTGGAGGAGATGCAGAACCTAAGTTTATAGAAAACCATACAAAATAACATGAAATGTTAAAACATAATTGTCCTTGAGAAATTAGCAAAGAGAACATTTACATACACATTCCAATCACATAGCTAGGTTTGGAGAAGCTAGAGGAGCTTCTAACATTGACAAGATTTTGTAAAACCATAATGGTTTCCAATATATATGAAAGATATCCAAAATACATATATATATATATATCCAACCTCCAAAATGTGCAAAATCAAAAGTTTACTGCCAAGCTTATCGTCGCTATGTGCAAAATGAATGATATATCCCTGGATAGCTGTTCCTTACCAAAAGAAAAGCCAATTGATCCTAAAAAAACCAAAAACCATGGTCAACAAAAGAAGGGTAACATGAAAATACAAAGCCTTTGCATCTTATTGATTCTAGGTAACACTTTCGTTACTTTGATCTTGATTTTCCTCCATTAATAAGATTAATAGGCAAAGAGAACTTATGAAAGCCTAAAATATAACCAACCAAACAATAAATTACAAGGTCATAGACAAAATAAACCAAACCAATATCATATCCAAAATACCTCTTGCAAATTCTGTCATATAAACTAAAACAAGAAATACCAAGGCAAAATGATATGATATCCCATGATTCAAACTTACTAATACTAATAGGCCAAGCTAGCAGCAACTCACAATAAATTAAACTATGAGTTTGTCTTCAACAATGTAAATTATATTACATTACTACTCCAAACAAAATTCACAACAATTGGATCATAGTCTAGCACAATAAATTGGCAGCTAGAATTGTAGTGCTTTTCTACTGATAGTACTGATACTATTGTCTCTAGCATATTTTGAGTTCAACAAGCTGGCATGTGCTGGACTTGCCAATGTTATTGAAGTAGGTAACTCCAGGTCAACAACATTGCACACATTCGATAAACATCAACACCAATGTAAACATCAATCATTCTGGGGAGAAGGAAGAAAAACCTCAAAACCAACTTCATGAAAACCATCAAGAACACAACTTTATGAATAAAAAGCTGCTACCTAGTACTAGTACCAATACAAAACATTCAAGTGCCCACTAAAATCCATGTCCAACAGTTCAATTGTAGTGAATCCAATCAAGGGTGTTCAGAGTGCATTAGGCAATTCCTTACCCACAAAATAAAAATGCAAAACAAGCAAATAAACTGGGCAAAAAATAGAAGATAGAGCGGAGACCAGGTAGATTAAGAGAAATGAAAAGGACCTTGCAAGAAGATGAGTGAAGGGCCATCTGAAATTTTGACAAGTCTAATATTATCCTGGATTACCGGAAAGGGGAGTATCATCAGTATTCATTCAGAGTTAAAAGTTCCATTTTCCCTGTTGTGGACGGACGGATTCAGCTCTCACACTCTGTAAGAGCCTCTAGCTTCTGAGCCGCCTGTGTGGCTGTGGCTGTGGCTGTGGCCGTAGGTGTGGGTGCACTCCATTTTTTTTAGTTTTTCTTTTTCTTTTTTTTAAACAATCCACGACCCTTGGGAAAAAGTTGTGGCTAGCACGGTAGCACCGCGACAATCCATTTTCCGTAATTGATTTGGCGAGGCATATTGAGACTTCTTCTACAAAGTGCAAATTAAAAATTAAAGAGATCCCCAAAAAACATCGCACACATTCGATAAACAATAAATTAAACTATGAGTTTGTCTTCAACAAGGTAAACTATATTACATTACTACTCCAAACAAAATTCCCAGCAATTGGATCATAGTCTAGCACAATAACATTGCACACATTTGATAAACATTGCACAGGTTTAGATGACCACAAGACAAGACCAGAAGACTGCACAACAAGACCACAAGCCCAGCTCACATCCGATAAACATTCGATGAACAGCACAGCAACACAAGACCAGCTCAGCACATACACATTACCATATCATCATCTTGACAGTAGCACAGACTCTTCAATTATAAGGGATACAACAAAAACACAATTTCAGACCATACATAACTACAACAAGGCCATAAACATTGTATAGGTTTAGATGACTATTGCACATCAACAACTCCACACATGACCGTCAATTCCACAGGACCTAGCAGTCCCAATGTGAGAGAAAGAGAGCGAAGAGAGAATGAGAGAGAAAGAGAGAAGAAGAAGAAAGAAGGGGGGGGGGGAGAGGAAAACACATGAGGGGGTAAAGAAAGAAAGTTACCTCAACCATTTATTGTGGAATATAAAGTCTTATAAGATCAAATAGCTCTTCTCTAATGTTATTCTCCCTCTCAATTGCGTCTTGTTTTCATTTGTTTTCTCTCTCCATAGCTTCCTTGTGCATATGTTCTATGTTTGTTTTCAGCTCCAAGTTGGCAGCTTTCAGCTCACCAAGTTCACCCTACAATGCAACCTCCTTCTGTTGCAGCTGCTGTAACTGGGCGGTGAATTCGACTCTTATGTGGTTGGATTCCTCTTCATTTCTACCTCTTCTAGGTGGCACCGGTCCAGGCCCAAGTCCTCTATGATAACCAGGTTTCTCGTGGAGAACTTCAGCATAAGCCTCCTTTAGAGAGAGATTGTCAACACCATGCTTTTGAATTTGATCCTCATGCAACTTCTTGAACTCCTTATATTTCACTTCTCCTTCAGGATCCCATTTTCCATCTTTATGTCTTGTTTACAACACAAGATGTAAATAGTGTCAATGTTAGCTCCTAATTTGTCATATATGGGAAGGGGGTAATTGTACAAAAAGATCAAAAATGTGAACTTTTTTATCTTCTCCCATAGCTGCACATATGGAGGATCTTGCGGAATTTCTGTAGTTTGCTCTTTAGTGGGTCCTTGTGTTGAGTCTTTGGCCAGATTATACAATGGCGTTATCTACAAAACAAAAACTTTAGTTAATAAATTTTAATGATGTATAATCATAAGGAAATAAATAAGACATGGCAAACATACCTTGTCATGATAAATTCTAGCAGTTGACTTTGCATCATTTGAAGGCTTAATCTTCTGACTCAACCTATTACTCTGATTTTTTTCACTGATATGCTACAGTAGTGAACATATTAAAATCATAAGCAAAGCCCCAATCCTGTACTAACAAGTAATCTTAGAAACATATTTATCAACACTGATCATCCGCTGCCCCCCTAAAAAAAAATTCGATAATACAAAACTTGTTGCTTTGGATCAGCCCAATGGTTAACTGGCCAATTCCATTTATCTCTATTCACTTCTGGAGGCTTATCCTTAATTGCTTCGGTTACAGTATTTCCTACAAAGTGTTCCTCCTTCAGCCTATATCGCCAACCTCTGAACAACATCATGCATTGCAATTCCACAGCACGAGCCACATCAATGCCTTCAGCTTCTGGTGGAAAATTCCACTCTGCCTGCATATTACAAATTCATTACATAGTAGGCATTACAATTCATTAGTATCCAACCTTAGTTTTCTTGCGTGAGTCGTATAAAACAATCTGACTAAAACATTGCAATCTATCATAGTGCATAGTCATGGTTACCTGAATTTTATCAAATAATCTTTTCTTAGCATCTTTATCCATCCTTACCCAATTCCTATAACAAAATGGTGGAAAATGAATCAAGTGGTCTAACTGAAAATGTTTTTTTATGATCCATATATATTAATTCTACGTGTCTATGAAAAAGGTACCTTGCATCTAGCGGATAGAACTCCTTCACCCATTTGCTACACTCACCAATAAAGCGATTGGCATTTTTACCAACAACGC
>JACYFF010003369.1:90744829-90754900 GCA_017589665.1 Selenicereus undatus | reverse complement strand
TATATTGACTCCCGTAGTAACCTAGGAAGTTTTGATGAAATGCAAAATTAATTAACATTTAGTAAGAGATTAGTACACAAACAAAGGATATGCATAGGCTTGGTTGATTCAATTGAAAAACAAACAGAATATTAAAATACAAGCTGTCATCCATGAAAAACGTGGAAGATATGTACATAGAAAATATATGCATGAGATCTTATTTGATTAAACTTGATTGCTAGAATAAAAACAATTAAGGAATTCACTTGAACTGCATTGAGAAGTCTTGGAAATTATATTTTATGCTCCTTGATATCCTCCAACAATGAGATGCAAATTAAAGCAAATTAGGAAAACATCTCATCTTAACTAAAGGACATTATGAGCTCTCCTATTACAGGAAAAGAATTACAGCAAATATTGTTTAAAGCCAAGGAGCAAAATCATATCAATCAAAGACCACGAACGGAGGCATGAAAACAAATTAAATGCTGTCAGGATCCTGAAAATCAGCGTCAGATTGGCCTGATCAGAATTGCCTTCTTGGCTCACGTCCAGAACTGAATATAAATAGAGGACACATGGACATGCTGCAGTACAATGAAAGAAGCAAGTGTGACAGCATTAAGAATCTTCATTTAATCTATTAAGTATTTTTGTGACAAAGAGCTGTTGAGTGACATTAAGGAAATCCTTGTTAATGTGCGAACTTGAGAGTTGGTGTGAGGTCACAACTTTTCCCGTACTTTAATCAAGAGGTTGATTTAAAGTATTCGGGATCTCTAGATCAGCGAGGTAACTCTGAGAGACTGAGAGTTCATCTTAATAAGAATCTTGAGAGTTGAATCCTAGAGTTGGATAACTCTAGGTGGGGACCTAAGCCTGTTGGAGGTCCAACCTCGTTAAAATATCGTTGTGTCTCTTGTCTATTTTATTTCTGCATTTAATTTCTGTCTTCAAAATTTGTTTTTAAATATTGTACAATCTCCCTATTCACCCCCCTCTAGGGTGAGTTGACTCTTCAATTGGTATTAGAGTCAGTCCTGCACTCTGTGACTTAATAGTTGAGTGGGTGATGATCATGGCTTTCTTTGGAGATGTCAACACTGAAGGACGCTCAACTGTTAGACCCCCTTTATTTAAAGGAAAAATTTTTCTTATTGGAAAAATACTATGCAGATTTTTACTGAATCTACTGACATGGAATTATGAAAAATTGTGAACAATGGTCCATATACTGTGCCTAAAATAAAAAATGACAAAGGGGAAGATATAGATAAACCAAAATATCAGTATACTAGTATTGATTGGGAAAGACTCACTAAAAACTCTAGAGCTAAACATATTCTCTATTGTGGTTTAGATGCTAATGAGTATAACAAAATCTCTGCCTGTAATACCGCCAAACAAATCTGGAATAAGTTAATTGTTACATATGAAGGAACAAGTCAAGTTTGCGAGACTAAAATGAATATGTTTGTTCATCAATATGAATTGTTTAAAATGCAGGATGATGAATCTATAAAGGACAAGTTCACTCGGTTTACTGTTATTACCAATAATCTAAAATCACTTGGAAAGAGCTACTCAAATGAAGAAATGGTAAGAAAGATTCTTCGGTGTCTTCCAAAGAATAAGTCGGGACCAAAGGTCACTGCTATTGAGAAAGCTCAAGATCTCAAGAAACTGGAAATTGATAACCTCCTTGGAAAACTCCTGACCCATGAGATACATCTCAAAGAGGAAGATGGAGAAAGTTCCAAGAAAGGAGTTGCCCTCAAGGCCAAGAAAGAAGAATGTCCATCATAAGATAAAGATCGAGATAGCGATGATGATGAGGCCTTCTCTCTCATTGTGCGAGGCCTTAATAAAATGGGGATGAAGAAAATATTTAATCAACGAGGGTTCAACACCAAAGGGTCCACGTCGAATAGAAATGAAAAGTTCACCAAAGGTAAATTTTTTAATAAAGATAATGCTAACATTAGCTCTTGCTATGGTTGTGGTATGCCAGGTCACCTCTTAAAAGATTGCCCGTTAATTCAAAAAATGGGAGAAAAAAGGAGATTCAAGAAAAAAAAAAAAGAGCGATGGTTGCCGCCTGGAGTGATAGCGAGACGAGCGATAGCAATAGCGAAAGCGATGAAGAATGTACCACCTATCTGATGGCCAAATATGCACAAGAGGGTAAACAATCTGAACATGGAAGCACTAATGAGGTGGATATATCAGCACTATATGAATGCTCTAAAGATGAACTAATTGATGCCTTAATTAGCTTTGCGAACCTAGAACAAAAGTATATGTCTAGATATAGAGACCTCAAGAAAAAAACTACGAGAACTAAACCAAAAAAAATTTTATCCTGAAAAGTCGAGTAAAGAACTTCATGACAAAATTAAAACTTAGAAACTGAAAATGCTGAATTATCAACCAAGTGTGATGCTAAACACAAAATAATTCTTAAATTCACTCAGGGACAAGAAAATTTGGACAGACTTCTTAACACACAAATGGCGTCTTTTAATAAAGAAGGAATCGGATATGACCACTTCAACAGGAAGAAAAACTACAAGAACTTCTTTGTAAAGCCCACTGAAAAAAAAGATGAATGTTAAGACATGCAATTATTGTTCCAATAATGGTCATACGGCTCACTCATGCCCACTTAGAAAACCATTCTCAAAGATTGTTCAAATATGGGTTCCTAAAGGAACAAGACCTCCTAATGTAATAACTTGCAAGTTCGAATCTAGATTTAACGCCAAAAGCAGAAGGAAGTGCTGATTTTTTGTTTTGCAGGTGCACTTGAAATCTGGACAAGACCTGTCGGATCCCAATAGTGGATGTTTAAGGCACATGAGCGGCAATGCTTCCTTATTCACTGAGATTAAAAAGAAAAGACACGGAAGTGTCACCTTTGGCAACAAAAGCATAGGTAGAATTATTGGTGTTCGAAAAATAGGTAAAGATTCCTCTAATTCCATTGATAGTGTTTACCTGGTTGACGGACTAAAATTTAATTTATTAAGCATATCTCAATTATGTGATAAAGGAAGTCAAGTTACCTTTGATTCAATTCCCTGCATCGTTAAAAATAAAAATTCTGAAAAAACTTCCCTTTATGGACCTAGAGTAGATAATGTTTATGCTATAGATATTAATAATGTTCCTTCCCAAAATTTGTCATGTTTTAAAGCATCGCTGGCTATGGCATCGAAGAATGGGCCACACCAGCATGCATACTATTAATAAATTGGCAAGAAGAGAATTAGTACGAGGAGTTCCTACATGCGATTTTAAATATGATCATATATGTGATGCATGTGCCAAAGGAAAGCAAGTATATAGTTCTTTTAAATCAAAGAATAATATTAGCACATCCAGAACATTAGAACTACTTCACATGGACTTATGTGGACCGATACCGATACAAAGTTTAGGACATAGTAAGTATATTTTTGTAATTGTAGATGATTATTCACGATTCACATGGGTATCCTTTTCAAAAGAAAAAAAGAAAGCCTTTAAAGAATTTTCAAAACTTTGTAAACAATTACAAGTTTATAAAAATTCACAAATTGTATCAATAAGAAGTGACCACGGAAGAGAATTTGATAAAAAAGAGTTTACCGAATTTTGTAATAAGCATGGAATAGCCCACAATTTCTCAGCACCACGTACACCTCAACAAAAAGGTGTAGTAGAAAGGAAAAATCGCACATTAGAAGATATGGCTCGCACAATGATGTGTGAAAGTAATGTAACTCAACACCTCTGGGCTGAAGCAGTCAATACTGCTAATTATGTTCTGAATAGTTGTTTAATTCGACCAATTTTGAAAAGAATGCCCTATGAATTATTCAAAGGTAAGCGACCCAACATTTCATATTTTAAACCTTTTGGATGCAAATGCTTTGTACATAACAATGGAAAAAAATCACCTAGGAAAATTTGATGCTAGAAGTGATGAAGGTATATTTGTGGGATATTCGCAAATCATATAGAATTTACAACAAACGTACCAAAACCATCAAGGAAAGTATTCATGTACTTTTTGACGAATCTAATGATGGTGTGTTAAGTGGATCTATAGTCCAGGGTCTGCATTTAAACAAGCATGGTGGCGATGAAGAAGAAGCAAGAGAAGGAATAAATTCTACTAATAAGCAGTCACAAGAACTACAAGAAGACTCTTCATCCCAGGAAGAAGAAAAGCCCCCAAATGAACAAAATTCTCCTTCTAATACGTCACAATAAGAGGTAACGCAGAAACACTTCAAGTATAAATCATCTTACCCCATGGACAATCTCCTAACCGATATATCCACAGGTATAAGAACTCGCTAATCTCTACGGAGTTTTTGTGCATTCTCTGCTTTTGTAGCTCATATAGAACCAAGAAACCATCTAGAAGCTCTTAATGATTCAAACTGGATAAAAGCTATGCAAGAAAAATTAAATCAGTTTGAACGAAATCAAGATTGGACACTTACAACTTGCCCAAAAAATCACCCTGTAATTGGCACAAAATGGGTCTTTAGAAATAAAATGGATGAAACCGGCACAGTCATAAGAAATAAAGCTCGATTAGTGGCTAAAGGCTACAATTAAGAAGAAGGGATCGACTTTGATGAAACATTTGCCCCAGTTGCTAGATTAGAGGCCATTCGCAAACTCTTAGCATTTGCTTCCCATATGAATATCAAACTTTATCAAATGGATATAAAATGTGATTTTCTTAATGGGTATCTACAAGAAAAGGTCTATGTAGAACAACCTCCTGGATTTGAAGATCCTAATTTTCCTACTCATGTCTATAAACTCCAAAAGGCCCTTTATGTTCTAAAGCAAGCCCCTAGAGCTTGGTATGAACGACTAAGCAAGCTCCTTTTGGCTCATAATTTTAAAAGATGACACATTGATAAAACCTTGTTCACCAAAACAAAAGGAATTGATTTTTTAATAATTCAAATGTACGTTGATGATATACTGTTTGGAGCCACAAATAACTCTTTATGTGCAGAATTCTCCAATCTTATGGGCAAAGAATTTGAAAAGAGCACGATGGGTGAACTCACATTTTTCTTGGGACTTCAGATTAAACAAAGCAAAAATGGTATCTTTATTAATCAAGGAAAATACATCAATGAACTATTAAAAAAATACAAAATGGATCAAGCTAAACATGCCAAAACACCCATGACGGCTAATGAAAAATTAGATCTCGACAGTAATGGAAAACCTGTTAGTGAGAAAACCTATCGAGGCGTGATTGGATCATTACTCTATCTAACTACCAGCCGACCTGACATCATGTTTAGTTTATGCCTCTGTGCTAGATTCCAAGCCTCTCCCAAAGAATCGCACTTAACTTGTGTAAAGTGTATTTTTAGATACCTCGTAGGAACTAAAAGTTTAGGACTCTAGTAGTCTCAAGGGGGAAATTTCTCTTTAGTTGGATACACTGACGCTGATTATGTAGGTTATAAAGTTGACAGAAAAAGTACATCCGGCACATGTCAATTCCTTGGACCAAGCTTAGCCTCTTAGCACTCCAAGAAGCAAATTTCTATCACTCTTTCAACAGCCGAAGCAGAATACGTCGCTGCTGGTGCATGTTGTGCCCAACTATTATGGACAACGTATTCTGGTGCATGTTGTGCCCAACTATTATGGACAATACAACAGTTACGGGATCTAGGCATTGATCTCAAAAGAGTTCCCACAAAATATGATAATTAAAGTGCCATTAATATTACTAAAAATCTTGTACAATATTCACGCACTAAACACATCGAGGTAAGACACCATTTTATTCGCGATCATGTTGAAAAAGGTAATGTCACTCTAGAATTTGTACCTACTAATTATCAATTAGCTGATATCTTTACCAAACCACTCAGTGAGGACAGATTTAACTTTATTCGTCATGAACTTGAAATGATCAACATAGATGCATGAATTGAGGGGGAACCCTCTCTTATAACTAACCACGTTTATGAAGGATGTTGCAGGTACATGAGCTTTGATCAAGACGACATGCATATAAGTCAGGTACGCATCTCAATACAATTAGATTCAATTTTTATGGCTCAAAAATCCATTTTGATGCCCTAATACGAATATCGTAGCAATTAAATTAAGCAAGTTCAACTGGAGAAAATTAATTAATAATTTTTCTCTGATTGAACCACCATCAAAATTCACTCCACCAGTCACTAATTTTTTCTCTGGGGTCAGTTACACTACTACCAGCCATCCAAAATCCTTGTAGACCTGCTTCTCTCTCTTACTTTCCCAAATTCACTCACCACTCTCTCTCCTCCCTTCGGCTCTCTCACCCAAACCCCCCCCATGGCCTTCCAATTTTAACACCCCCAATCTCCACCAAAATCCTTCCACCTCTCCATATTTACCCCTACAATCTTCCCACAATCCCCTCCATCTTTGGTCCTCACATCGACATTCAGCTCCAAGGTTCACATTGCACGTATAAAGACCCCCAAATCCTCCATCTCCATTGTCCTCTCTGCCCCAATACTCCACCATGGCCCCAAAAACCAAAGGTCTCAAATCCTCCTCCACTCCCCGCAAACCGACGACCTCCACCGCCATCATTCGCAAGCCAGCCCATCGGTCCGCCCTTCTCCGCCACAGCGCCCGAATTTTGGTTAAACTGGTTCACCGGACCACGACTCAGCTGCCCATCGGCGAGCCCGTCACCATCTCTGACACCAGCTCCGACGCAGCTCAACTGTCGTTGTCTCCGCCAGTCTCACCATTCTTTTCCAGCGTCCGCCGGGCCGCCGACAAGTTCTCCCCCTCCACGGCCGACACCCCCGCCTCTGTCGCTCACCGCACACCAACAGCCACTCCACCGCCCTCCTCCACTCCATCACTTCGCTCCATCCCGGCAACCACTGAGGTAATTCCATTTGCATGGTTCCATTCTTCTCTTACCCGCGAAAAATTCATGACTCAGCTTGTTAATAGGCTTCTCCATGCTTGTGAACGAGTGAATGTTGAATCTTTTCTGGCTACCAATTTGAACTTTATTGAGTATCTCTTGAACAGTTACTATGGCAAGCCGCTAGATTTAGGAACTGAATGCTACCCCCCCAATTGGTTTGAATGTTTTATGCTAACCTTCGCCCAGTCAAGTTTGGACTCACAATCTCACTTGAATGCTAAGCGAAGCTCACAAAATTCACCATCACCGAGTCTGTCTTAAACGCAATCCTTGACCTTCCCTCTGTTCCCCTGCATTCTCGGCCCCAGACTGAAGCACAAAATCGATGCTTAGCTGACTTTGCCAACCCCTACAGTCAGACTAACCCGATTCATCTATTATCCCACATCCTCAGAAAGGATCCCCACTTGTTGTACTATATCATTGTTTGAACTATTCTGCCCAAGTCCCATTCGACTGATAGTGTCAACACCAAGACACTTGAACTCATTTATCTGCTCCTGACTGGCAAACCTGTCAACTTTGCATGTTACATTCTTGGAACCATAGCCAAGGTCGGCTCTATAAACCGTCATGCCCCATTGCCCTATTCCAACATCTTGACATTTGTGTTTAAACACTTTGAAGTCTACTTTACCCATGAGCTTCTACACACCAAACCCATGCCTGTCATCGCTCCTGGCTCCCTAAAAAAATCCAGTTCTTCCAAACTCCTTCTGACGAATGGAAATTTGTTGAAGAAATGACTCTCGAGGAAATCACGTCTGTCTCCAAGCAGTTTGGTCAGCATGTTAAACCCCGGGTCCACTCCCTTTCCATCACTCATTCGCCTTCCCTACTTAGTCAGGTCATAGACATTGATGAACGTCTTTATGAACTCTAAGAAACAGTGGATAAGCTTGATTACATTCTGGTTCAGCACAATGATGCTTTAGACGACATTGCCCACAATCAGGCTACCTTACATAATTGCCTCACGGATATGCAATTGTCTCTCACCCAACACCTCTCAGCGCTCAACCAGAAGGTAGACGATCTTTTTCACATATGCAGCATCACTCACCGTTGTGCTACCAAAGGAGTATCCCTGACTGCTGACGGACAAGTCCAATGTGCCAACTCTGCCACTCACCTCATCAAAGCAGCTTGCAACTCCTCCTAATCCAGGATCTAATCTCCTTTCCCCTTGTTTTCTTCTGCATTTCCTTTTCCTGGTTCTGTTGGTATTCTCAAACATTTCTTTTTGTATTATCTCTTTTTTTATGAAAGAGGGGGATAACTTATGTCAGTTAGTAATGCTTTAACTTTGCTAGTAGCTAGTAGCATTCTAACCTTGTTAGTAGTACGTTACCTTTATTTTTCCACGCAACTTGCCTAAAGGTTATGCTTATCCTTATACCTCTATTGTGCATATGTGACATTACTTTAACCTTGCGAAGTTATTTACCTTGCCAAGTCATATCTATTTTGTTAAATGGTTTAACTAGCAGCTCAAATACTTGGATCACATATATTCTCAATGTCTCACATATTTGTGACAAACTTAGCATCACACCCATGCGTTTATGTCATGCCACATTGAAAATCATCTGCTCAACATGATATACCTAAATCAATTAATTTTGGCTTTCATCAAAAAGGGGGAGATTGTTGACTCTCGTAGTAACCAAGGAAGTTTTGATGAAACGCAAAATTAATTAACATTTAGCAAGAGATTAGTACACAAACAAAAGATATGCGTGGGCTTGGTTGATTCAATTGAAAAACAAACTGGATATTAAAATACAAGCCGACATCCATGAAAAACGTGGAAGATATGTACATAGAAAATATATGTATGAGATCTCATTTGATTAAACTTGATTGCTAGAATAAAAACAGTTACGGAATTCACTTGAACTGCATTGAGAAATCTTGGAAATTATATTTTATGCTCCTTGAGATGCAATGAGATGCAAATTAAAGCAAATTAGGCAAGCATCTCATCTTAACTAAAGGACATTATGAGCTCTCCTATTGCAGGAAAAGAATTACAACAAATATTGTTTAAAGGCAAGTAGCAAAATCATATCAATCAAAGACCACGAAAGGAGGCAAGAAAAAAAATCAAATGCTGTCAGGATCATGAAAATCACCATCAGATTGGCCTTATCAGAATTGCCTTCTTGGCTCATGTCCATAACTGAATATAAATAGAGGACAAATGGACATGCTGCAGTGCAGTGAAAGAAGCAAGTGTGACAGCATTAAGAATCTTCAGTTAAGCTATTAACTATTTTTGTAACAAAGAGCTATTGAGTAACATTGAGGAAATCCTTGTTAAGGAGTGAACTTGAGAGTTGGTGTTGTTGAACTAGTAATTTCCCCTACTTCAACTTATTCTGGGCATATTGTTACGCCATGTTTTATGTTTCTTTCCCCTGCATTTTATCATTCTGAAAGTGCAAAAGCTACTAAATCACCTTAGAGGGGGGTGAATAGGGTGATGATCAAAATCATAGTTTAATCAAAATAAAGTGCGGAAAAGAAACGTGGACAAAACACAAGCGAATTTTTTAATGAGGTTGGGCCTCTACAGGCTTAATACCCTCCTAGAGTTCCCTAACTCTAGGATTAACCCGAATCTATATTAGGAGGGATGATTACAACTCTAGAGTACACCTACTCTAAGTTCCAAGACCCAAGTTGACATCCTCAACAAGGCTTGGTAGAGTTGATCCTTCAACTCTATAATCCCACCTAAACACTACTTGAATAACTCAAAGAACAATAGCAAGTTAAAGCTCAATCAATACAATAAGAGAGTGTGTTTGAGTATGCCAAAGAATGCTTGTCTTACTTCCTCTCTTCAACTCTCAACCATCTTGCACATTTATAACAAAAGCTCGGAGAATAGATGGAAAGTAGCCGTTAGACACATCTTGATTTCTTGCTTCAGTTCAAGGCCTTGAAGATCCAGCTCAGTGTCACTAAAGATGGCACAAATTCAGCATGCAACAGTGTTAGGGAAAAACCACACAGTTTTAATATTTATAAACCCCAAGTGCAAGGTGTATCGTTGAGTACTTGGGGTGTCGTCCGCAGGGAATTGTGTTTTCAACTACCAGAGTTCACTA
>JACYFF010003369.1:90711551-90722786 GCA_017589665.1 Selenicereus undatus | reverse complement strand
ACTGCATGCGATGTTGGGTCACATGTCTTATATGTGTAGATGACAAGTTGCTCTGAGTAGAATGAGTGGCATGTCTTACGCTGCATGGAAATCGAGGATGGATGTGTGAATCAATTCCCTATGTGCGTTTCGTGAGGCATAGTCTGTCCTAGGCATAGGTATCAATGTATCATGTCTTACCTATCCTAATTTCAGCGTTGCCCCAAATATGTGAATTGTTATATCCATACTTCAGTGCTATTCATTGGCAAAAGAGAGATCGAATTCTACTCTTCAAAAATTTATGAGAAAGGGTAAGTGTATTTTATAATCATAGTACACTATCATGATGTCTGTTTTGAAAAGCTTAAAACAATTAAAACAATCGCTTTCAATACGAGTGTCTTGTATTCTTAATTGTAATGTTTTGATTTAGACTAATGCTAAAAGATTCTCCTAGTTGAAAACTTAGGAGAATTATGACATATTTACATACCTTTAAGTAGGCATACATCAAGCGAAAAAGAAAAAGTCCTTTCAACAATAACAATACAACATTATTTCCGCACTCTTTTTTTTCCTGAGGGTTCTAAATGAGTCATAAAGAATAATACAATATAATTCCAATGCAATGATGTAAGGAGAATTAAACTTATAACCTAAGAGCACTGGCAGAGGGCAGAACGCCGGTCATGGGTGGGGCCCGCATGTCACACGCGTGTCCCAGGAGCCGTCGCAGCAATGGACTTAGGGCACCTACATGCGTGGCAGACTGATATGCCGTGGTGCCCTGCATGCCTTTTCTTTGGCGTTTTCCAGCTCAAAACGCATCGTTTCACCCCCCCTGAACGTGGGACGCTGCGTTTTGGTGGGAATTAAAAAAAAAAAAAACGATGAACAGGGCCATGGGTGTGGGGAAAGGGGCCGAGCTTTTGACCGTTGGATATGGGCATTGGAGCCCAACGACTATTTTGGCCGATTTTTTTTTTGGGTTGAATTTTTGTTCTATAAATTGCTCCCCTAAATTGGTTCCAAAATTTGTGAAAAACTTATCGACTTTTCTCACATTCTCTCTCAAATCTCATATTAAACTTCTTGTAGTAATTTTGAGTTTTATTAAATTTGGAAGAAATTCAAGTTTGGATAAGTAATAATATTTGTTATGTAATTCGTTTTAATTTTGTATAAATAATTTTTGTTTCATATTGTAACTAATATATTTTGTTTTTTGGGTTTTTGTAGACATATTTTGGAGTTCTCCATCAAGTTGAACACTAAAGTGAAGTGAAGTGAAGGCAATTGTAAGTAATTCACAGTTTTTGCTAATGTTGTGGTTAAATTGTTGGGAATTTTGTTTGTTCTTTTTAAAAATATGTTAGAATTAAAATTTGTATTAGTTACAATTTAATTGCATGATTATAAATTTTAATATTTTTTGTTGTTCTTTACAGCATGATAGAAAATAAGTGTGTAAATGGTGGTTGGAAAAATAAACAAAAATTGGTAGGGTAAAAATATGTAAGAATATGAAGAATTTGAATATTAACTTAGAATTGAAATATTTGTTACTTACAATATATTAATTGCTTGAATTTAGAAATTAATTTTGTTGTTGTTAGAAAATGAATGTGTGAATGTATTTTTTTTAATAAAGAAACAAAAATTGGTTGGGTAAGCATGTTTAAAATAAGTGGACATGTTTAGAAATTAGAGTTGAAATGTTTAGAAATTAGAAGTTTGGTTTTAGTTAGAATTTGAAGTGCTTGGTTAAAAAGAGTTGAAATGTTAACAAATTAGGATTTAAGTACTTGCTACTTAGGATTTAATCGATTCACTACAAAAATTAACATTGCTTGTTATTTTTAAAAACATGCTAGAAATCAAGTGTGTGGTTATTTTTTTCAAAATAAAAAAATAGGTAGGGGAAGAATATGTAACAATAAAGAAACAAAAATTGGTATTCGAATATTCACATAGAATTGAAATTTTTGTTAGATACTATTTATTAATTTTGTTGTTGTTAGAAATTGAATGTGTGAATCTATTTTTTTAAATAAAGAAACAAAAATTGGTTGGGCAAGCATCTTTAATATTATTTGCTATTTTTGGGAATATGTTACAAATTTTGTGAGTGCTTCAAAATAAGTAAAAGTAAGCATGATTTGAAATTAGAATTGAAATGTTAACAAATTAGGATTAAAGTAAGGGTAAGCACGTTTTGAAATTAGAATTGAAAATTAATATTGCTTGTGCTTTTTAAAAACATATTATTTTTGGATATATGTTAGGAATTAGGTGTGTGATTGGAAATAAGTACAAGTAAGCACGTTTTAAATTTAGAATTGAAATGTTAACAAATTAGGATTTAAAAACTTGTTAGTTAGGATTAACTCGCTTCAATACGAAAGTTACTATGGTGCGTTCTTTATAAAAACATGATAGAAAATTAGTGTATAAATTGTTTATTTTTTTTGAGGAAAAATAATGGTAGGGTAAGAATTGAAATATTTGTTACTTACAATTTAGTAAATGCTTGATTTGAGAAACTAATTTCGTTGTTGTTTACCCAATGTTAGAAGTTGAATATGTGAATGTGAGAAATTAATATGGTTTCTTATCATTGAAAATATGTTACAAATTGTGAGTGTGATTAGAAATGAGTAAAAGTAAGCATGTATGCAAATTACAAATCAAATGTTAACTTCCTAATATGGTTTGTTAGTTTTGAAAATGTGTATGAAATTATGTGGCCGATTAGAAATGCATTAAAGTTAGCATGTTTAGAAATTAGAATTGAAATGTTTACAGATTGGAATTTAAAATATTTTATGTTGTTTCATAAAATATGTGAGAAATTAAGTGTGTGAATGCTTTTTCTTTCTTTTTTTTAAAAATTGGTGGGTGTTCACTATCAAATGGATCTCAATCACCCACAATCTTTCATGAACTTAGTAACTGGGGACCATTCACAACGGGATGTCGCGAACCACATGAATATTGACCCAAACCCTCCTAATTGGCAATACCATCCACAATACCCTCAACAATGCCCACATATGCACTATCCTCAGCTACCACCAAACTTTCCCCTCCAAGGCCAGAATGCCTCTCCAATTCCAAATTTCAACCACGGTTCTATGCCCCCTCCTAATTAGCTACCCCCACCAAATAATACGACCTCATCAACACCCCGTCCTCCACCCAAGCCCACCCACAGTGAGAGTGTCGGCGTGACTTCCAAGTGGACATTGGAAGAAGATCGCCGTTTGGTGAGATCATGGATCAATGTGAGCACCAACCCCCTTGTTGGGGCTGACCAAAAGAAGACGGGGTTCTGGACGAAAATCGCAAGTGCCTACAATCAGTACGCTCCCGATGGAGCTACGAAGCAAGGAGCGAAAGTTTACAACGCCCGTTGGAACCGAGCAGCTACACTTGTGTCCAAGTGGACCGCTTGTGTGGGCCAGGCTTATCGGGCAAACCCAAGTGGGGTGAATGAGGATGATATTATGCAGAAAGCCCAAGATCTATACGTTGATATGGTGGGAAAACTGTTCGACTTGATGCATTGGTGGGTGCTGCTGAAGGACCAACCGAAATGAGAGGTCAATTGTGATCAATCTGCAGATGTGGCGACTAAACGCTTGAGGATCAATGAGGTGAGCGAGTACTCTGAGAGTGGGACATCCGGCTCACCCAGCACCCCTGACACACCAACAACGGACGCTAATGAAGATACAGCAACAGAGCAAGTTGGTGGGCTGATCCGCCCCATTGGAAGAAAAGTCGCCAAAAGAAAGGCGAAAGAGAGAGCGCATGACTCGGTGCTTGATGTTGTCACCAAGGAGCTATCCACCTTGGGGACAACAAATGTGAAGAACAACACCATATTCAAAAGATATGGCATCGCCCAAGAGAAGAAGGCGGAAGCCGCTAAGGTGAAAGCAGAAGCAACTAAGAGAGCGGTTGAACTAATAGACTCTCATTAGCACTTCCAACGGATGAAGTATGAGGACAAGATATTGAGAACGGACATTGCTAAGATGTGTCCTGAGGATCAAGCGCGATATGGTCTACTTCAGGAAGAAATTAGCAGCCGATACCGCCAAACATCGTCTTCGTCCAATGCTAGCCCTTCTCTAGATTAAGAGCCATGTCTTAGGAATAATATGTTGTTTACCTTGTGCTTTTGTTGTTCTTTCTTTTCCCAATAGTTTGTTGTAATCGAACTCCTTTATGTTGTGGAATAAATTGTGTAATTTTATTTGAATGAGTTCCATTTTAATTTCACATCATAGTGTACAAAGTTTTTTATATGTTGCATTGTAGCTAAGATGTTTAATTTCAGTTTAATGAGTGCAACTTTAATATTTCACTTATAACTACGATGCTCTCTTAATTTGCTTTCTTAATCTCACAAAATTTTCCCTAACATTTGGAAATTTCTGTCACAGGTACAAAAAAATGAGTGACCCATCTTCTTCTAGTGATGACTCATCCACATAATTAATAAATCATCTCATATTTGTACTGGAGTCATCCTCTTCTAGTAATGACTCATCGATTCTTGAGACCATACTCAACAATCAATCTCATGTAGAGTCATTTCAGTTAGCTGTGAAACATAGACAAGAGGGACGACCTTCATCATCCCGACAACCAAGAAAGAAGAAAAGAGTCATTCGGAGGGCTTGAAAAGATGTACACGATCGTCTCCACAGAGACTACTTTACAGATAATTTCATCTACTACGAAACCCACTTTCGCTGTAGATTTCGGATGCGGAAACACCTGTTCCTCCGCATTGTTGACGCATTCAGTAGTCGATTTGAGTACTTCCAGTTGAGGCACGATTGTGCTAGTCACCGTGGGTTGTCACCACTCACCAAGTGCACCGCAGCAATGCGTATGCTCGCCTATGGGGTATCGGCAGATTGTGTGGATGAGTAGTTGAAGATTGGAGGAAGCACGACTATGGAGTGTATGAAAAACTTTGGTGTCGGTGTACTCCAAGTGTTTGGGGACGAGTATTTGAGAAAACCAACACAAGTTGATGTTGATCGACTGTTGCAAGTTGCCGAGGCACGTGATTTTCCCGGCATGTTAGGGAGTGTAGATTGTATGCATTGGGAATGGAAGAATTGTCCATCGGCTTAGAAATGGATGTTCGTAAAAGGGATTTACAGAGTCCCCACCTTGATTCTTGAAGTCGTTGTTTCATATGACCTTTGGATATGGCACAGCTTCTTTGGGTGCCCGGGTAGCCTGAACGACTTAAATGTTCTTCACCGATCAGATGTTTTCAAATAGGTGTACGACGGTTGGACTCCAAAATGTGACTACGTCGTCAACAGTCACGAATACAATATGTGGTACTTTTTGTCCGATGGTATTTATCCAAGATGGGCAACATTTGTAAAAACTATCTCTCTTTCCCATGGGCTGTAAGACCTGCCTTCGTTATTTTTATGATAAGTTGCCTGTATTACTTTTTTATGTTATAAAATCGTATTTTTAGTAACTACATGAGTTAAATGATTATCGATGTACTTTCGAGAGTTATAATTTTATTAAAAAGAATTAGTATTGCTATTGTTAGGCGATAATTTGTCGCCTTTTACATGCCTTTTTCGCCTAATCTTAACTCGTATAATAACGTAATCTTTAGAGTTTTTCTTGTTTTATTCAGTATTCTTTGAGATTTTTACTTGTTTTGTCTATTTTTGCAAGTAATAAGTTGAACCAAGCAATTACCGCGAAAACGGGCGAAAAAGGGTCGAAACAGGCAAAAAGATGGAAAAACGGGAGCCAGCCGGCAGAGCCGGCCAGCAATGTGGCACGGCCACACCGTGCCACATGGCACGACCGTGCCACCTTGGCACGGTTGGACCGTGCCACTTGGCACGTCCGTGCCTTCCCCCCCGTTCGCCGTTCGCTCGGGTTTTTCTATTTAACCCCCATTCGTGCATTTTTGAGGGGGTCGTTCGGGTTTCGCTTAGGTCTTCACTTTGGCGATTTTAGATTAGATTAGTTTAGGTTTTAGCAAATAAAAACCTCAATAGGAGGATTAGTTTAGGATTTGAAGATTGTAATGTTGGATTCAACCTTTGAATTTCAAGTTGCTTCATCAATTCAAGACTAAGTTTTCTTCTCCTTTCTCTATTTATTTCATCGTTGCTCTTGTTTATGTTTTGTTGGTTTAATTCTTGTGTTTGATTTGTTTAAGTTTTTATGATTAGTTTTCATTGTTAATTTATGTTATTTAGTTGTTTAGATTCGTTTTATCACATTCTCTTTGTTTTGTTCTTCAAGTTTATGTTCTTAGTTGTTAGTTTAGGTTTTCATATGTTTGTGATGTTTTGTTGTTAGAATTTGTGGACTTGGGTTGTAATTAGCCTTCTTGATGGCTAATTAGTCTTGTATGTGGCCTAACCATACCCAATCTATGCCTAGAACTTAGAGTTTTTCCTCACGCCCGCCAAGTGTTCGATGAAATGCTTGAGAGAGCTTTCATCCATATTTTTGGGCGATTGACTTATGCTGAGAGGTGAGGTCAATTAGCTAGTGTGGGAGAGGGAATAGCCGAGTTCGGGACACGAAAGTAGTATCCGAATCGAGCTAGGTCCGGGGTTGCTAGTTTTGTGGTCTAATTCGACTAACCCCACGAAAGTAGGTGGTTACGCGGATTAGACTAGCTCATGACCCTTGAGAGAGGGCTTGGGTGGTCTTTGATGGTGCAACCGATCATCTCTTGTTCTTAAGTGTGGTTTGGGTAGGTTAGGACTCGTCTTGATTACTGGGCCATCACTTGGTGAAATCATAAACCCAAGTCCCTTTTTGTTTATTTGTTTTAGTAGTTTAGTCCTTCTTCCTTCACTCTCACTCTGGCTTAGATTGAGACGCTTTAGTTAGCCTCGGTAGTTGAAAACACAACTCCCTGCGGACGACACCCCAAGTACTCAACGATACACCTTGCACTTGGGGTTTATAAATATTAAAACTGTGTGGTTTTTCCCTAACAGCTATTATTGATTTCAAAGTTAATTCATGTCATTTATGCCTTTAAATTATATCCATAGTTTAATTTAGTCGTTATTCGATTTATTTAGTCGTTTCCCGAGTGCGATTAGGTTTTCAACCTTAGAATTAGTTTCGAGGTTTATTAATCGAACCTAGACGTATTTGGGATCGAATAATCGACGAAGGGTCGTATTATCGATTCAGAATAGGTTACGAGGTACGAGATTAGAAATTAGACAGGCGATGTTAGTTGAATGGGCAAGTGACCAAGAAACAAAAAAAAAGGGAGGGCAATAAGAGGCCGAAGCCCCTTACATTCCCAGCAAAAAAAAACAAAAAAAAAGGGGCACGAAAGGGGGGCTCTCGGGACCCCAACCCCGAAACCTCAGCAAGAGAGAGAAGAGAGGGTTGAGGGAGGCCGACCGACCGGTGACGGCGGAGGACCGACAAGTCGGGCACCGGCCGATCACCGCGGCACCACGACAGAGAGAGAGATGGAGCGAAAGAGTGGGAGATCGAGTGAGGCTGAGGGTTAGGGTTTGAAACCCAGATGCACCGCCACCACCACCGTCACCGTCGACGGCTGAGCCCAGGAGCCGGCGACCACCTCTGCGCGGTGGTTGAGTGAAAATCGGCCACGGTTTGGCCGAATTCAACGCGAGTAGAGCCGATACTCGAATGAAATTCACGGGCATGGTGAGTTTCGAGCCTTTATCCTTCTTTAAATTGAATCTCTATCTCAAGCCCTCACTAATCGTGTGAAAATTGGACAAAAATCGCGAGCTAGGGTTCTGGGTTTGGGCTAGGTCGAGTCAGGCGCGAAGAGTGGAGGAGTATGTGGCTGTTGATGTTCGATTTTGGCCTCAATTCAAGCTAAATTGCGTGTCTCTAGCATGGAATCGAGGTGGGTGTTCCTCGCCTCCTAAATTAGTATTAATTTCGAAATCGTTTTTAGCTTTAAGCTGCGATGCATGCTAAGTTTAGTTAGTTTATACCTGAAAACGACTTCGAATCGTTAAATGTTAGTTTAGTTGATTAAAACCCAAAAATGACTTGAATCGATACATGTTAATCTAGTTAGTCGATGCCTGAGATGTTGATTCGAAGTTAATTTAATGTGTTTAGCATCGATTCAAGTTAATTAGTTGATGCATGAAAAAGAATTAAAAACAAAGTTAGTTTAACATGTTTAGCTTCGATTCGAGTAATGAAATAATACATGAAAGGGGATTAATTTCGAAGTTCTATAAACGTGTTTAGCTTGAATTCGATTAAAGTTAGCTAATGTATAAAAAAAATTAAAAACGAAGTTAGTTTAGTATGCTTAACTTCGATTCGAGTTAAACTAACTAATGCTTGTAATCGAATTAAACTTGAAGTTATTGAGATATGTTTAGTTTCATTCAAAGTACGTTCATGCTTAGGAAAGTTTCCTTTAAAATGCATCGTATATGTCAAATTTGAATCATGTTTGGTTTACTTAGTAAAGTGTTGTCAATTGACGACTAAATATGGTTATATGTGGCTGAAAGGTGATGTTTGCTCAGGTAAGAGCTTAAACCTCACCCTCTTTTAAATAAGTCTATATGATAACATATTGTGATTAATAAATGAATGAAACGAGCTAGTAGCTGGATGGTTTGAGGACAACATTATGAGCGTTTGAGGTCTTGTGGTACGGTAAAAGTGAGGAGGGAGACTGGGTTGTGAATTAACCGCAATCGTGTGGATTGCGAGGCCATGTGTGCCTCATTGTGTTGAATTGATATGAAGTGCTTAAATGTGATATATGTGCTTAAATGCTCAAATTGCATTATGTGCATAGGAGTGAGTTTTTCAGAGAAAGATTTCATGTTTTGAAATGATAGTAGCCATAACTATTATTGCATGATGGCCTATTTTAATTAAATGAAAACAGTTTTGGGAGTGAACTCGCTTGAACGGGAAAATCCCTAAAGAGTTTTAAAAAGGTGTGAGTTATACGTTGAATGATTTTACTGTTTGAAATGCAAAGTTATTAGCCGTTATGGCCGATACTCTTTAAGTGGCTAAGATAATGTGCTGCGGACAATATGATATGATATGAACGATGTTATCCTAGGGGATAAGTCCGGATAAACCCTAGAGGCCCTGACGAGGGCTAATGTAATGGTCCGATATATTATATGTAGCCATCCCGAGAATAAGAGCTTAAGCGTGAGCGTTAGGTCTCACTATGGGGTCGAGAATAGTTCTCACCCGATCAGCACCCTGTAATGATCTTATGCCAAAAGTATTTTCCTACCAAGATAAGAAAAGCAATTGGCCTATGCCATTTTATATGTTTTAAGGTTTTAAGGAAAAAGAATGTTTTACGGGCCCAAAGAGGCCAGTTAAATGAAATGAGAAAAGTTATACGGGTCAGTATGCGACCGATATGAAAGAATATGAGCCTCAAGAGGCTAAGAGAAGAATTTTTATGAGCCTTAAGAGGCTAAATGAAACGTTTTCAAAGAAAGGAAAGAAAGTTTTCTTTGTATGTTCTATGCTTTTCTTATGAATGATATATGAATGAAATGCTAAGTAAGATACGATTACGAAAAAGAAGGCCTTATGAGCATGTTTTATGCATAACCTATGAATGAGACTTGGAATCTGTGTGTGCCTTATGCATATCATATGAATACGAAATGAAGTCTCTTTTAAAAAGGGCAAGAGCCTCAAGAGGTTAAGAAAATGTTTTCAATGAAAGAAAGAAAGTACTGAATGAATGCTTTATGAAGTGATTCTTAAGCATGTTGAAAGTGGATTCCAATATCATGTAGCCTCATCTCTTTCCATATCAAACCTGTTTGATTGAAAGTGCATATTAAGTATATAAGTGATACTGTATTCAATGTTTATGTTTTAGAAACACATGATGAGTAAGCAAGTTCCTAGCATGCCAACCTTAATCGAAGCTTGGAATCTATCATGCTTAAATGTGTAGCCAAGAGCCTACGAGCTGGGATATGTGTTCTAATACCATGTTAGTATTACTTAACTGCTTGTTAGTCAAAGAACTTAATCATTCAGGAGTCTAGAGATGCGTTCGAAGAGTAAAAATGAAGTTATGTTTAGTAATGTCTTCATAGGAATTCTATGAATGCCTAATATGATATTAAAGTATGAATACGTCATATGTGACTAGTAAAGATATTATTTGCCTGCAAAGGTTTTGGTTTTAAGGGGGTTGGGGGACACTCACTGAGCGTGTGGTTGCTCATCCCGCTACTATTCCCCCTTTTCCCAGGTTTTCTTTATGACAGGAAGAAGTGGAGTCAGCTGGATTCGATTATTGCTTGCAAGATGTCATTTGTGCCAACTTATGTGTTTAATGAAGTCATGTAAAGTATTTTTAGTTTGTAAACGCTTGTAAACAGTATTCGAGATTCATGTAACGCATATTGGTTATGAGTCGCTCTGTATGGCTATATGAGCCAACCATCCAGTCAGTTAGATGTCTTTTGATTGAAGTTGGTTATGTTTGGGATGTAAACCCCATACTCCGGTTGTGTGAACAATTGAGTTGTATCTTTTACTGTTTCCTTATTAATGAACTATTCTGTTTGGTATACTCCGAGCGGGTGGCTCGTCGAGTTATGAACTCCGGCGTGTGGCCGTTGAGTTATGTTTTAAATGTTTACACTTCCGTTGATTTACAAGGACTTATTGTAACGCGTTTAGCCTGGGAACGTTAAGTTTTCAGGGGAAATTATGTCCGTTTCATCCCAGAATTTAAGTAAGAAGTTAGGAAAACGTAACGCTTTCGGCCCTAGGGGCTGGGGGTGTTACATGGGCCCAAGGCAAGATTGTTCGCCGAACGTCAAGAGTCTGTTAGGAAGGATGTGGAAAAAGCATTTGGGGTTATACAAGCCCGGTTTGCTATCATTCGTGGTCCTGCTCGGAACATGGACAAACGTGAGTTGGGTATGATAATGAAGGCATGTGCTATACACCATAACATGATCGTCGAGGACGAACGAGATTCGTATGACCTTGCTTTTGACGACGATGATGTCGAGGACAACACCCCGCAACCAAATGTCCAATAGGGCCATCATCCGTGCTATGCTGCCTACCTTCGTAGAGTAGCAGAAATTCATGACCCAACTCTACATGCACGTCTCCAATCAGACCTAATCAAGGAAATATGGAATTGACATATGGCGTGACAAAGCTCACAACCATAGATGTTAAGGGTTATTCGTCATTTAC
>JACYFF010003369.1:90691940-90703491 GCA_017589665.1 Selenicereus undatus | reverse complement strand
AAATTAAAGCAAATTAGGAAAGCATCTCATCTTAACTAAAGGACATTATGAGCTCTCCTATTGCAGGAAAAGAATTACAGCAAATATTTTTTAAAGGCAAGGAGCAAAATCATATCAATCAAAGACCACGAAAGGAGGCACGAAAATAAATCAAATGCTGTCAGGATCCTGAAAATCAGCATCAGATTGGCCTAATCAGAATTGCCTTCTTGGCTCACGTCCAGAACTGAATATAAATAGAGGACACATGGACATGCTGCAGTATAGTGAAAGAAGCAAGTGTGACAGCATTAAGAATCTTCATTTAATCTATTAAGTATTTTTGTAACAAAGAGCTGTTGAGTGACATTGAGAAAATCCTTGTTAATGAGTGAACTTGAGAGTTGGTATGAGGTCACAACTCTTCCCGTACTTCAATCAAGAGGTTGATTTAAAGTATTTGGGATCTCTAGATCAGCGAGGTAACTCTGAGAGATTGAGAGTTCATCTTAATAAGAATCTTGAGAGTTGAATCCTAGAGTTGGATAACTCTAGGCGAGGACCTAAGCCTGTTGGAGGCCCAACCTCGTTAAAATATCGTTGTGTCTCTTGTCTATTTTATTTCTGCATTTAATTTCTGTCTTCAAAATTTGTTTTTAAATATTGTACAATCTCCCTATTCACCCCCTCTCTAAGGCGAGTCGACTCTTCAATTGGTATCAGAGCTAGTCATACACTCTTTGACTTAACGGTCGAGTGGGTGATGATCATGACTTTCTCTGGAGATGTCAATATTGAAGGACACTCAAGTGTTAAACGCCCTTTATTTAAAGTGATAAATTTTGCTTATTGGAAAAATACTATGCATATTTTTATTGAATCTACTGACATGGAATTATGGGAAATTGTGAACAATGGTCCATATACTATGCCTAAAATAAAAAATGACAAAGGGGAAGATATAGATAAACCAAAAGATCAGTATACTAGTATTGATTGGGAAAGACGCACTAAAAACTCTAGAGCTAAACATATTCTCTATTGTGATTTAGATGCTAATGAGTATAACAGAATCTCTACCTCTGATACCACCAAACAAATCTGGAATAAGCTAATTGTTACATATGAAGGAACAAGTCAAGTTCGCGAGACTAAAATAAATATGTTTGCTCATCAATATGAATTGTTTAAAATGCAGGATGATGAATCTATAAAGGATATGTTCACTCGGTTTACTGATATTACCAATAATCTAAAATCACTTGGGAAGAGCTAATCAAATGAAGAAATGGTAAGAAAGATTCTTCGGTGTCTTCCAAAGAATATGTGGGGACCAAAGGTCACTGCTATTGAGGAAGCTCAAGATCTCAATAAACTGGAACTTGATAACCTCCTTGGAAAACTCCTGACCCATGAGATACATCTCAAAGAGGAAGATGGAGAAAGTTCCAAGAAAGGAGTTGCCCTCAAGGCCACGAAAGAAGAATGTCCATCAGAAGATGAAGATCGAGATAGCGATGATGATGAAGCCTTCTCTCTCATTGTGCGAGGCCTTAATAAAATGGGGATGAAGAAAATATTTAATCAATGAGGGTTCAACACCAAAGGGTCCACGTCGAAAAGAAATGAAAAGTTCACCAAAGGTTAATTTTTTAATAAAGATAATGCTAACATTAGCTCTTGCTATGGCTGTGGTATGTCAGGTCACTTGTTAAAAGATTGCCCGTTAATTCAAAAAATGGGAGAAAAAAAGGAGATTCAAGAAAACAGAAAAAAGAGCGATGATTTCCGCCTGGAGTGATAGCGAGACAAGCGATAGCAAAAGCGACGAAGAACGTACCACCTGTCTGATGGCCAAAGATGCAAAAGAGGGTGAACAATCTGAACATGAAAGCACTAATGAGGTAGATATATTAGTACTATATGAATGCTCTAAAGATGAACTAATTGATGCCTTAATTAGCTTTGCGAACCTAGAACAAAAGTATATGTCTAGATATAGAGACCTCAAGAAAAAAGTACGAGAACTAAAACAAAAAAATTTTATCTTGAAAAGTTGAGTAAAGAACTTCACGACAAAATTAAAACTTAGAAACTGAAAATGCTGAATTATCAACTAAGTGTGATGCTAAACACAAAATAATTCTTAAATTCACTCAGGGATAAGAAAATTTGGACAGACTTCTTAGCACACAAAGGGTGTCTTTTAATAAAGAAGGAATCGGATATGACCACTTCAACAGGAAGAAAAATTACAAGAACTTCTTTGTAAAGCCCGCTGAAAAAAAGATGAATGTCAAGACATGCAATTATTGTTCAAATAACGGTCATACGGCGCACTCATGCCCACTTAGTAAACCATTCTCAAAGATTGTTCAAATATGGGTTCCTAAAGGAACAAGACCTCCTAACGTAATAACTTGCAATTTCAAATCTAGATTTAACGCCAAAAGCATGAGGAAGTGTTGATTTTTTGTTTTGCAAGTGCACTTGAAATCTGGACAAGACCTGTGGTATCTCAATAGTGGATGTTCAAGGCACATAAGCGGCAATGTTTCCTTATTCACTGAGACTAAAAAGAAAAGACACGGAAGTGTCACCTTTGGCGACAAAAGCATAGGTAAAATTATTGGGGTTGGAAAAATTGGTAAAGATTCCTCTAATTCAATTGATAATGTTTACCTGGTTGACGGACTAAAATTTAATTTATTAAGCATATCTCAATTATGTGATAAAGGAAATCAAGTTACCTTTGATTCAACTCACTGCATCATTAAAAATAAAAATTCTGAAAAAACTTCCCTTTATGGACCTAGAGTAGATAATGTCTATGTTATAGATATGAATAATGTTCCTTGCCAAAATTTTCCATGCTTTAAAGCATCACATAATGAAGAAAAATGGCTATGGCATCGAAGACTAGGCCACGCCAGCGTGCATACTATTAATAAATTGGCAAGAAGAGAATTAGTACGAGGACTTCCTACATGCGATTTTAGATATGATCATATATGTGATGCATGTGCCAAAGGAAAGCAAGTACGTAGTTCTTTTAAATCAAAGAATAATATTAGCACATCCAGAACATTAGAACTACTTCACATGGACTTATGTGGACTGATACCGATACAAAGTTTAGGACATAGTAAGTATATTTTTGCAATTGTAGATGATTATTCACGATTCACATGGGTATCCTTTTCAAAAGAAAAAAGGTCACAAATTGTATCTATAAGAAGTGATCACGGAAGAGAATTTGATCAAAAAGAGTTTACCAAATTCTATAATAAGCATGGAATAGCCCACAATTTCTCAGCACCACATACACCTCAATAAAAAGGTGTAGTAGAAAGGAAAAATCGCACATTAGAAGATGTGACTCGCACAATGATGTGTGAAAGTAATGTAACTTAACACCTTTTGGCCGAAGGAGTTAATACAGCTAATTATGTTCTAAATCGTTGTTTAATTCGACCAATTTTGAAAAGAATGCCCTATGAATTATTCAAAGGTAAACGACCCAACATTTTATATTTTAAACCTTTTGGATGCAAATGCTTTGTACATAATACTGGAAAAAAATCACCTAGGAAAATTTGATGCTAGAAGTGATGAAGGTATATTTGTGGGATATCCCATGCATAGCAAGGCATATAGAATTTACAACAAACGTACCAAAACCATCGAGGAAAGTATTCATGTACTTTTTGACGAATCTAATGATGGTGTGTTAAGTGGATCTATAGTCCAGGGTCTGCATTTAAACAAGCATGGTGATGATGATGAAGAAGCAAGAGAAGGAATAAATTCTACTAATAAGTAGTCATAAGAACTACAAGAAGACTCTTCACCCTAGGAAGAAGAAAAGCCCCCAAATGTACACAATTCTCCTTCTAATACGTCACAACAAGAGGTAACGCAAAAACACTTCAAGTATAAACCATCTCACCCCATGGACAATCTCCTAACTAATATATCCACATGTATAAGAACTCGCTCATCTCTACATAGTTTTTGTGCATTCACTGCTTTTGTATCTCATATAGAACCAAGAAACCGTCTAGAAGCTCTTAATGATTCAAACTGGATAAAAGCTATGCAAGAAGAATTAAATCAGTTTGAACGAAATCAAGTCTAGAAACTTGCAACTTGACCAAAAAATCACCCTGTAGTTGGCACAAAATGGGTCTTTAGAAATAAAATGGATGAAACTGGCAGAGTCAGAAGCAACAAAGCTCGATTAGTGGCTAAAGGCTACTCCTAGCATTTGCATCCCATAGGAATATCAAACTTTATCAAACGGATATAAAATGTACTTTTCTTAATGGGTATCTACAAGAAAAGGTCTATGTAGAACAACCTCCTAGATTTGAAGATCCTAATTTTCCTACTCATGTCTATAAAAACCAAAAGACCCTTTTATGTTCTAAAGCAAGCCCCTAGAGCTTGGTACGAACGATTAAGCAAATTCCTTTTGGCTCATAATTTTAAACGAGGACACATTGATAAAACCTTGTTCGCTAAAACAAAAGGAACTGATTTTTTAATAATTCAAATTTACGTTGATGATATACTGTTTGGAGCCACAAATAACTCTTTGTGTGCAGAATTCTCTAATCTTATGAGCAAACAATTTGAAATGAGCACGATGGGTGAACTCACATTTTTCTTGGGACTTCAGATTAAACAAAGCAAAAATGGTATCTTTATTAATCAAGGAAAATACATCAATGAACTACTAAAAAATACAAAATGAATCAAGCTAAACATGCCAAAACACCCATGGCGTCTAATGAAAAATTAGATCTCAATAGACATGAAAAACCTATCAGTGAGAAAACCTATCGAGGCGTGATTGGATCATTACTCTATCTAACTACCAGCCGACCTGACATCTTATTTAGTGTATGCCTCTGTGCTAGATTCTAAGCCTCTCCCAAAGAACCGCACTTAACTTGTGTAAAGCGAATTTTTAGATACCTCACACAGAAACTAAAAGTTTAGGACTCGGGTACCCTCAAGGGGGAAATTTCTCTTTAGTTGGATACACTAACGCCGATCATGCAGGTTATAAAGTTGACAGAAAAAGTACATCCGATACATGTCAATTCCTTGGACCAAGCTTAGCCTCTTGGCACTCCAAGAAGCAAAATTCTGTCACTCTTTCAACGGCCGAAGTAGAATACATCGTTGCTGGTGCATGTTGTGCCCAACTGTTATGGACAATACAACAGTTACGGGATCTAGGCATTGATCTCAAAAGAGTTCCCACAAAATGTGATAATCAAAGTGTCATTAATATTACTAAAAATCTCGTACAACATTCACGCACTAAACACATCAGGGTAACACACCATTTTATTCACGATCATGTTGAAAAAGGTAAAATGTCACTCTCGAATTTGTACCTACTAATTATCAATTAGCTGATATCTTTACCAAACCACTCAGTGAGGACAAATTTAACTTTATTCGTCATGAACTTGGAATGATCAACATAGATGCATGAATTGAGGGGAAACCCTCTCTTATAACTAACCACGTTTATGAAGGATGTTGCAGGTACATGAGCTTTGATCAAGACGAAATGCATATAAGTCAGGTACGCATCTCAATACAATTAGATTCAATTTTTATGGCTCAAAAATCCATTTTGATGCCCTAATACGAATATCGCACCAATTAAATTGAGCAAGTTCAACTGGGGAAAATTAATTAATAATTTTTCTCTGATTGAACCACCGTCAGAATTCACTCTACCAGTCACTAATTTTTTCTCTGGAATCAATTACACTGCTACCAACCATCCAAAATCCTTGCAGACCTTTTTCTCTCTCTTACTTTCCTAAATTCACTCACCACTCTCCCTCATCCCTTCGGCTCTCTCACCCGAACCCCCCCCCCGGCCTTCCAAGTTTAACACCCCCAATCTCCACCAAAATCCTTCCACCTCTCCATATTTACCCCCAAAATCTTCCCACAATCCCCTCCATCTTTGGTTCTCACCTCAACATTCAGCTCCAAGGGTCACATTGCACCTATAAAGACCCCCAAATCTTCCATCTCCATTGTCCTCTCCGTCCCAACGCTCCACCGTGGCCCCAAAAGCCAAAGGTCTCAAATCCTCCTCCACTCCTCGCAAACCGGCGACCTCCACCGCCATCATTCGCAAGCCTGCCCACCGGTCCACCCCTCTCCGCCGCAGCACCCGAATTTCGGTTAAACCGGTTCACCGGACCATGCCTCTGCTGCCCATTGGCGAGCCCGTCACCATCTCTGACACCAGCTCCGACGCATCTCAACTGTTGTCGTCTCCGCCAGTCTCACCACTCACCTCCAGCATCCGTCGGGCCATCGACGAGTTCTCCCTATCCATGGCCGACACCCCCACCTCTATCGCTCACCGCACACCAACAGCTACTCCACCGCCCGCCTCCACTCCCTCACCTCGCTCCATCCCGGCAACCACTGAGGTAATTCCACTTGCATGGTTCCATTCTTCCCTTGCCCATGAAAAATTCATGACTCAGCTTGTTAATAGGCCTCTCCATGATTGTGAATGAGTGAATGTTGAATCTTTTCTGGTTGCCAATTTGAACTTTATTGAGTATCTCTTGAACAGTCACTGTGGCAAGCCGTTAGATTTAGGAACTGAATCCTACCCATGATTGGTTTGAATGTTTTATGCTAACGTTCACACAGTCAAGTTTGGACACACAATCTCACTTGAATGCCAAGTTAAGCACACGAAATTCACTCTCACCGAGTCTGTCTTAAATGCAATCCTTGACCTTCCGTCCGTTCCCCCGCCTTCTTTGTTCCATACTAAAGCCCGAAATCGATGCTTAGCTAACTTTTCCAACCCCTATAGTCGTACTAACCCAGCTCATCTATCATCCCACATCCTCAAAAAGGATCCCCGCTTGCTGTACTATGTCATTGTTTGAACCATTCTACCAAAGTCCCATTCGACTGATAGTGTCAACACCAAGACACTTGAACTCATTTATCTGCTCCTGACTGGCAAACCTGTCAACTTTGCCTATTACATTCTTGGAACTATAGCCCAGGTCGGCTCCATAAACCGTCCTACCCCATTGCCCTATTCCAACCTCTTGACGTTTGTGTTTAAACACTTCAGAGTCTGTTTTACCCATGAGCTTCTAGACACCAAATCCGTGCCTGTCATCACTCGTGCCTCCCTCAAAAACATCCAGTTCTTCCAAACTCCTTCTAACGAATGGAAATTTGTTGAAGAAATGACTCTCGAGGAAATCACGTCTGTCTCCAAGCAGTTTGGTCAACATGTTAAACCCCGAGTCCACTCCCCTTCCATCACTCCTTCGCCTTCCCTACTTAGTCAGGTCATGGACATTGATGAACGTCTTTATGAACTCCAAGAAACAGCAGATAGGCTTGATTACATTCTGGTTCAGCACACTGATGCTTTAAACGGCATTACCCGCAATCAGGCTACCTTACATAACTTCCTCATGGATATGCTATCGTCTCTCACCCAACACCTCTTTGCGCTCAACCAGAAGGTAGACAATCTTTTTCACATATGCAGCATCACTCACCGCTGTGCTACCAAAGGAGTACCCCTGACTGCTGATGAACAAGCCCAATGCGCCAACTCTGCCACTCACCTCATCAAAGCAGCTCGCAACTCCTCCTAATCCAGGATCTAATCTCCTTTCCCCTTGTTTTCTTCTGCATTTCCTTTTCCTGGTTCTGTTGGTATGCTCAAACATTTCATTTTGTATTCTCTCCTTTTTTATGAAAGACGGAGAGAACTTATGTCAATTAGTAATGCTTTAACTTTGCTAGTAGCTAGTAGCATTCTAACCTTGTTAGTAGTACGTTACCCTTTATTTTTCCACGCAACTTGCTTAAAGGTTATGCTTATCCTTATACCTCTATTGTGCATCTGTGACGTTACTTTAACCTTGTGAAGTTATTTACCTTGCCAAGTCATATCTATTTTGTTAAATGGTTTAACTAGTAGCTCAAATACTTGGATCACATATATTCTCAATATCTCACATGTTTGTGACAAACTCAACATCACACCAATGCGTTTATGTCATGCCACATTGAAAATCATCTGCTCAACATGATATACCTAAATCAGTTAATTTTGGCCTTCATAAAAAAGGGGGAGATTGTTGACTCCCGTAGTAACCAAGGAAGTTTTGATGAAACGCAAAATTAATTAATATTTAGCAAGAGATTAGTACACAAACAAAAGATATGCGTGGGCTTGGTTGATTCAATTGAAAAACAAACTGAATATTAAAATACAAGTCGGCATCCATGAAAAATGTGGAAGATATGTACATAGAAAATATATGTATGAGATCTTATTTGATTAAACTTGATTGCAAGAATAAAAACAATTAAGGAATTCACTTGAACTGCATTGAGAAGTCTTGGAAATTATATTTTATGCTCCTTGATATCCTCTAGCAATGAGACGCAAATTAAAGCAAATTAGGAAAGCATCTCATCTTAACTAAAGGACATTTTGAGCTCTCCTATTGCAGGAAAAGAATTACAGCAAATATTTTTTAAAGGCAAGGAGCAAAATCATATCAATCAAAGACCACGAAAGGAGTCACGAAAAACAATCAAATGCTGTCAGGATCCTGAAAATCAACATCAAATTGTCCTGATCAGAATTGTCTTCTCGGCTCATGTCCAGAACTGAATATAAATAGAGGACAAATGGACATGCTGCAGTACAGTGAAAGAAGCAAGTGAGACAGCATTAAGAATCTTCATTTAAGCTATTAAGTATTTTTGTAACAAAGAGCTGTTGAGTAACATTGAGGAAATCCTTGTTAAGGAGTGAACTTGAAAGTTGGTGTGAGGTCACAACTCTTCCCGTACTTTAATCAAGATGTTGATTTAAAGTATTCGGGATCTCTAGAGTGAGGTAACTCTGAGAGATTGAGAGTTCATCTTAATAAGAATCTTGAGATTTGAATCCTAGAGTTGGATAACTCTAGGTGGGGACCTAAGCCTGTTGGAGGCCCAAGCTGGTTAAAATATCGTTGTGTCTCTTGCCTATTTTTTTTTCTGCATTTAATTTCTGTCTTCAAAATTTGTTTTTAAATATTGTACAATCTCCCTATTCACCCCCTCTAGGGCGATTAGTCTCTTCAATATATATATATATATATATATATATATATATATATATATATATATATATGTATGTATATATATATGTATATATATATGTATATATATATATGTATATATATATATGTATATATATATATGTATATGTGTGTGTGTGTGTGTGTGTGTGTGTGTGTGTGTGTGTGTGTGTGTGTGTGTGTGTGTGTGTGTATGTTGACTTACTTAGTAACCACAATGATTTTGATGAAACACAAAATTAGTGACTTAGTTGTTGCATTAAAAAGATGTAAAGCACAAAAAAAAAGAAGCAATATATATTAATATAATCATAAAGAAATTATGAAGAAAATATAAAAGATTGCATGCATCTCAAATTTATTTGATGATATCAAAGATTGTATGCATATCACATTTATTTGATTGGAAATATTGTATGCAATATTATTTAAAGGCAAAGATATCATAAGATTAATTATGCATGCTAGGTAAGAGACAATATGGAAAATATTATTCAAATAAAAAGAATTTTATTTGATTAAATGATTCTATCCTTGATTCCAGTCATGACAAAATATTGTCCTTATTTGATTGGAATATTCTAGCAATATTACTTGATTGGAATATTCTTTTTGAATTTCAAACTTGATCTCACAAAGATTATATTGCATGATTTTATTTTATTTTATTACAAATATAATATATTTTGTTGCCAAGCTTCAAAGAAATTTACATGTCCAAAAGGCAAGAGATCTAGGTGCAACATCAATTTTAGTAGGGATTGGTCAGGACGGTTCATTCAAGCATCAACTTTCAATCTAGGTGCAACGTCAATTTTAGTAGGGAAAGCAACGACAATGCGGAACGATATCAAAGCTGCAGCACAAGCTGGGTTCAAGAATGTACATGTTGAAGGCGACAACAAGATTATCATTCAAGCAATGCATGATCGAATTAAAGCACCTTGGGCAATCCAAACCCTACTGTTGATGCCAAGAGTCACATATTGATTTTGATGATAACAAACAATATAATTAGTGTTATATATGAAATTGTGAAGTGAGTTGATTTTATAATTAGTCTACTTCATATATAATATCTAAGGTCGGTCCAAGATTAATTATGCATGCTAGGCAAGAGACAATATGGAAAAAATTATTCAAATAAAAAGGATTTTATTTGATTAAATGATTATATCCTTGATTCTAGCCATGACAAAATATTGTCCTTATTTGATTGGAATATTCTAGCAATATTACTTTATTGGAATATTCTTTTTGAATTTCAAACTTGATCTCACAAAGATTATATTGCATGGTTTTATTTTATTTTATTACAAATATAATATATTTTGTTACCAAGCTTTAAAGAGATTTACATGTCCAAAAGGCAAGAGAAGAGATTGTGAGCATATACTTTCTTATTGGAAAAGATCACAAGATAAAATCATAATATCTTTGATGAGACACTTCCTTATTGAATGATGGGAGTCACAACTTGCAAGGCTATAAATACTTATTACAAGAGCAAGCTGAGCAATGAGCCCCTAGAAATCACACAAGCAAGTTGCAATCATACTACACTAAGCTATACATTTGCAAATTCCTTTGAGTCTTGAATTGTAATCAAAAGTCTTGAGAGATCTTGAGGAATTCTTATTAAGGAATGAACGAAGGAGTTGGTTTGAGGTCACAACACCTCCCAAACTTACATCAGTGGTTGATTTAAGTAGATGGGATCTTTAGAGTATGGTGCTCTGAAAGAAAGTGTGAAGGTTCATCTTAATAAAAAAAATAGAACATTAAATCCTAGAGTTGGATAACTCTAGGGGGAACCTAAGCCTGTTGAGGCCCAACCTCGTTAAAATATTCTTGAGTTTTGTCTCTTTTTTATTTCAGTTCTTACTTTGAGTTTTGGTTTTAATTTTCTAAGATCACCTTATTCACCTCCCCTCTAGGGTAATCTAAACCTTCACTTACTACAAGATATCTCTTTATCCTTATAATGTTGTAACCAAGTTACCATCTCTTATATTTTTAGACAAGGAAACTACGCATCCGACCGGCTGGCTAAGCTGGGCCTTTTTCTATATTCCATGTTGGTGTGGGATGAGATTCCGCATAGGAAGTTAAGGTGTATCCTCTATAAGGACAATCTAGGAAGAACCTCTGAAAGAAGGGCATTTTAGATATCTTCACCAACCTTTGTTACTATATGTGTGTGTGTGTGTGCGCGCGCACGTGTGTATACATACATACATACATACATATATATATATATATATATATATATATATATACATATATATATATATATATATATACATACATACATACATACATACATGTGTGTGTGTGTGTGTACATACATACATACATACATACATATATATATATATATATATATATATACATACATACATACATAT
>JACYFF010003369.1:90605509-90674128 GCA_017589665.1 Selenicereus undatus | reverse complement strand
ATATATATATATACATATGTGACATACACACACACCCATTAATATTCTAACATGTTTACATTAAGCGTGGCAAATAGACTCTGCCACGGATGTAAGTGCAACATTTCTTGCAGTGGAGGTGTAAAAGCTCGAATATAATATACTTTGTGGAGTGGGAATAAAAATTAAAAACTAATATATATACATAGCAAATTTTCTCAAACTTAACGTGTCATAATATTTTCGAAGGTGCATAGCTATACATATTAATTTCCAAGGCAAGCAATTTAATAAAGAGTTCTGATTAAACCTGATGCTCGTGTTAACTCAGTAATCAAATTAAGAATATTATAGGATCCCATAAGGTCATCTTTCATCTTTGATTGTCAGTTTATCACCTATGGAACAGGAATGCTGCCGTATGTCGGCCGCCGCCGCCATATGTGTTCATGGTTTTTGACTTCTTATTATGCGATAGTTACAGTGGTATCATATTCGTCTTACTCAAAGATTATAACAGTTGCTGAAAGACAGTGGTTTGAATATTTATGATGCTATATATATTTGACATTAAGAAAGCTGCTTAAATTACAAGATTTGTCTATAGTTATTTATTCGGATATTTATAAGTAATAAGTCGTCGTTAAAATGTTTCAAAGGTGAAAAAGATAAATTTCAACCTAATAGAAAGAGCGCTCCATGAATGAGTCTATGATTAATGATCCAACTAGGCTTATGAACTGCATTAGGAAATCTTCGTAGTTAATTACATAGCGTTATACCTTCTAGATTATTCATAATTCTGATATAGCACTTATACTACTAGTTAGATAGTCATCGCAAACTATATATGCCATAGGATCATATCATATCATTGCAATATTATCGTTAGGGCATATATCTATGATACCATGACAATATTTATTAATGTCAATGTCATTCACTCAATATATATTACAAAGGGAAAATCATTTAATATATAGGACAATTTCATTATCATCTCATCAACCATCAAATATTAAATATGAACAAACATGTATAGCGGGAGATCATATGGCATATCATACAAAGGTTTGTTTAGCTGGAACTCAGAATCATTGTAGAGGATCTGACCAAGTCTATTACTAGGTTCCAACCCCTCGGGCCACTGGGAAGCCGATGTATTATGCCAAAAAGCCTCAATGGCCAGTGCGGGGATGTAGCTCAGATGGTAGAGCGCTCGCTTTGCATGCGAGAGGTACGGGGTTCGATCCCCCGCATCTCCATATGTTTTTCCTCTCGGACTCAAAATTGTTCTGCTCTCAAGATATCCCCTGCAAGATGTTCTTACAGTAAAAGAAAAGCATTGCTAGACTACGAATAATTTTCTGAGCATCTTCTTAATTTGCTAGCTCGATGAGCAGCGATAAGAAATAATTAATGGTTGATGGTTGAACTGATGATGTTGGTGTATTATGGTATAATTTTGCTTGATTTAGCTTGGACTGTTTCTATTGTTGGGCTTATGGTATAATTGAATTTTGAGGAAGAGATCTCCAATGAAGCAGGATTCTAGCAATATTAATGGTATTGGGCACATCCCAATCCCTTCAAAACAGGCCTTGAATCATTTCTCTCTGTTTTCTAAGAACAATGTCGATAGGACGTCTTACTCTTCCTATTGTAGGAAATGGTTGGGGGATGGTCTTCAGGCTACGACAAGAACATGCTCCTGTGTTCAACACAAAACTTTTTAATCACGTCGTAATTAGTCACTAAATTTACACTCATCAGTCAGCAATTAGTGATCTATTCACTGATTATTAGGTTATCATCATGAAGTTGGGCTTTCTTCATTTGGGGGGGGGGGGGGTTGAGGATTAGGCTAGGGGCCCAAGCTTCAGAAATACAGCCGCATCTCTCACGTCCAAGTTTTTATGCAAACAACAATATTCCATATAATCCACACAAAAGCATGCTAATGTACACATATAATTAATTGATTAATTAACATCACATAGCTTAATTAGAGCTTAGCTCGAGACTGAGCTGAAGTATTAAACCCTGTGTTTTAGTATCTTCTCCTTAAGTTCAGCCTTATGGGCCCCTACAAGCCTATCAACTTCTTTCCCCATCTTGATAAACACAAACGTTGGCATGGCCTCCACCCCAAATTCACTCGCAACATCCTGCATGCCAGTAGGGCAAAATTAAACTCAAACCTATTCAAATTAATTACATGCAGGTCAGATTAAGATTTTATGAGATCAATCCTACAATATATGTATTAATTAATTTACATTTAAAAACATGATTAGGAACAACAACATTAACTTCTCTCAGTGTAGGTCACCCTTACGTGGGATCTAGGAAGATCTAGATGTGAGCGGTCTTATCTTTACAGGTATCACTATCTACAGAGATATCATTTTAAAAAACGACTAGAGGGAAAAGAGAAATTGATGCTAGTACCGAAAGCTCATCAACATCGATCTTGACAAACTGGACATCTCCATACTTGATAGAGAAATCTTTGAGGATGGGTTCCATGTATTGGCATGGTCCACACCATGAAGCTGAGAAATCAATCACCATCTGTTGTTCCTCGAGAAAAATATGAACAAATTAGACATCTCATATAAGAATTAGCACTATATATAAATTAACAATTTTATACGAAAAGGAAGCTTAAAAAGTGAAAAAATAATGAAAAACGCTTGCCAGTTTATCTGAGTTTTTGGAGGACTCAAAATGAGACTTCCATTGGTCTGTGGAGTTAAAGCCGATCACAGCAGGTGACTTGGAACGGGAATTAGACAAGCGGTTTCCCATGTCAATATAGTGTGTTGGGTTTGTCTTAATTTCTGCCTGAATTATAAGAAGGAACTTGTATAAATAGGTATGATTCATGATGAGAAAATAAGTAGTACATGGTATCAGATGCTTTGTTAGCTAAACTTAAAGTGAAATTTTATCTTAATTTTTCTTCTTTTTTTTTGTGAAAAGGTGATCATGTGAAGAACTTGGATACGCAGCATATATACTGTCTTCTAGTAGATCAAATAGTACTGGACCCAATATTCTTTGGCTATCAAGTGGTATCATATGTATAGAGGAAATAGTTTTTTTACCCAAAAGTTACCGACGTGCATATTTGTAAAACTATGTACAATGAACGAAACTTAGAATTCTAATGATGAATTCAGGTACCATACTTCTATGTATTGATGATCTTTTTTCTTTTCAGGGTTCGATGCACCATGTTACATGCCTATTTGGGCTCGACATGATAGATGCACAAATTAACCTTTGAAGTTTACGTTGCAGCATTTTTCTTAAATTATTGTCAAGGTATCTATGATGTTCTAGATATATATAGTTACGATTTGATAGGTAAAATGTTTAAATATCAAAAGTTTTTAGTGAAACAAAAAAGAGGTTATAAGCACAAAAGCTTGAAGTAGCAATATTACACAATACATAAGAAAAAGGAGGGATGGACAACTTTAAGCATCAATGATTGACTAATAAGTGGTTGGAAGATGTTCCTTGCAGGTGATGCTTTCGTATGTGGGTTGAAGAATATATCTTTGGAAAAGTTGATGGAAGGGGAGCCCCATTTGTTGACCTTGTGACCATGCTTTTTAAACCTAAAGACCTGTTTGGCAATGTAATTAGGCTCCTTAAGCAGTGGCTCACCATTTAAAATAAATCCTAATAAGGACAAGAACTCTGTCACCAAACGCACCAACTTCTCTAGTGTAGAATATCGCATTTAACAGAGAATCTGATGCTCGGCCCGAGAGCCAGAGAGATCAGAGGAGTGAGAGGACAGAATGTCCTTAGTAATTGCTGGATTGACACATATCAAGCAGAACTCACGGTTTTGAACTTGCCATGAGTACACGGACATCTTGTTACTTTTGAACAATCAAAGGCATGCCAACACGCAGAACAGGGGTACGAGAATTAAGGTGGGTAGGCAGTAGTTGGAATTTGAAAAGCCTTTACCGTATCATTTCGTTGCTCATTGGCAACTACTGATAACTAACTATTCTTCTTAAAAACGAAAAAGATAGAACCGAGAAACAGAGTTATGAACCAAGACGTAACATTTGAACAGTCCACTGAAATGCGGAGTACTGAACCTGCATTTGGGTTCACTGATTCAATGAACTGTTCCAAACATAGATTTTGTGCCAGCTGGCCTACAACTGATGGGAAGGTGAGGAGAAATGACTACACAAAAGACGGCAACACTACTGCAGTCTCAAATAATCAGGGTAAAGGGATGTAATGTGACTGCAAAAAAGATGACACTAGTTCTTCAGGTGTCGCTTTGTATTTGAAGATCTTAGTCCACCACCATCCATTCACTCAACTACACAGATTGGGGGGAGGGGGATCCAAAATGGTGCATTCATAAATCAACCTGCTACGTAACTATGCCTGTTCGATGGGGAAACAGATCAAGAATCCACCAGCGAGGTGAAAGAAGTACGAACGGTTTTTTGCTTTGTTAAGACGCCACTCCAACGTTTGCTTGAGCATGATTACCTTGAGCGGCTGATGAATGGTTGTAGTATGAGTTTCCACCACCACCACCACCACTGCCCCTGCCACCTCTTCTATTGTAATAGTTGGTCCTAGGGTAGTAGTTCTCATAGTACTGACTGCGGCCATTCTGGTAGGGCCCACCTCTGCTGCTGCCCCTTCCTCCTCGGCCATTGGGATAACCACCCCTGCGGCCACCTCGGCCTCCTCTCTGGCCTCTTCGAGGAGCGTACTGCTGTTCCCGGAAGTCCACCGCATGCCTGTGGTCCTCTCCCTCAGCTTGCAATTGCTCCTGTTCTGCTTGAGTTGAGACTACTTCAGGAGAATTCTCACGCTCCAAGTCCTCCTGTAAAGCAGAAGGATAAACCCATAAATAATAATACCTAAAATGACAAATGAGAGAGATGCTGATAAACCAGTGCCAGACCTTTTGAGATTCCTCAACAGCACTGGATTGGTTTTCATCCGTTTCATATTCTTCGAAATTGGTAGCATTCTCCTCCTGCAATGGCTCAACAAAAGTCAGCAAAGTTCTGAGGCTGCTCATAAGATTGCTCTAAAAACTTTCCCTCCCCCAACAGAAACAAGAACCAAACGAATGAAAACCAACGGGGCCAGACTGATAGTGGTTCTGCATCACTGACTCAAATTTTTGGAACAGAACTGCAACAAGAAGATGAAATGAACACAGCATTGCATGCAAATAACTTGTGAACTTTTGGTGGAAGTTCAACCATGCAAATGAAAATCTTGATAGAAGATCGGTCACAACAATGACAAACTCAAAATTCGGTGGACTTAATGTAGCTCAACACCCAGCTAATAGTGTTAGCATGCAGACACTAGAGTCCTTAGAAAATTGTGTTTTTATTCAAGAAAGGGCGCAGTGCCAACACCATGTCTGTGTCTTACATACACTGCACAGGAACTTTAGGTGAACTGAAGTGCCATGCTTCCATCCAGTTTAACACCACAAGTAACATACATCCCAAATCAACTAGAAGAGAATTGATGGCACTACCGCACCCCCTGCCTTTTTCAAAAGCAAAAAGCAGGTAAACAAAGGGAATGCACTATCCCACCAGCAGAGCATAAGACAATTAGGTGATCACCTCAGCTGGTCCTAGAGGCTATTTCTTCACATAACTTTTACCTTGATGTCCCTCTCTTAGCATTCCTCAATATCACATCTCATGAATTTCATAGTGCCAGCAGAAACCAGCCAATAAGCAGTGGGCTATTGGCTGACCTAAAACAGGGTAGCTTTCGTCACCTACTACAAGCCATAATCCATTCTAAAGTGTTCATTCGGCTGCAATGGTAAACAGAAAGTCATCCCCAAATACCCCTTCCACTAGCATTTGCAGTGGGTTCAGGAAAAGATAATTTGACATTTTGACCATTTCATAACTATCCAAAGGAAGAAAAAAGAGATCCAACATGAGAACATTATCTCCTGATATAAATTGCTTCTCTTCATGACCTATTCTACTCACAATCCAGAAGCAACCCATAGAATTGAAACGGAAGATAAGAGAAGTGAAATGGAGGGCTAGCACAGGATAGTTCTCTTAGGTCCAGCCAGCAAAGCACTGCTGGCTTCACAACACAGTTCTGCGAATGAAAAGGATGGAAACAAGACCAGGCTAATGAGACAGGGAAAGCTCAGGGGAGCAGAGCGGCTTTGTTAGGATTTCTGAAATAGGTCTGATCACAAAATGCAATATCATAACTAAACTGGCATTGATAATGTGCAGACTGTAACAGCAAGCTACTAAAAAAGGTGAACTATCAATTAGTGATAGAAGCTGCAACCGATTGCTAACACCGGCAGACTAAAATTACAAATTAAATTAAATTTGCATCGGCAGAGAAGGAAAATGACTATAGTGCATTTCGAACAAACGAAGACAATTCACCCTTTCTGTCCCAAGACTCCAAAGCGATTGTCAAGGAAAGAAAACGAAATCCCTCCCACCAAACAAATTGAATGTGAAACAACGTACTTTTTAGCTCCCTTCCGCCAGCAAGATATTGGAATTGCACCAAAGTAACATTCAAAATTATAGTACTGAGTACTAAGCCAAACCATCTCAGAATTCTTCTAATACCAATGGACTGAATAAATTACTAATAGGTTGATCTCAAAAGGCAGATAAGTGAACATATCTCTTAAGTCAATCAATAGCAGGTGCAACAAAAATATATTCATGATCTCTCGGGGGGGAAATTATTAGGATTGAAGACAGCCTGTTTTTGTGAACACTGTCTTCTACTGTTGATGTGAGATGCTCTAAAACCTTTTCTTCAATAAATTACACTTCAAAGTCGTAATAGAATGCACAAACGTGTTCGCACGTGGCAACCTTCCTACTCTAGAGGTGCAGTTACAATGGCAAACCAAAATAATAAAAAATAGAAACAGAGGAGTCTCAAAATCAACTTCAATTCTTTTCGCCTTAAGCCTGACAGGATTTCTTACTAACCTCATAGTTTGACTGTTTTGAGTCCTAAAATAACAAAAGCACAAAAGAGGGGAGGGAGGCACAAAACCAGACATTGGTTGTACAGTTAAAAACTAGTCCATCAAAACCCCTTTTAACTGTGATGAAGTATGAATCTTCACGTGCTTACACATTCAGAAATATCGAGCCAAATTCATTGGCTGCTTTCTCTACAAAGACCATATGCTCATATTTCAAAAATGCCACGAATGAAGACCCTAATAAAATGACTCAAATTCTTTACGAACACTGTTCATGAGGGGGACACATACTTCATCAAACTACCTAAATAAGATGCTCCAGAAGATTGCATACATCAGTTGGTGGAAAAAGCAAGGAATGAATTACTTAAACAGCACTAATACATTTTCAAATTGACAACAGTCAAAGTTTCACAAGAAAGGCTCAATACCCCTTCCTCTCATTTGCATATACCTTTCCAGTAATTTTTCACAGCTTTAAACCCCAAGCAATCAATCAATACCCTTCTCAAGGAACATCTCAGCCTCATCGTGAGAGATGCCTCTCTGAAGAGGCACAAGAATAGAAGATATTTGGGGGGTGGGGGGACACCAAAGGAGACAGGTGAGGCAGCCTAGCAGGCTTCGCAATCATTTCTAATGTCAACTCTCATTACTCTCATAGAGAACCTCACGTAAAAGTTTTCTTTCAAAAAAAGGAACACAAAACCAAACATTTACATCTCACGCATGACGGCACTCCTCAACATAACTAATGCTGCACAGGAACTAATGCTGTGAACTTCAAAATTTCCGTTCATTTACAACAAAGCAAGGTAACATGGAACAGGTAACACTGATATTTTGGAAACATTTGACCGAATAGAACAAAGAAGCTGGTGTGACAGCTACCAAAGACCAGAGGAATTTTGAACTCAATATAGGCGTGTTCAACAACCAAAGAACACCACGATGAAGCCAAGTATGATTTGAAATATAAAAAAAAAAGGGCATCCCGGTGCACAAGCATCCCGCGTTCACACAGGATCCGGGGAAGGACCGCACCCCAAGGGGTGAATTGTAGGCAGCCTAACCTGACTTTGTTAGTGGCTGATTCCACGGCTCGAACCCGTAACCTTTTGGTTACACGGAGACAACCTTACCGTTGCTCCAAGGCTCCCCTTCTATGATTTGAAATATCCGTCTATTAAAATACCCAGCAAAATTTCAAATTCCATTAATTTTGATGCGATTCTTATTACCATTACAAGCAACTACTTGACAACATTCTCCTGACATTGCCAACACACCAGAGAAATAATGGTATTGATTAGAAACAATTTGACTATATCGATTGATTTTGCGTACCATAGATATCGCAGATCAACCTGAATTTTCCCTCATTCTAGCAATTTGACAAAGATGTTGACATCTCCAGTTCTCATAAATTTTGTCTTTTGGGACAACCACAGGTTCACTGTCATCGATAACTCATTTGGTTCAAGTAACAATAGCGAACAACATCAGAAGGGCTCACGGCTAAAAAGATAAATATCTAAAACCTATCTGATTCCACAGCCAGTCACATTATCAATAAGCTGTCACAATAACTTAAAAGCTTAGAGTTTTACCGTTTCATGATATTGCCCAACCGATCCATCCACTTGAACAGGAACTTCAACGGACACTATGGACTCATGCATTGGCACCTGAAAAGATCCAAAATTACCAACAGCTGCGGCAGCCACCACTTCTCCAGGGCCCGTCATCTGTGGTGTGGCGGTGAAATAATCTGAAGCCATAATCTTATTCAGCTTCTCTCTCAACCCAGCATCTGGAACAAAGCATCAACTTTCAGCATCTTCGAATACTAAAAACACAATAATAAGAAGCATTCGGGGATCATGAATTCGAGTATTACATGTGACACTGGAGTCAGGATCGATGGCGTCGTCGGATTTGGCAAGCCATCGCTTAGCGTACTCAGTGCACTTCACCAGTGCATTTTGATGAGAGAGAGTGGAATTAACAGGGCGAGAAAGCATTAGGGTTTGCAAAGCGGAGATCAAGTCCAAATCTCTCTCCCTCAGAAGATCAGTAGCATCATCGGTGACATAATCGTAGGTCAAACAGCATCCTCGCTCGTGAGTACGAGTTAGCATCAGCGAAGTGAACTCGCTTTGAGGCTTCACATCAAACAAACTCCCGAAGTACATCAAATTGAGAAGATCTTTGATGGCATCCCCTTCATCGGAGGCGGGAGGAGGCAGCTGCTGAAGTTGTTCCTCCTGGGGTTCCAGCGGCCGCTCCTCCGCCTCCTGCGGCGACGCAGGGGTGGCAGAGGCGGTAAGCGAGAGCTCCTCTTGAACGGCGGCGGAGAGAGGGGCTCGGAGCTTCTCGAGCTCGTCTATGAGGACAACGACGGAGGATTTGGAGCGGAGGACATCTTGCTGTTCTTTGTTAAGGGTTTTGCCTTGGGCCAACGACTCTTCCATCTGGATGATACGGTTGTGCTTCTTGCGGAGGGCTCGGAGGCGCTTCGTGATTACGTTGAGGACGGGGCCATCGCCGCCGGTGGCTGTGGTGCAGGCGGCAGGTGTGGCGTCGGAGGTGGATGTCGCCGCCATGACTGGTGATGAGAGAGAAAGCAATAGAGAGAGATGGGGAGTTCGCCCCACAGAGGAAGGGCGACGGTACGGAAGGAGAGAGAGAGGGAGAGTGAAGAAGGTGAAGAGGCTTTGGACGGATTAGAAAACCACGGTGGAAATGGGGGGTGTGAGTTTTTCAAGTGAAGAAGGAAAACCAAGGGTTGGGGGAGGAGGCCGGGAAGTCCTTTCAATGGGCTTTTAGGGTTAGAACTTAGAAGTCTTTTTTTTTATACCGAAAAAAAATTAAACCATTTTGTTATTAGGAAGATAGGAGTATAGTATAGACTTTGGTCATATTCGGTAATTGCAGTTTAAGTAGTATTTAGTATTTTGATCATGTTAATATATTAATCAATTAATTCTCAGCGTTTGTTAACCTAGTGTTTTTTACTAGTATTTCAAGTAGCATTTGGCGTTTGAAGCAACGTTTTTGAAAATTTAACAATATTAGCTTTTGACATTCAAAAGTAACATTTCATATTTTTTTTGTCAAAAAATATCATTTGAAAATTTTATATGTAGAAATTATCTATATTTTTTATATCAATTTACATTCATCAGTTAACCCAACAGTTAAATTTACCGAACACATTTATATGAACTGCTCATCTAAACAGTTATCTGCTAATAACTAAATTCAAAACGCTAACAGCAACCTAAACAAGTATCCGCTGACCGCTATCTAAATTGCTAATTTTGCCGAACAGAGCCTTTGTTAAACTAATGTGTCTAAATTCTTCTGTTTTTGAGTTTTAAAATTTATTCGAATTGTGTCTGCCAATTAGGTAAATCAGTGAAGATTTTGATAGCTGTTACAAAAGATTAGAATTTTAAATTTTGTCTATATCAAATAATCGTTATAAGTCAATACGAAAGGAAAACACATTTTCGAACTTTTGTATTGTCATAGCAAACATGAGGCTTTTTTTAGAGAAAAAAAAAATTATAGCTCAATATAATTTGTTTAAAATTTTCTCTTTTTCTTAAAGATGATTCAGTTGTGGCTACGGTTGAAGAGAAATGAAAGATTGGATAAAATTGGAGGGATGTTAATATGCTAAACTTTGTCATTTTTCCTTTGATTTTACATGAGATGCTGACAAATATGAAATTTAAATCGGAAGATTTTACCGTAGTTGAATTTTCTTTTAACTATCGTAATTAAATTTACTCTAAACCGTTGATCTCAAGCGAAGAAATCTCAACCATTAATATGATATAAAGAGTACCTACTATTGAACGTTACCACATGAGATCTCTATTTTTCTCTCCCCTCAACGACCCACAAAATCATATCTTTCCCCTAGTTCTTCATTTCTTTGCTGTATTTTGAACAAAAAGACGAGAAAAAAAGAATACATGTTTATAAGTAATTTATTTCTGGGATTTCTGATTGGAAAGATTACTTTAGATATGAACTATATGTGTATGATCATGGGGTATTGGGGATCAGAAAAATGGACCACATTTGGTAATTCTCACAGAGAGAGAGGGAGAGAGTTGGGGTGGAGAAGGAGAGTTCTGCTCACTGAAAAGAAGATCTTTGGGGTGAGAAGCAATCCTTCAAGGTATCCAAACCAGATTAACAATGGAGAAGAGCAAGAAGAAGCTGGCTTTTATGGTAATTTTGCTAAGCAAGGATTTTATCTTAATTTCAATTATATTCTAACTCGACTCTAAACATCGACTCCAAGGTCTTGAAATAAATCTGGTATCTAACGTAATTTCATATTAATCTGAGCACCAACGCTCTGAGGTGGCAAAGAAAAAATGCAGGGATTTGAGGTTCCCAAATTATCCGGTTAGGGAAGACGATAAGTGAAATTGAAGCAAGAGAAAGTGACTTTATCTGGTACTTATTGGAGGTATCAGTTCTTTAGGTGACAAGTGAGGAAAATCAAGGGTCAAATTGCTTATTTTAAAATCAATGGTCCAAATTTATTAATTAGGATAGTTGAAAAAAAAAAATTCAACTATGATAGAATTTTGCATTTAAATCTCTTAATAAGACTATTTGTTTTTTGTTTTTTTTTTTTGAGTTGACTTATCAGTTGTAGAAGTGTAATGTGTTACACAAAATGATAGATTAGTTAGAAATTTAGAAATGTTGTTGCGTACAATATCTTCAAACAGCCAGTGTGGTGTCGCTTGTGGTGCTCTCAAACTAAACTGCCCATATATCTTTTCTGTAGGATATCACGTTAATGCATTTATGTTATGTAATTAACAGCAGCAACCACCGTAACTTGATCAAGACCAGTGATGTGATGTCAACAAAAACTCACCAGAGATTTTATGATTTGTTATTTTACTATTTTTGATGGATGAAAATCTAATGCCGGTACATAGCATATCTTTCTTTTTGGTGTCGGTCCTTACAAATCGAGCCATTATTAGTAAATCTCTCCGTTACAAAGCTTCTCAAGTCGCAGGACTCGAACCTAAGAACCTGAGTCACTTGAACAAAGTGTTAGCGAGGGACATAGCGATTGGTGGCACCTTCATCGTTAAAGCTTTAGGAAAACATGGGGAGGAAAAAAAAAAACAAAATCAGGATACCGAAGGTAAATGTTATATCTCAAAGAAAACCACAGAAAGAAGCAAGTACTACGAATAACCAAACTTGAACAAATTGATCCCTTACGCAAAATTTTCGGAGCATCAACTTGCTACTATTTCCTCTCTTTTCTAAACTTCAATTTCTTCAGGAATCCTCGCTTTCCCCGAGTAGACATACTGCATTTCTGCTTTCCAAGTCTGCACAACAAAATGGGGATCATAAGTCATAACTCACAAGAGCATTTCATCGACTGAAATTCAGTTTTTCAGAAGGAATGTGAGTGAATAAAGGCTTACTTCATGCCGGAATGCTATGCGAAGATTTGGAACGTTTGACTTGTCAATGTCGTTTCCTTGAGGGCCTCGCAGGAAGTACTTCCCTCCAAGCCAACGTAACTGCATAAGGAGCACAACACAAATAATAAACAGTCAACTCAAATCATATCGGATTCAACTCACTCATACCGTAAAGAAAAGGCAGATGGGTCAACATTCTAACCTTGGCCGCATGAGGAAATCCAGACTGATAGACAGAATTCCGAGCGATCTCACACAAGTCGCAAGCACTGAGCTTCCACACCTTTGCAGCAATGCTATATTCTTCAACAAGTGCCTCCCTTGTCAAATGGATTTGCAAAGGATCGTCGGATGAGAGTGAGACATTTAGACCACGCTGGAAGAAGATGGGGAATGGGTTGCGATGATAGTCCAGGAAAAGGGAGTTGTTGCTCAACGGAGACATAGCAAGTCCAACCTGCAAAGTATGATACACATCTTCCAATTAAAAAAAAAAATTATGGAGAGGAAAATGTGTTGCCCTCCATCTTTCCTGAACAAAGATTAGATTTCCAAAAAGCTGGGGACTAGGCATTCATTTACTAAAAAGTAGGTGAATCTAGCAACCACCTAAGGGGACATCAGTTGAGCTGCAACGATTCCATGCAATTGAGAAGATTGACAGCAGTATTCAAAGAAAAACTATCAATATCCTTTCACCAGAGCTAGATTACTCACATCCATCATAGATTTTTTTTTTTTAAGGCTTATTTGCAATTAGTAATTTCCCCAGCTACCTTCAGAGTAGCTACAAGAGTCAGCATTGCACAATCTCTTCGACTGTGAACTATAGTGACCAAAGCCAAATGGCTCATTAATCTATGCTTAATAGTTCTGTTGAGAAGTAACAAGCAGTTAATACGTTTCAAGTCCAGGGTCCAACCAAACAACTCACTGCAATTCAATCATAGTAGAATGGCTGAGTACGTCTTTAACACCTCATACAAGGAAGGGCAAATAGAAATTAAAAAAAAAAAAGGACACTGGTTTGGTTCGATTTGGTTGCAATGGCTAATTTCATTTGTGTTAGGAATGGGTTATTGTAAACTCAAGACAGTGTTGAGCTGCATGGCAAAGACAAGTCATGGAGGCACACAGGGCTGACCTGAGCAAGATAATAGAGGTATTGCAGTACTGGTGATTTTCGCAAATTGATCCCATGCGAAATATTGTTGCACAAAAGGAACCCAGCAGCCAAGTGGTCAATATCACCTGCCTGTAGAAAGACAAATGCAACCAAAGCATGTCTAAGTTGAAATTAACCATTAGGACAATAGGAATTTAAAAGGAGTTGTCATAAACTTACCTCTCCACAGTGAGGCCGAAGTTTGATTGTTGGCAATCCTTTTGATTCACGAAGCTGGGGTTGAAGAAACACAAGAATTTAGGTTTATTCCCATAGTCATTAACCTAGCAGCAGATGTAAATGCTAAAAGAAATTCGGTAACCACTTATGTCAAGAAGAACACAGAAACCAGACAACTGCATGGAGACTCTGGGATTGCATTGGGGGAAAAAATATCCATGCTTCAAAAAAAATGAAAACCTTGACTGTTGCCATCCCATTTTTAGAGCAAGTACTGAGATAATTTTAGAAAAGAGTTGAGTCCATGCACAATTGGGATTATGCCTGTACTGCCTTTAATTGTTCTGATATTGAAATCTTTTTCCATTTCCTACCCAAAAATCTACTCTAGAATTGAACTCCTCACTTGAAATTTTGATGGATCCAATCATGCACTAGAGCCTCCTCAGCAACTAGGAAATCAACGTTAATATATTACCAATAATCTTGTTGCCATATCATATGCTTAATCATAGAAGTCATGAGTTTTGCAGATGAAGAGGAAACTGGGCAGGTCATTTTTAAGAACTAATAGTAATCATAATTTAAGCGGCACTTCTCTGCTCTAAAATAGAAAAGAGGGGGGGGGGGGGGATGCTTCTCATCAGATATCTCTTCTGCAAGGCCAGGCTCAATCCAATTTTTTGTACAGAAAATGGAGCAAAGGCTAATTGGCACATAAACAAAGCAATGATGCCGCTAGAGTGAATCAATTATTAATTACATATTTAATCATCCCTTGACACTAAAACTGGCTTTGTCAGCTGGAGTATTGAGATGCAAATGGACAAGTTAAAGCATCATTCAAATCTTTTTCACAATGCAGCACTCATATTATTTTACCTTGCGTTAACGAACCGCCTAGTCAGGCATGAGTAATAGGCGGTGAACATGAAACAATAATTCATATTGCCAAATATGTCAATAGGGTTTTTGGGCGGCAAACCTTATTAAGTGTATACAGATTCGCATAGCAATAGTATGTGTAGTATGAGTAAGCAGGATTGAATGCATTAGTCCACTCAGCTGGCATAGGCATATGCTTAGTTGGACGCCTCTCAGGCTTACTCTCATCATCCACAAGATCAAAGCCAACAACCTGCAAAGGACAAGTAAATTGAGCAGAATTTAAATTGAGAACAATGTCCATAACAGAACATATAAGACCATCCAAATACACTCAAATACTAGGCAACTATCTGTAGGAAATGCCTAGAACAGATGACACAAAATGTTTTTCATAGTTTGCTTCCCCGTGTTCACTTTTCTTTTCACTTCCCTTGAATCAATTGATCACTCACAGGCAACCAATCTTCATGAGCTAAGTTCAAATATGGTGCCAGAAATCAAGTCTAAATGGACTGACACAAGAACAGATACCAAAAATGCCCTTTCTTTTCCCATTCAATTAGATTGACAAATGAAGATTTCAGCTTAAACATAAATATGGCACTGCCAACGCAAATTGTAGCACAATGCAATCCTTACCATGACAGCCTTTCCTCTGTTAGCCCAAATAATGGTTTTATTGCCATCAAAGGTAATGCCGAAAGGAGGGAAAAGAGAAAGAGCCAATAGGAATTCACTTGTAAAATTGTTGTGCAGATGGAACAAAAGAAAACTTTTCAGCTGAGCTCAAGGCCTACTTGGAGATCATGATAATCTAGATGGTAGCTGCCCTGCTTAACAGGTGCATCATCTGGTTATGATGAAACAGTAACTGCTCTATATGCAAGCGATGATTAACTATGCACAGCTAATGAAACCAGAAGTGAGCCAAATAATATAAACGACCACATTCTAATTGGCAAAGTTAAACGTCAGAAGGGCGTGGAGAACTAACCTGCATTAGGAAAAGGTGTAGCTGAGGATGGGAATTCGGATCAACTGTGACTTCAAAGAGTGGGATGAAAATGTTATCTATTATGTTCTGGAAGGAGGTAACAATCCCCATATTCTTGTACACATTGTACAGCCTTGGGAGCTGGATAAAGAATTGAACAGTTTGTTAGAAGAAATGGTGTACATAAGATTGAAATAATCAGCATGCAGTGAGATAGAATATAGATTAGAGGTCACATTGGGCTGGCGTCTTAAGGCTGCAGCAAATTAAACCTTAGAGCAGCAGAGACGTTAATAGACACGTGCTAATAAACCATACGACACCCATTCTAGGAAAGACATTTTCGACAGGTACAATGTTTGGAGGCTATCTTCACATCCCAATTTGCTAATGCCATCTATCCATTAAGATCTTAGCATGTGCAAGTGGAAGTAGGCATGTTCAATTGGATAGCTGGAAACTTCAGTAAATACTAAATCTGTTTGAAAGAACTAAACATCCAGGAAATTAAAGGACCACAGTAACTGACAAAACTAATACATTTGGGGAACAGCTAAAATTGTGCTGCTCACATAGCATACTAGCCTAGTTTCTAGCACATACTCACTAACCCATGAAATTTTTATTTTATTTTTTTAGTCAATAAACCCATGAAACTCAGTTCAAGTTAACTTTCAGGCAGTGGGACATCAATTTCACTACTATTGCTACTTAGCAAAACTACGCAGAGTGGCATCAACTTTATTATGTTGCTATTTACCACTATTGATATATGCCAAAAACAATAAGACAAGGATTTCTAGCATTTTGCAGATGTAAGTCACTCCATTTACAATAGTTAAAGGCGCAAGTATGGAGCAGATTCCAGTTATGGCAGTGGACTAAATTCAAAAGTATGTCCATACTACAAAAGTCCTGCCTATGCAGGGTGTTTATAAATTTTGCAGTAAATAACAGATACAAAGGGCAGCACCCAGAAAGGCTGCGAGCAACTGCATCCAAATACCTGGATTAACCACACAGCATTTTCACTGTAGATCTCATTGTTAATAAACCAACTTGCCAGCTGGTCCCACTCACTTTGCTTCCTCCCATAGATGGAAATTCTATACTCTGCCATCTGCAAGAATAAATGATAAGGTATCCATAGTTTCTAAAGGTACAAGGTAAGCAAGCAGTGATCCACAGAGATTCTACAGGACATTCAAATAGAATCAAGGACCAGAGCCAGAGCCTCAAGCAATCAGTTCTTCAATAGATTAAAACTACTTCTATAGAAGCTTTTCATAAAAATAATAATCGTGAAGTAAGCCTCTCCAAGATTGTCATTCATCCATCAAACCAAAGAATTTTAAGGCAGCATCAATTAGCTACATGATGCTAGTTGATTGTCAGTTGCAAAAGTAAAAAAAGCATTCAGAAGGTCCTCCCAAACGTCAAAAAGTGACTTCTACCAAGTATTCTAAATGTCAAAGTACATATCTTTCATATTTGGGACCAACTGACAACCTCCTTCCAACTTCATTCTATTGCAGGTTTACACTTGAGTACATATAACCCTCACACTGGCACCATAGACTAGACTCTGGGATATAGGTGTGGCTTTCTTAAATAACTGGACATCTTTCAGGATTTCTTGTAAATAATTAGGCATCTTTCAAGCTTTCTTATAAATAACTAGGCACCTTCCATGTATCATGCCATCAGAGGTCCTTCAACAAGGGCAGTTCACATTTTCACAAGAAGAATACAAATGCTGTGGTCGGACCTGATATTTGCTTGCTTCAAGATCCGACAGAACTTCTTTTGTTACTTCTGCTAGAAATCGTCCTACAGTCACATCAACTTTAGCCGTGAGTAAATGAAAGCAGCAACTATTGATTTAAAACAATTTGCAGTATCCTATATTTAACTAGCCAAGCAAAGAATGCACCACCAAAAAAAAAAAAAAAAAAAACTAGCCAAGCAAAGAAGAGAGTCGAATAGTTGATCGGACAGTGCACAGACCTTGAATGAGATTGTCCTGCTTTAAGAAGATTTCTCGAAGTCTACTTTGTCCACAAGGATTATACTTGAGATTGAATTTGTCAAATCGATGAAAGGTTGTCTTATCAGCATGTACATCTAACAAGTCAACATTAAGATCATACCTGAAATTCGTGAAAAAGTTAATGAGAAGAAGGAAAAGAGAAAAGTCATTGCCATTAACAAGTAGGAAAGAACTGATTACCCTGTGAGGTCTAAGCTCTCAAAAACTTCTTTAAGAGTAAGGTACTTTCCATCTCGAAATATAACAACCTGTATTGGGTTAAACAAGCTGTAAACAAGCATGTAGAGTAAAATCCATAGCAACAATTTAACCTCCAGAAAGGAGGGAACTACTGCATTTTAATGTGTACAACATCAGAATGTTGAAAAACTGTTCTGGTCCCACAAGGGTAGTCACTATTAGAGTAGTAAATATCCCACCTCATCAGGTTCCTTCCTTAGCTTGGATTTTATGAACCGGAGAAGATGTTTCTGGTTCATGCAAGCTGAATGGTGTATATGTGTATCAACCTTTCTGATGTTGTAAAAGTCACGATGGGGTGCACTCTTCTGAGCCAGAAACTCCCTATCTGCATTTACTAACAGATAAAGACGAAACTTCTGCATGGTTTTAGGATTCAGATGTATGTTATCATAAGTGAAAGAGAAGTACTGCATCAAAAAAAACAAAACTCAAAAACACTACCTCCTCAAGAAACCGTAGACGATGATAACAAGCAGAATTAACATTTCCATTGGAAATGACCTTTAAAATATGATGCATATCAGTGAAGAATTTTGTCGCACTTGGAACAGGAAAAAGCTCTACCGAGTCTAGAAAATGAAGAGACAATATCAATTAGCAGGAATGAATATCCAGTAACTCTCTCATATTAAGTAATTTTGCTCACCATTTTTGCTTGCATAAACATGTATAACACCATCTTCCGTTCTAAAGTCATGCTGCATGAACCAGGAGGAACTTTAATCAAATCTTAGAAATATGCATCCAGGCATTCACATGAAGAAAGTCAAGAAACTCTACGGCAGCCGAACGAAATATTAATGACAATATTAGTGTCAATATTTAAAAGTACTTCTGCCTCATTGCAGCACATACTACATGCATGTCTACAGGAGGAAAGAACTCACATCAGTCTTCTCAACAGGATAAAAATGAAACGGATCAGTATTCTTTACTGCCGAAGCAACATCGTTCGGCTTGTTCCATGGAGCTACTTCTTCCTTGTAAACATATGCCTCACGAAGTTCCAGACATTCACGCAGCATTCTACGGACCTCTTCCTCTTCCATGCTTAATGGCTCTATGTATAAGTAAAATCATTTCAGGCAATAAGGCAGGCAAACGAAAGCACACATGGGGGGGGGGGGTTACAGGAAAACATAAAATTTAGGAATGTAATTTGGCTATTTGAAAAACAGGAATTTATCCATGAAAAGAGACTATTTGGATAGGGGACATAATGCATGTTAAAGGCTATGTCGGATGGCCATACTCATGTTGTGTCTGAGTATCAACACGGGTGTTGTGTCAAACTTGGCAATTTCCTGAGATATTCTTGTACATTCTTGGTTCACAATGAATGGTTGGGCGTACATATGACCGAGTGTCTACTGCAGAAGTAGGCTATTTCTTTGTCATACTCATAATCAAATCATCATTCTGGTGCAACAACCCCCCCCGGGGGCCCAAAAAAAGGGAAAAAACAAAGATGAGGAAGAAAAACAAAACTAACATTGGCTGCAATAGGATATATTAAGGCACCTATTTTTCTTTTCTTGTTTTTTATGCCATCTAGAACTCTTTCCCTGCACTACTTTCCATTTTCCAGCAGCACACCATAGTTTCTCTTATCCCTTAGGCCAAAAAAAAGGTTGTATTTTGCATTTGAGAAGGAAGAGATGATACAGTTCCTCATGTCCAGTTTACCAGTAAAATCATTAAAATTAATCAAAAGACAGCTGCAATTCATAATTCAGATGGTTTTCTCACCGGGTATCGCAGCTTTTAATGGCAGAACGGTGTCAGCAGTAAAATCATTCCCCTCATCCCCAGTTGGAGACATATCTACTTCTATATTGGCAGGCAAATCTAAAATTGCCTTTCGTTCACAAGAAACCACTCTGGTTTTCTGATCTGGTACCCCATTCTCATAGTGACATTTAGCAGGTGAAGCAAGTGACTCCTGGACAGTCGTTTTACCATCCTATAAATTCATCAACAGCAAAGATGTCATAATAAAAAATGGTATTGCCATGCATGAAGGGAGAAACTAAAAGAGAACAATCACCGAGGTGACAATACAAAATTTCTCTGATAATATACTTTCCATTTTGGAGCCTGAAAGCCAGAAACCATCAGTGATAGTTGCCTAATACTTGAGTGTGTTGCTGTCGTATTATTTTCTTATCAACTATACTTGTATGCCACAACCTGATTATCCTTTTTGTTGCTGTCGTATTATTTCCTTATAAGCCACTTCACTTACAAAACCATCAGTGAAGGCTTTTTTGAAATCCATAGTACTGGGAACTAAGACATATATTCCATGGTGCCAACTAATGCCAGAAAAAGAAGGAGATGATGTGGGGGAGGAGCATTGTATCAATTAAAAGTAGCTAAGAAAAATTATTTGAAGCAGAGGAACTTTTTGGATTAATGCTGGCTTCTTATCAACTATATTTGTTTAGCACTGCATTTGCACATATTGTTCTCCACAATCACATCTCAAACTTTAATCCCACATAAGGATAGAAGCTAGAACCCCAAGAAATAGTTACAGAATCAACAAGATCATTAGTGTTATCAATGAAAGGACTAACCTCTCCATTAAGAAGATCTTTGCCTTGCAAATTGGATTGAACTGAATTTTCCAACAGATTTCTGGCCACAGTCTCAGAAGAAATGCTTGCAGCAGAAGCAGATGCCTTTAAAGAGCAAGAACTCCCTGTAGATACAGAAACAACAAACAAAGAAATCCTTCATGATACAAAGATCAGAATAGCATAAAGAAGCAGATGAAAGAGCCAGAGAACAACATCCCTCCACAGAAGAACCCCAATTTGCAGACAGACCACAAAATTCTTCAATGTTAAGGGCGTTCCACAAACTTCATAATTGGGAGCTTACAACTATGATGACCAACATACGTAACCAAGTGATAAACGCCCAATAACATGTACAACAAGTCCCAGAGTGGGTCCTCTTTCGTGGGGTCTGTAAAACACAGAGGAAGGCAACCTTACCACTGCAAGCACCCACTAACATTTCCGCTATCAAATCAACAGATAAAGCTAGAAAGAAGTTGAGAAGTCATAAAAGTACCGTGTGTTCGACTCAATTGAAGCAAAGGCAAGTTTGATTTGTCGAGGGACCCAATAATCTTGGGAGAATCATCACCTTCAACCCAATCATCAGACAGACCCACATTAACATTAGGATCAGATGAAGGAATCCCATAACAAAGAATCGAACCTTCTTCCTCCTCGTCCACTTCCACGCCAAACCCTTGATTCCCAGCACCAATCAACTCGTCTTCTTCCTCTTCTTCAGCGTCCATCAATCTTTGTCGGCGGATTTCGATGAGCCGTTGGAGTACATGCTGAACACTGCGCTTGTGGATGAAGAAAGCAGAGATGGCCATGAGTGATGCTCCAAAGAAGGCCGCCATGGCTAGGTGGAGAGAGGATGTTGGTGATGATGATGGGTTCATCTTGGCCTGCTTTTTTTCTGGGTTTTTGAGTGCTTGAACTGAAGTGGGTAAAAATGGTGGGCTCGTTCAGAGGGGATCACGGCATTTCAGGGTATCAGTATATGATTTGGCGCTCCCTTTCGTTGATGAGAGAGAGGAGGGATAGTGTGGTGGCGCTGCTCTGTTAGTGTTTGCCGGGTTTCAATGCTTCTTTATACTGCTTCATGGAGTTGGCATCCCCGTTAGCATACTTCAACCTGCATCACTCTGGCTTTGCTGGGACAGGTGGGTCTTTTGGGTCCGTTCATTGTAATTTTTTATGTTCCTCCCTTTCTTCATGACTGATACTATAAAATACTAAATAAAAAAATAATGCCTAGTTTGGTTCAATTGATATGTGGCATAATAACCTCATCCTATAAAATAAAAAATAAATTTAACAATAAGTATTTCTATGTCAAATTTAATTTGGTTCAAATCACTTTGAATTTTAGGATTATTAGTTGTTGTCAATGTTAGTTCAGGTATGAATTTGACTCACTCAATTAGAGTTATTTTTGTCAAATCTACCAGTATAGGAGGTGGATTGTTAATGAATGATCGGATGTAAATATTAGTCAAGCTAAACTCAACTGAAACATGATTTGTAAATTGACCACTAATTTACGAGGAAACTTGTTGCCTCCTCATAACTTTTCCAAAACAAACAAATTTTGTGCCTCCTAAAATTCAAACCTATATTTTTAGATCTAAAATTAGCATCGTAATTAAGTCTTTTTGTTTTTCAGTAACAAATATCAATTACGTCTTGTTTTTTTTATCTCTTTTCGTTTTTTTTATCTCCTTCTTAAACCAAATTTTCTAAAGATGGAGATTTAACAAGGTGCGGTAGATACTTGTACATCATGCCATCTTCTGTAGTGTTGATGCTTCTTTCTTAGTCCTCTGACAATCAAAATCTTTAACGTGTTGCGTCACCTCAAAATCAACCCAAGATTGCATACGCAAATGATGTGTTGTCGTTAAAGCCAACGTTACTTTTCGTAATTCAATTGGATGGTGAACTCCTCAAACAAGCTATACACAAAACTCCTCATCATGCTCCACCCTTTTTGAATACAGTTCTCTTTTTCACACGTCGAGTAGGCAAATAAAATCCCAAAAAGGGGATGTACAATGTCATCACTAGCAAGAAACACTTAGCCTATTGCTCATCAAACTTAAACTCAGGAAGCTAATATGGAAATAGTAAATATAAATTTCTTCAATCAAGAAACAACTTGTACATATCTATTAGGAATAGAAAATGAACTGTAATACACGAGAAGAGAGACTAGTCTGGTCACGTCACTTGCAAGGATAAGATTGTTGATTGTCCTTGCTTGGATCTCCTCCAACCCATCCAAGAGGCGCATGACTCAACCAGGTATCTTTGTTTTATGACAAAAGAAAGTTGTTCAAGGTAACACTACATAAACCAAAACTTCCCAAAGGCCACCTTTGACACAATTTATACAGGGTTTGTACTTGCTATACACAACAATTCAGAGTCATGGCCGCTGGCCAAACACAGCTCATGCAGTTCATTCGGCATCCACTCACCACCGGTGTGTCCACCCAACACCAAGATCCTGGTCCCACGAACTACGCAGGTACTGTGGCCCCAAGCAAACTTCGGTGGCTGCCCGGGAACATCAAGGATCCTCCACGAGGGCTTCTCCTCAGGAGGGTCCAATAGAAAAAGTTGAGATGGGGAATGCAACCCCGCAACTGAACCCCCAAATAGAATGATCCTCCCACAGGGCATGCTCACAGCAATATGGTCAAGCCTAGGCGGAGGAAATACACCTCCCTGGCTGCTCATCCTTGCCACTGCACCACAATCTAATTGCCTCCATTGTGGGTTTTCATCCCCTGTATCAATTGTATAGGCCTCCCCCGACCGCAGCTTCTGCTGCCCGGTTTTCACCAAGCCCCCAAACATGAATATCTTGGTCCTCTCATAGACAGAAAGTGAGTGGCCCAATCTAGGGGGAGGAGCCCATGAAGTAGGTATCTCTTTCCAAACTGGACTCTTTTCTGTAAGACCAAGCAAGTGCATATCACTAAGGAGCACCCCAGAATCTGTGCATCCTCCATATACAACCAACTTGGACCCATCTATGGTGCAAGAGCTATGCCAGGACCGCCGGACTGGGGGGTTCCTACAAGAGATTTCTCTCCAGGTTGGTTGTTTTGCGTCCAAGTCAAGGACAAAGATGTCATTTAGTAACCCTTGCCTTCCATACCCGCCAAATAAGACAAGCTGGGATCCATTAATGCAAGAGAGCGTATGACCCCACCTGCCAGGAGGCGAGGATTTTGCACTCATACGGCACCACTCTGGGTGCTCAGCGTCAAGGTTGAGCACAAATGTGTCATCCATAGGCTGCATGTCAGCTCCCTCTCCACCAAAGAGCACTAGTCGGTTTCCAACTGCACACACACTGAAATTGCAGCGTGAAGGCTCAATCACTCCTCCTACACTGAATTTCTTCCAGGAAACAGCCTCAAGAGTGGTCAATTCTCTGGCTAGGCGGACCCACCCTAATCTTTTCGTTGTGGGCTCCAAATTACCTGTCACTTCTCTGCCCCACAAGTTCTGACAAACCATCTTCCTCACCAGTTCGTTTTGGGTTAATTGGTTCATTCTTGTACAAACAGACCCAATAGATGTTACATCTCTTGGAGTCAAGCGCGATAGTATGTTATGAGCCAACACCTCATCAGATAGTTGGAGAATTCCACATAATTCCCTGCTCTTTATGGATTGCTCATCCACAAGGTCAAATTGCTCATCACAAGTCTCTTTGAAAACCGGGTATGTCGCATGGTTTATGTTCAGTTTTGCTTCTGAAAATACCTGGATGCCTATGACATGAGTCACGGTGCCATCATCCGCATGTAGGGGTTGAAGCCTTAGCCTGTTCACCAGGGGAGTGCCATCCTTTTTGAAATTGAGGAGTTCTCCTTGGAACTCCATGCCATCCTCAAGACATCTTCTCATGTCAGAAACAACAACAGGGTCCACCAGAGGATGTCTTCTTTGCGCATGATGGTCCCTGTACTGTAAGAAACGACTGGAAACGAATAGTTGCACCGAGAATTAATGCAATCTCTAGCAACAGACCAGGAGATTTAACCATGTAGCTAAATTTTACTGCTACTAAAAGAACCTGTGTACCAACTACCAACCCCAGTCACAAATATTATCATAAAAGACTGAAGCAACGAAAGAACAAAATTTACATGATGGAAGTCAGCAGCGAAACAGATTTCGAACTAATGAACTTCAAGGTGGGGAGCAAAGCGAAATGAATCAAAACTAGAGAAAATTCTCAACTCCATCTGCTTGAATTTCAGCTGAGAAACTTCGAAAATGGATTGTTAGAGAAAATAGACATGTATCTATGGACAAGTGAATCCTTCAAGTTGCAATTCAAGTATTTGTCTTTACCCATAGGATCGACAAAGTCTTTCAAAAGTATCCTTTTGCTGACCTCCATCTCCACATACATTGCCAACAATTGTCACTTATCTAAGATGGTTTTCCTTTTTCTTTTCTTTTTTCCTTTTTGGGGGGGAGTTACTTCATCTTTTTCCTCCCCCTGCAAATAAAGGGACTCATCTCATACTTCCCAACAATACCAACATTTCTCTCCAAACATGCATCCACAACAAGAAAGGGAATGTGGGTGTTACTATTAAAGTCTCTTGGAGTTGTTACAGTATACTTGGGTTCAAATTCTGTCTACATCGATCTTTGCATTTCATGTGCATTGGGGGGTGGAATGATATCAGTAAGGGAAGATTATAAGATCAAACTCCAGCATTTATAAGGGAAGATTATAAAGAACAATTTGCATCAAACAGAACGGCAAAAACTATCCAGAAAACGTTCATTTTTTTCCTCTCTCCTTTCCCAGCAGTTATAAGGGAAGATTATAACATCAAACTTCAGCTATGTTCTCCCCACCATTTCCCCGACGACAACAACCCATATGGGCTAATTTGGCGCCTTCTAAAGTCTTAACCCTAACCCAACATTAGTACATTCACTAATTTCACCGCCAAAAAAAAAGTACTAGAATCCCAAAATTAAATTTTGAAACAAACACCTTGAAAGATTCAACACGAGAGAAATCAACAGCTACATATCAAACTAGTTGAAGCACTGAATACGAAAAACTCAACACAGTAGTCCTTCAATACCCAGAAATTTTCCCAATTCAGTGCAAAATCTGACGCCCATAGATTCAGAAGAATTATATAACTAAAAAAAATCTAAAATTAAGAATTGTAGGCAAAAATTACTGACCAATTTCGACCAAGGACTTCATAGGCACGGTACCCAGTGAAGATCTCAAACACGCTATTGACGTAAATGATGGGGAAATCAGGTTCAAGGGCATCGCATACGATAATCGATGTAGGCGTTGCATGCGAGAGGCTACAGTAATCATACAGGGAGTTTTGATGGAGCTTCAATGGCGGACTAGTAGTGTTGTTTTCTCTCTCCTCGTCGTCAGTTTTCTGGGTAATTTTCGCTCTCTTTCCAGCTCGATTCTTCACAAATTCTCTCTCAATCGCCATAAATCTGCCGCTCTTTGGCATCACACTTCACAAATATCTCACAAATTTTCTTTCAGATGAAGGTGCGGTGTGGTTTGCTGCTCGTCTTAACTCATTCATTTATGGTGAAGTTGAATGAGCAACAATCCCAAGTTTGCCCCCCTTTGGCATCTTATTTACTAGAATACCTGTTTCCCGCGTGGCCAAGCATAACTTTTTCTCCCTTAAAAATAAGAGTAAACAACACCTTTCCTAGCCAAGTTTTTTTGGAACTCTGACTTGCTACGTCAATAAAAGTTTCACAATTTTAGAACTTGTATTTCATCACTTCTCCAACCTATGAAACTCAATTTTAATCATCTAATAAAAATATTTATCATGAACCCACCTCATAACACACAACTTATTTTTTTAATTATTTAAAAATTATATGTTTATTGAAAAAAAAACAAAAATATATTTTAAAAATAAGGAAATGACCAAAAAGGGAGGAAAGGAGGGAGGAACGCCTGGGCAAGGCCTCCCACATTTCCCTCCCACTGCTAGCAGGCGTCTGACATGCCATGTGCCTTGAAGGTTCCACATGTGCCTCGCATGACACTGGTTGCTAATGCTCTTAGCATCGCAAGGCATACACAAAGAATAAAAGTAGTTGAAACATATCAATAACATATAATACTTTTATCATTAATGAATGAATCAACTGAGACTTACAGAATATTTTTTAAAAAAATAATCAATAACTTTAATTATGATTATACTAGACAAATACATTGTTTGGTCTTAGTACAAGTTAAAATCAAATTTGAGTCAATTTTATTTGAGGTTAACAGGTCAATTTAGGTCAATTTTGGATTAATTTATGTTTGATTTACTAAACTTATCTTATAAAAAAGAAGTAATTTTGTAGAAAAATTTATGTTGAATTTAGTTTAATATTTAAGATCGATGTAAGGTTTGTATCTATTGTTAAATAAGTCCATTTCTATTGTTAGGCAGGGTGCAAGCATGGATACTTCGATTCGGATTGCGAGTCTTCAGTCGATTTTGCTCCGGTTAAGCTACAAATCACAAACAAATATACAATCCAGGAGTGAACGAGACATGATGGTAGTTTGAAGCAAATAACAGGGGCAAAGTGGGTAGCGAGGAAGTCCACAGCAATGGAAGACACGTGGCATGAAGATATTTTCAGAAAGTTGTATGACAATCAGTCACCATAAAGTGTCCACGTCAGCATTTGTCGGGCAGCATGGCTGAGATATTTATAAGCGTATAAAGTAAGGGATAGCGTCGTAGCGATATTTATATTGGCGGCCAGCTTTCATACCTTAACAAATAAAACTGCTCAATAACAATAAAACATAAACTGATTGTTACGTTTCTTCCCTAATTATCATATGAATTGGCTGTTTTCGTGCTCCAACATAAAAGAACATTTTTGGGATGCGTCTGAACATTTACATTGTTATCTAAAGGCTAAAGAATATGGCTAATTTTATCAGTTATATTTATTAGTTATTTAGTTAATCTCTCCCCTGCTAAACCACAACCACCACCACGAAAAAAATAAAAAATAAATCCTTGCATAGGCTCGCAAAAGCAAAAAAGGAAATATGCACGGTTGTATGAACCATAGGCCGAGTAACTAGGTGATGATAGATCAAAATATGAAAAATAATTTTAAAAAAACACTATATAATATTAGTGAAACAATACAATGAAAAGATATAATTCTGGTTGCCTTGTAGCATTACATTGATTTCACTGGTAAATTCTTTGAGAATTCATCATATATCAATGAGGTTTATTAGACCATTACGACTTGAGCTTATTCCCACTTTGTTCAGAATGTATATTTTATTCGTGATGTACTCATATTTTGTATATTTTTAGGTGGGATAAGAAAATACAATTTCAATCATAAAATGCACCAATTTGAGTTGAATTAGCATGATCAATGCTCCAACCCAACCTCACATAGTTACATTACAGAAACAACAATTTTCAGTGTGGGTCCTACTTTCGCGGGGGTTTGAGTAGATTCAGGTGTAGACAGTCCTAATCCTATGTACATGGTTGTACGTAGCGAAACTATTTTCAATAGACCCAGATAAAAAGTTTTTACAAGATAATAGATGTTCAAAACTAGTTGGTAAAACAATTTAGCAAACAAAAAACCTAAATACTTAAAATAATAACAGTTGACATGAGCAATAGATGAGGAGTAAGAGTTTTGTGTACCTTGAGTATCAATCGGCGACATACTACTAAATTGACTAACAACAGTCTACAATCAAACAATTGAAGGTAGAGAGGGACAACCACAATTGCAAAGAAGCTACGACTCAAGCAAACAGATGTGGTAGCCCAAATCAATGCCGTAGTTTGGGTTACATATTCATCCCTGCTTCAGCCGATTGAGCTCTAGCAGACCACCTCTCCACAGTCAAGCAGTATAGCCCACCCCTCCCAACTTCCCCACGGCCCTTTGGCGATTTGAAGAGCAGACTGATTATCACATTGGAGAGTGACAGGGTCTTTGTGAGGAATGCCTAGTTCAGAAAGGAGTCGTACAAGCCAAGTAACCTCTGCAGCAGCTTGGGACATAGCCCGATACTCGGCCTCAGCGGAGCTCTTAGAAACAGTGGGCTGTTTTTTAGACTTCCAGCTGATGGGAGAAGTCCCTAGTAGAACCATGTAGCCAGTGACTGATCTGCGTGAAAAAGGACAAGAGGCCCAATCACTGTCTGAGAAAGCCTGGAGAAGTAGGGGCCCATTTGCGTTGAGGAGGATGCCTTGTCCAGATGTGCCCTTCAAGTAACAGAGTGTATGTTCAAGGGCTAGAAGGTGAGAGGTTCGTGGAGATTGCATAAATTGGCTAAGTGTTTGAACAGCATATGAAAGATCTGGTCTAGAATTAGTTAAGAAATTCAGCTTGCCAATAAGTGTTCGATAGTAAGAGGGGTCTTGAAGAAGGTCCCCATCATCAGGAGAGAGCTTACAGTGTAAGGGCAAGGGGGTGGCTGCATTTTTTGAGGTGGAGAAACCAGTATCATGCAAAAGATCTTGGGTGAATTTTCGTTGTGACAAGGAGATCCCCTCAGGTAGATAGGAAACTTCAAACCCCAAGAAGTAGTGAAGTTTGCCTAAATCTTTGATGCCAAAGGAAGAATGAAGGTGATGTTTAAGAATATTGATGTCATCAAAGTTGGATCCAGTGACCAAGATGTCGTCCACGTATACAGCAACAATGGTAAGATGAGTGCCAGTGGTCTTCAAAAATAGCGAATAATCATGCTTGGATTGAATGTAACCCAGATGTTGAAGGAAGGTTGTCAGCTTGGCAAACCACTGGCGAGAAGCCTGTTTGAGGCCATAGAGGGACTTGGTCAACTTGCAAACCTTATTGTGAGGATTGGGAAGACCTTCGGGCATTTTCATGTATACTTCCTCATGCAAGTCACCATGCAAGAATGCATTGTTCACATCCAATTGGTAAAGATGCCATTGCTTGTGAGCTGCTAAGGCAAGAATAAGTCTGATGGTGGTCATTTTTACAACAGGGGAGAATGTATCTGTGAAATCAATGCCCTCTCTTTGTGTGTTGCCCCTAATAACCAACCTGGCTTTGTATCTCTCTATAGAGCCATCTGCTTTGAGCTTAACTTTGTACACCCATTTACAACTAATCGCCTTTTTGCCAGGGGGAAGATCAACTTCAGTCCAAGTGTTGTTGGCATGTAAGGCTTGTAATTTAGACTCCATAGCTTTCACCCAAAGTGGATCAAGTGATGCTTGGTGAAAGGAAGTAGGTTCAGAAAAAGAAAGAAGTGTAGTGGAATGAGCAACAGAAGTGAATAGTCAGTGTTGAAAATGGACAAGGTTGCAAAAGTGAGAGAGATGAGATGCAGCAAATGGATCAGAATTGGTACTGGAAACTGCAGTGGAGCATATATAATCTTGTAAATGGGAGGGTTTCCTGTGTGGCCGAGCAGATCTTCTCAGGGGGGGGGAAATGTTCAAGTGAAGAAAGTAGTGGAGGTGGTGAAGGATGTGATGAGGAAAGAGCCGGGGCAAAGGAAGGAGGTGATGCCGAAGGAGGAGAACTTTGAAGAGGAGAAAGATGGGAAGGAGAAGGAGAAGCTGAAGGAGAACTTAAGGTAGAAGAAGGTGTAGAAGAAGAGGAAGAGAAGTGAAAAGGGGGATCGAGAGGATCAGCATGAAGAAAAATGGGAGATGGTAAAGGGAAGTTGAAAGAAGGTTCAGAGAGATGATGAAAGGGAAAATATGTTTCATAAAATTGTATATCTCTGCTAGAAAGGACCTTTTTGGTGGTGAGGTCATATACTTTGTAGGCCTTCTTGCCATAGGGGTAGCCTAGGAAGACACAAGGGTTCCCTCTAGGGGAAAATTTGTCTCGATTGTGCTGGGAAGTTGAAATAAAGCACAGAGAGCCAAAGGTCTTGAGATGAGTATAAGAGGGGGATTGACCATAAAGGATTTCATAAGGGGTTTTGTGCTGTAAAACGGAAGATGGCAGTCTATTGATGATGTATGTAGCTGTGAGAAGGCAATCACCCCATAATTTGAGAGGAACTTTTGATTGAAAAAATAAGGCCCTAGCAGTTTCTAAAAGGTGTTTGTGTTTTCTTTCGACGACATCATTCTGCTGTGGAGTGCCTATGCAGGAGGTTTGGTGAAGAATGCCATGAGCAGTATAGAAGGCAGTGGCAGAGTGATCACAGAATTCTAAGCCATTATCAGATCTGATGATTTTTATGTGGGTTTGAAATTGTGTTTGGACAAAGGAGATAAATGATTTGAGAATGGGGAATGCATTAGATTTGTGTGAAAGAAGATGTGTCCACGTTGCTCGTGAATAATCATCCACAATTGTGATAAAATACTTGTAGCCATCATAGGTAGGAGTAGCATAGGGTCCCCAAATATCAATATGTATCATTTCAAATATATGTGATGTACAAGAAGTACTAGAAGGGAAAGATGATCTATGCTGCCTAGCTTGGTGACAAACCTGACAAATTGGTTTTTGCTGGGAAATATAAGAAGAGAGAAAATCAATGTGTTTCATATTATTGAAAGGTATATGGCCAAGTCTACAATGCCATAATTCCAAAGGAGAAAAATGACAAGAAAAAGAAAAAACAGAATTAGTGTCTTGTGGGCTGCTTGACTGAAATGACTGAGAAGAACTGCTGGCCATGCTGGATGCGTGATCCACAAAGTACAAGCCCCCAGTTTCTTTACCAATTGCCAAATGCTTGCTCATTGAAAGGTCATGGAGATAACAAGCAGTGGGAGTAAAGACAACATGGGCAGTTAGTTGCTTAGCTAATCTGCTTGCAGATAAGAGATTGTATTGGAAAGCTGGGACATGTAAGACATTGTGTAGGGTTAGAGAAGGGGTGAGTTGAACTGTACCAACATGATGGATTCTGGCTTGTTGGCCAGTTGGCATGGTGATGAAGGAGTTGGGACCAATAGGGGTATAAGAAGAAAAGCAAAGCAAATTAGGGGTAATGTGGTCAGTGGCACCACTGTCAATGATCCACTTCAAATTAGGCTTTGTAGCTGAAAAACAAAGTAGTTTACCTGCCGTCATAGCTGTACCAGTGGTCTCTCCAGCTGTAAGGGTTGAAGTTTCCAGATCATGTTTGTTCAGGAGAGCAATGAGCTTGTTGTACTGATCTGCAGTGAAGGATGGTGGAGGTTGTGCTTGTTCAAGGGTGTCATCATGCTGGGCAGTAGCTGCAATTCTTCTGCCTCTGTCAGCTGGAGTATTACTTCTCTGTCTTTGCAATTTGAAGCACTTGTCAATGGTATGCCCATTTTTTCTACAATAGTTGCAAAACAATGTACTTCTTTTGGTGGGATTTGAAGTATTATGCTGTAATGGCTGTTGTGAGTATTGTTGGTGAGAATAGTGAAATTGTTGATGAGAACTTGGTTTTGAGTATTGGTTTGAGGATTGGTTATTGCTTTTGTGCTGGGAAAATAGGGCAGAAGAATTTCCAAGTAGAGAAGAATTGGTCTGAAGTTCCCTTTGTCTTTCTTCTTGTAAAATCATGCTAAGGGCTTGCCCAATCTTGGGCATTGGGTGAGTCATTAAAATGTTGCCCCTTACAACAACATAACTGTCATTGAGACCCATGAGAAACTGTATTAACTGTTGGTTTTCGAGCAATTTGATCATGGCTTTTCCAACAGGACATTCATCACTAGAGCAACTAGGAATGCTAACCAGAACAGCATACTCATCCCAAAGGATTTTGCACTTGGTGAAATAATCAGAGACAGACATGCTACCTTGTGAAAGGCTGTTGATCTCTCTTTGTATCTGGAAGATTTTTGTGCCTTGGCTTTGACCATACCTCAGTGCAAGTTCTTCCCATATCTGCTTAGCAGTGGAACAGAAAAGAACACTTGTGGCAATGTCCTTCTTGATAGAGTGCAGTAACCAAGAGATGACCATAGCATTGCATCGCTCCCATTGAGATGCGAGAGGACCTGATGCAGGTTTACTGCAAGAACCTGTTACAAATCCTATTTTGTTTTTGGACACCAGAGAGACCTCACACGATCTCTTCCATTGTCCATAGTTAGAACCTGTGAGAGGTTCTGAAGAAAGGATACAGTTTGGATGATCTGAGGGATGAAGAAATAGGTCATGTGAAGGATCAGAAGTTGCTGTGTCAGGGTCTGCCATTGATGAGCTAGAGGAAACTGGTCAAAGAAATCGAGAAGATTTGTTTGAAAAAAAATGATAGTAGAGCATATATTCAATTGGATATACTGATCAGAATTTGCAGAACATAGTTTGATCTTGGGAAGGATGGATTTTTCAAGAATTCATGAATTCATTGATGGAAGCTCTGATACCATGTTATCAGGTAGAATGAAGAAGGAAAAGAGAGAACAATCTGTGGAATTCTGCGGAATGTCATCTTGCTTTATTGATGTCAATTGCAGCACTATATATACATTGCTTTGTAACAGAATTATAACAACCAAGAAAAGAGGGAGAAGGAAATTAGTTGGCGGGAAAGGTTGTTAAACGGCAAAACAAACTTATAACAACCTAATAACAACCTAACAACCTAATAACTGTGCAGAGAGCTGTGTAACCCTCAACACACTTTTATTTATTTATTTTTTAAAGACGAAATGAAAGTGTAATTAATACTGCCTCCATTCCCTTTTTCTTCCTTTCTAAATAACAAATAGTTTTTGTCCCAACGTGGCTTTCCTAAAAACACATTAAATTTATTTATAAACAATTGTATTTCATTGTCTCGGCTAAACTTATGAGCTATTGGTAAGTATTTTAGTCTCTTAATGTTTGTGCCTCTTCTATTTAGGAAGGGGGAAAATTAAAAAATGACATAGAGAATAGGATTATGCAGTATATCATTGTTAATTTAGAATTATTTTGGCTTGATTGCATAACTTAAGTTTTATTTTTCTACTTAAACCATTTATCCATTTTAGTATTTATTAATTATTTCTAAAATCTGGCACAGTAAAATTGTTATTTGCATATATTAGAGCTTGTTGAATATATTATATGCTAATGATTATGAGTTATGTCATATTTGAAAATTTCGTAATAATAATTAAATAAAATATTTGTATGGCCAATTGTAATTCATATTTATGCATGAATCAGTACTTTTAACTTAGTTTAAAAAAAGCAATTTTCATTGATAATAGCATCCAAGACCACAAATTGAGTGGTGAAGTCATCAATATTCCTACTTTTTCCCTTCATTAATATTTTTCTAATTGTATAAGCTTACACAACAACAAATCAATTACGCTTAATATGACAATATTTTCGTAAAATTTGAGAAAAATTTAATGTAAATATCCTTACATTCACGAGCACTAGCGCAAGTAGAAATACAATATTTGATAAAAATTATGCATTATAGTTTTATAGTTAAATCAAATTAACATTTTTCATAATATTTTTAGAAGATTTTGTTTGTCCGTGTTGATAACGCGTGGACATGTTATACTTATCACCATGGCTGGGATGGCGCTCACCTTCAACTTCATAGTTATCATATTATCACCATAGTTATCATAATTTGATGCCATTATCTTATCCAACGCAATTAACCAACCAGAAATGTAAGTACATTGATGTGATCCCATGGGAACTCCAAAAATGCTGATTTCCTTTTACTAAAAATATATGATAAATTTTGGCCTCATGTTCTCAAAAATCCGATTGCAAAAAGTTACACCGTCGACATCAACAATTCAACATTGATGAAGCACTGAGATAATCACCATGTTTTTGAAACTGGACTTTCGGGATCCCAAAAGGTTAGCTTCGACACGCAAATGACAAAATAGAATCCAAGCAACCCAAAATCTGAAGATATTGAGCACCAAGTGTTCGACGAAATGCCCGAACGATGGTCTCGCTCATAACAGCTTCTTCTTCTTCTGCCCATTTTACGGTTTCTCGTCAACCCTTATCGCATTTGAACCTGCCACCTCGCTTCTTGTCCGTTGGTTTGCTCGTTAGGCTACCAAAACGGCAGCATCCGCGGAAAAAAGTGAAGGAGGGCAAGAAAAATCAGTTCTTGTTTGGGTCTTCCGATTATCATCGTGGGTTTGTGAGGATGTGTAAGAGAGAAGGGGGACAAGACGAGGCATTGGAGCTGGAACTGTTGGAATCTATGAAGAATTCGAAGAACCCACAAATGTTTCCTAGCAAAAGGGAGCTGATTGAGTCTGGTAGGGCAGATTTAGCTGAGGCAATTGAGAAAAGTGGTGGGTGGATGTCAATGGGCTGGGAAGATGGCGATGAGGGTGAGATTAAGAATATGGAAATTGAAAATGGGTCGGCCAGAAATTGGGAGTTTGAGGTTGGCAAAAATGGCTATGAAGTCGAGGCAATTAGTGGGTCTGAGGTCAACGTAGACCATGGCCCTGAACGTATTTCCTTCATGGGGGATTCTTCACCGGCCTCTTCTTCTTCTGGTCGATCACTGTGAGAACTTTCTTCCAGTTTTGTAGATAAATCTCCAAATATTTGTTCTTTTAATGTTTTATTCCATCGTAGAGCCACTGCTTTGATGATAGAGTAATGATGATTTCCTTTACTTGTTTAGTTGTTGGATGTGGATGACGGTGGTGGTCCCTTTCCTTTGTCCTGTTTCTTTTTTTTTTTTTTTTGGGAAGGTTGCAAAACCTGTTACGACTTCGTGATTTTTTTCTTCAATGTTCTTTGCTATTAGTTTCTTGAACGCTGCCTGGCTCTGGGGAATTGATAGTCATAGTAATTACTAATCAGTGAGTTTCCAGCTAAAGGAGTGTGTTTGCTTACATGGTTGTTTTCCTGTACAATGGAACTTGTGTGAACAAGACAGTTTTATGCCAAAGTTTTTGACGTAAAATTGGCGGGGATAATCAAAGATATGTCCTTAAGCTCTTTGCCCTGCATCCACCCCTCCTGTTTTACAGAGAAACGACCACAGAAGATGATAGTGGGATCGAGGGTATATTGAATCGATTGGAGAGGCAGAGAAGCCTTAGTTTTGGCCTCAGAAAGGAGAAACATGGCAATATAAATCATAACTCCATTGGTGCAGGTGAAGATGAGCAGAGTGCTGACACGCAGAAGGATGCAGGTGAGCCCCTTTTCCTGTTCTCATGTGGCCTATTTCATACCCCGTTGACATGTTTCTCAATATCTCAGATGTTACATTATGTTCTTCCTAATATTATTCTGTGACGCTTATCCCAAATCTCACTAGTTCCTGTTTTTCTTTGTTTATTTTCCCTACATATTGAGTTAGTAGCAGTGTTACTGTGCTTCTTGCATTTTTCTTCCTCCTTTCTTTTTTCCCCTTTTTTTTGGGGGGGGGGGGGAGTGACAGGTACCCTGGGGAAAGGGGGGTAGGGTTCCTATGCTGCTAGTAGTGTTCTTGTTCTTTCCGGATTGTTTCATCCTTGTTTGTATACAAAGCTGATCTGCCATCTTGCTGCTAACAGGTGCATTGACAAAATTACTATGTTTTTCTGTTTCTATGGATGAGACTTCACTGTACTCATGTCTTTTGGTTGAGGAGAATGATCGCACCTTGAGCATTTCTTTTTGTGTCTACATAAATAGATACTATATTAAAATGTGACTTATTGTTATTATGTTGTAGGAAACAGTTATCATGCTGAAAGAAATTCTGCTGCTTCAATGGGCAGGGATAGATTGAACAGATCTTATTCAAATATATCAAGCAGTTCAGTTAGGCCTGACACATGGAGAACATGGAGTATTCAGAGGGCTGGCATTTCAAACACAGAATTTGAAGGTTTATGGTCTTCGCCTGAGTTGGAGAACTGCTGATTGAGATTTTTGAGGATTACATTTGTTGATCTATCATTTAGTTTCCTAAAGTTCTTTGTGGTCTTACCATGCTCAGCTGCTGAAATTGACTTTGTTGGAAGCATAAATGGAAAACCAGCGAATACATCTACTGACAAAATAACAGCAGTCACACCTGATATTAAGGAGCCGGTGGACAAGACGAAGGATGTAGACTCTTCCGTTAAAGAAATCAGTCAAAGTGATATAAAGACCCGCGTTCAGCATCTTGAACTTGAGCTGTCATCTGTACTCCACTCACTAAGGTCGAACAGCTCTGGCTTGTGTGAAAAGGTGCGAAAATGAAATCACATTAATCTTATTTCATATGTGATATCTGAAGATTTGGAGTCTTATTTGTCAAAAGGAATTCATCTGCGGGACATTTCATTGTGCAGCTGCTTTTTGTTAAACTACAACAAACCTTACGTGGAGCTTATTATGTGGATGTTATTGCTGCCTGTCTGATATCGTATTGCGTTATATTGACATTACCGAGTTGGGAATCATGGTGAAATGTGACTATGATTCTTTGAATAGCAACATATTCTTGCCTATGGCTTGCTTCATAGGAATGAAAATCTCAATTTTTTGAAAAAGAATAGAACTGTTACTAATTGTTGCCGTCAGCAGGTTTGATGTTTTGTTATCGTTGTTTTAATTGGGTAGAGTTTGGGTCGGAATTTAAATGACTTCAATTTCAACTTGAGGTGCACATCCTGGTTGCAAATTTGCAATTCAATTGATTGAGTTATCTTTTAGAGCCGAAATTATCATTCACTATTCACTCCTTTTATGGTAAGATTTGGAGCTATTATTCGAATTCCATGCTCTATGCATTGAACATACTCTATAGAATCCTGTTCTATTCCTTGGATCCATGACCAGCAGGCCTAAAACCTTGGGCCAGCAAACTTGGTTATGCCATTCAACTGATGGCCTTGGTGTTTCTTCATACTCCCCTTCATTCTCATCTTCTCTTTGACTATTTGTTTCACCTGCTACTGGAATGCCGGTTCATCATATCATTCCAGAGATTAGGGTCACTCAGCTAAGATTGGCAAATTGGAATGTCAATCTCGGCCACGAAGTTTCTGTTTCTGCACTTGACGCGATAATGTAGATCTTGATACACTAAGTTAAGAGGGCCCAACAAGAGGATGACTCTCATCCCGGAAAGCTTGAAGTGTCACTTGGCATATTGGAATGTCAATCTCAGTACTGAGTTTCTGTGTCTGCACTTAACATGAATAATTTAGATTTAGATGATGCCTTAGGTGAGAGGGTCCAAAGGATGACTCCCATCCAAGAAGTCACTGTCACCTTATTATGCAAACTTAGCCTCTCGAGGCATGTTATCGTATTCAACAATTCTTCCTCAAATCAGGTATGGCATCTTGCAAGGTCTTTTACAACATCTGTTGTGCTAAATTCCATGTCCTTTCTATGCTTTTCGCCTCATTGAAAGTTATAGTTTGTAATACATAAGGGGTATTTATGCTGCCCAACACCACCACTTATACGGTAGTCCTGGGAACTATAGTATCAGGACACGTGGCGGAGCATCATTTTCTTTTTGGGGTGGGCACTGGTGAAATAGGGGGTTTGGGGGCCCCTCCCCCCCCCCCCCCCCAAAAAAAGTCAAAAGGGAAGCTTTATCCCTTCGGCACTACATTCTTGGTTGGTTTCCGGACTGCAGTGAAATTTGCAGTCTAATACTACTATAATTATGGCCTGATTTCTGTTTTCCTAGATTTAAATATTCATTTTGTTTTACCTGCAATTATTAGGCCCAATTGCAATTCTATAGTAAAAGCATACTATAACCCTTCTTAGCAGAAATAAATAATGGTGCCGGAATCATGATAGTACTCTTACATGGAACTCAGTTGCCCCATTGTCGTCAAACAGGTCATAAAAGTTTTGCAAATCATTTGCAACGAATGTTGTGCACTGGCATACCTTGTTTTTTCTGTGTCTTCCCCGAGGGGGGGGGGGGATTTGGTGCTGCGAGTGAGAATGCTGAGGTAGGGATTAACTGAAATGGTCATGGCACTGAATGATAAGATTGTCTTTCGAAAGTTTTTCTTCGAGTCAGATTTATAAGAAAAAAAGGCAAGATTTGGCAAAATTCATGTTCTCTTTAGATGATGAGATCTTGGGAGGTTACTTTTAGGCACAGGGCCAGATCTAAATGTAATTTTGGTATGTCCATGATATAACGGTTAGACACATGGGTAAGAGTAGGTGTGTAGGTTATTGAAATCTATAATAAGGGAAGATAGTTGAGATGGGCATGTGCTTTGTGAGCTGTGAATATGTAGAAAGATAAAGTTGGAAATCATTGCGAATAAGGACAGGGAACTCACTCTCATGTTTCAGTGTCACCTGATAACCTTTTTTTTTTTTTTGGGTTGGTAGTTTTAACTGCAACCAAAAACTAAAGGCTCTAAGGTGTGCTCTTTCATGGTCAAATTGAAGACTTTGGTAGCTACTTCGTTTTTCTATTCTCATAAATTCACGGCTTGTGAGATGCCACTCTTTCATTTAATGCCTAATAATCTACTTGCATTCTTTATGTCAGCCATTCTAGAATCTTAAAGGGCTGTGATGCAATAAACTTCCTTCCATTGAAGCCACAGGAGTGTAGTTTATTTCAGATTGCTGTAGCCTGTAAGAGCTCATTTCAGTGCTCAATTATGCTCTACATCCGACACCTAGTTTTTGGTCCCCTCTTGTTCCTCCTTTTTTTTGGGGGGGGGGGGGGGGGGAGGGCCGAAGAACATGAAAGGATGCTTCTGTGAAGTCTTCTATGAAGCTCTATTTGCTTAACATTTACTTGTGTGCATAAGATCTCCCTGCTCCTTTGCCGTTCTGTAGGCAGTGGTGTGAGGCACTGGGTTGATTGTGTGGTATGAAGTGCCTAAGAGTTGGATATGGATCTTCCACACAGCTCTTGATCTCAATAGAGCCGCCGTTTACTGGCTTGATTGTATAGTCTTGAGTTGTATGAGTTAACTCTGGTAATAGGCCATTGGTAGAAATAATTGCTGGTTAATGAATCAATCCTTTCTCAGGGAGATGCCGGCTATAACATGGAACACATACAATAGTTTTCCCGAGGTGTAAAGGCTAGTATAGTAACTCTTTTTGTTGCTGCGGTGCGGACTATAGCAGAATTCTGTCAAGATCCCTTATAATTGTTGCAAATTTCTGACTTCGGACTCCTTTTGTCTTACTGTGAATTTGATAATTTATCTGTAATCCAAGGAGATACTAGAGAATTTGTTATTTACAAATTCTATTTTGTATGTGTTGCACATGTATTTTTGCACTTGGACTCCAATCTGTTGGGTGTGGGCTTACCCTTGCCTGCCTTTCAAAAGAAAAAGAATGGTTGCTAGTGTATGCCATTTTTAATTTGCTTGTTTCTTTCAAATTGGTTCAGATAATTACAGCAATTGATTTGGTTACTCACTTGATTCCATGCATGAATTCTGTGATAGGTGAAGGAGCACATGTCTGAAGACTTGAGAAAGCTTTCTGATGCTTCAGAGTTCCAGGAAAATGGAATTATGAATGCCCAGGAAAAGTTGAGGTCAATACGTGCAAAGCTAGCTGTACTTGAAGGGAAAATGGCACTAGCAATAACGTGAGCTCTATCCCTTGTTCCTATTTCCTCCCCCTCCCCCTTTTAAGGCGGTGAGTGGTGAGGAATACCATGAGTAGTGGGATTAGAAAAACTTTTATATGCATTTTTGGTGGCTTCTGTTTCAACCGAGGGCTATAGCATTGATAACAAAATAAATCCTGAAGGTCATGAAATTATTCCAACCTGAAGGCAATTTTGTAGAAAGGTTGTTTGGTTAGTTATATAAACATCAGATACCCTGAGCTTCTTTTTAAACAGATCTCCCTTCTCTTCTTGATGTACTCATCAAACCACCTCCTTTCCTCTCTTCCCATACTTGCCAGTTGCCACTGCATTGTCCTGAGACCCAACTCCAACCCCCACACCCAGTCCCTGCCCCCTTCCAATGGTCATGGTAGGGTGATAGATGTAAAGTAGCTTAGATGTTGGAACTGCTGGATTAAGGCGAGGGACAACAGTGAATGGAGAAAGGCAACAGGATCTTTAAGAGGTGACAGTTAGGGATGGTGGCGATGGTCAGGAAAGGGCGTAGAAATGCCGATTGTGGGATAACAGGGTAGTGGAATTGGTTGCTGGGCCATAGCCTAGACGTATGATGATGATGTCCACAGGGGGGGGGGGGGGTTAGGCTGAGGTGATTCCACCGGTATAAAAATGGTGTCAGTGGGGGCCTGGAGGTAAGACAAACCCTTTTCTCGTGGATTTCTTGATTCCTTACATGCGGGCCCCAAGAGAGGGTTGGCATCTTGATGCAGTTGAGTTAGACCCCCAGTTGGACTTTGTTTGGTAGGCTTCTTATAAGGTTGATTGTCAAATCCAATATTCTCGTCTAATTCTCATGACTTGCAGTGATGCTCAGAAAGTCCTGGATCAGAAGCAAAAGAGGATTGATAGTGCTCATAGAGCCCTCCAACTTCTTCGTACTACATGCATAGTTTGGCCGAATTCTGCTTCTGAGGTCCTACTAGTGGGCTCCTTCGATGGATGGGCTACTCAGGTTTCGGCTTTCTTTTAAACCACTCAATGTGTATAATTGACTTTCTGTCATGCAAATTGAGCCTTCATAGCATGACTTTTGGCTCATGGTTGAGTTGAATGCAAGATGGACAATGGGAAATCATGTCAATTTTACTCAGGAGTCCGGAATAAATTGAATTAGTCTCTGACATTGTGAAATCAATCAGATGTAGAAGCACCATGATCAAAGTACCATGGCCAATCCCAGATTAGTAATTCTCCAACATGATCAAGTTGAGCACCCTGAATAGATATGACCAGTTGGACTTCAAACTGTGAAGAGCAATGAAAACTGTAATCTGTGAACATTGTTAGAATTACATGTAGAGGTATCTCTTTTAATTAGAAGGATTAAAGCAGGATAAAGGGTGCTGTAAGTGTTGGAGCACCTCTCCAACCTTGAAGCCAGGGTTTTGATCCTCTAGTAGCACGATTATTAAGCGGTGAGCCTCCGCCCTTCCCCAAGCCTTAATATATAGCTTCAGCCTGTTGGTCTAAGAGGGCAATCCTTAACCCCCCCCCCCCACCCCAACCCCGGGGCTACGGGAAAAAGGAATTATGTTTGTCTTTGGTTGCTTAACTACATAGCTGATATTTTTTACAACTATCTTGCAGAGGAAGATGGAGAAATTGAGTACTGGCATCTTTTCCCTGTCCTTGAAGCTGTACCCAGGCCAATATGAGGCGAGTCATCTACTCATCTTCATTTAATGGTGGTCATTCATTTCATCGTTGCGAGAAAATGAAGTGATTATTTCATGTCCTTTTACATTACAGATTAAGTTCATCGTTGATGGCACATGGAAGCTTGATCCCCTTCGTCCAATAATAAACAGTGGTGGATTTGAGAACAATCTTCTTATTGTCACCTAATGACTGGATGCTTGTCCGACTTCAAGGTTAAATGACGGAAGGATGCTGACAATGGCAAAATATTAACATCCTCCCCCACAAAAATAACAGTTCCACAGCAGGAGATTAGTATTGGACGCTTGTACATATGGTAGCACTGAAGACTTGGTTTTCTTTAGGAAATTGGTTATATCATAGTTTTCCGCCTTTCTCATTCTTTGTGCCATGGTGTTTGGTCATTTCATTTTTCCCCTACTTCACAAGAGAGCCCCTGTATACAGGATTTTGTAGTTCTGTTTCTGACTGAATATTTTTGTATCATTTGGGAGTTCTTCTGTATGTTTTTGGGTAATAAAATTGCAAAGCTGACAATGCCTGTTCTAGCTGGGTCCAGGGCCCTGTTTTTTGCAAATTATTTTTGCTAAATTAAATTAAACTAAACTTATTTTTGATTGAACTCTGAACTTAATTTTTATGAATCGGACTAAAATAAACTTAATAAGGTGAAGAGGACACAGTTTGCTATTGACCAACAATAACTGGTGCGCACCCGCTGTAAAACTGAAAATGCTACGGCTTTAAAATAATAAAATTGAAATCTTAACAATTATAGTAATTGCATGCAAAATTTGAAGACACAACGTAATATTACAACATCATGTGTTAAAGATATCAGTTGTGATCAACAATACATATGGACATACGATCCGTTATAAATCCATGTTTTGTAATCAAGGAAGTCTGAATGCTGCTATTTCCATCCGTGCTCCTATCCGTCATCAGCAAAAGGTCAGGCAGGAACAGCTTGACCAAATCAGTAAAAAGAAACAAAGTCTCTGTAGCTGAGTATCAATTTGACGGTGCAGACATCTTCACAGCAATGGTGAACCCACTTCCACAGTAAACTCTAGTAGTCCGGAGGTTGCTGCCTGGTTTGTTACCTAGATCGACCACCCGAGGGAGACTTTGGTCACTAGTATCTCCCAAGCCTAGCTGACCGTGTTCGCCCCAACCCCATGTGCATACTTGTCCATCATCTGAGTTTGAAACAAAAAGATTGTCTTTCAACTGGATATGGAGGAGTTCAATGATGGAAGGATAAAATGACAACGAAATCTTGCCTGTTACTGTAGCAGAGTGTTCAGACCCAGCTGCAATTTGCACGATTCTCTTACCATCAAGACCTGCTACCTTTGACCAAATGGGTTCACCTGGATATGAAAAGCCGAAGAAAGTTATTGAAATCACTGGACTTCCACATCAGGTAGGCAGAGTCTAGGATGTTGTTTATTCATGTTACCAGATGAATCACAAACTAGAGCTGCCTTATTAAGTTTGCTAAGCACCCCATGATGGCTGCCTCCAAGCATGAAAGCTTCCCGTTCAACTGCGAACAAACCCCAAAATCTGTGGTAAAAGGTACGGCATGCCATTATCCAATATCAAAACACAGAGTTTCCTGTTTTACCTGTTAGTACCAAAGCATGATTCCATCCAATAGCAACTTGCTTGAATCTCAGAGACGAGGCCAAAGCCTGGGGAACAGAAACATCTGCACTGCCACTGAAACCCCTTCCCCAAGTAAAAAGCTGGCCATCGGCTTACAACGATCACAAAGAAGAAGATAGGTTTCAATGCTTCTATTCTATGCATAGCAGCATACCCACATTGCGCTTCTGAGATTTTAGAGACCCCAGATTAAAAATTTATGCTACATATAAGATCACGAATTCCTCACCAGATAATGCAGCACTGTGGTCACCATTAGCAGAAATGTTCACTAATTCAGTGCCTTCAAATCCAGAACACAGATGGGGAAGATTCAATGATTTTATTTTATCCTTTGAAACACCCAGCTGACCACGCTTGCCTGATCCAAACCCATACACTTGGTCTCCTGAATTGCCTACATCAGTCAAATACCACTTTTCAGGATTTTGACAGACAACTTAGCACAGCATCTAAGAGCAAAACGAGACACATCTTAAGAATTCAAGAACACAATGGATGAGAAAATCATGCACAGCCAGTATGAAATGACTTTATGAGAAAAAGCCAACCAAATTTCCATCTTCACATTAAAATATCTCTGTTCAAGTTGAGTTTCAAGAAGCGTAAAAATGGCTTCCTAGCAGGTCATCATGATTAACCAAAAATCTTTAAGGTCATAAACTAGAACAAGAACCACTTTGCTAGTAGAAAACTGCCTATAATAACATACTCCCTCCATCCCATAATGGTAGTCAAGTTTAGGGAATGTGCAAAAATAAGTACTAAATGCATTTACATTATTGAAATGGTTTTTCAACCGACAAAAATAATGTTAAACTCTTGGAAGTTTAATAATATGAGACGAAATAAAAGGCTGCTTTTGACAATGAATATGGGACGGAGGGAGTACTATATATAAATGCCTTTGCTCTACACCTGTTTCCCTTGATACTTGGCAAAGTTCATGATAGACAATAAGTTGGTTATTCTTTGATCACAGAAGATGTCGCGTACTTTGGGTGGAAACATGAAAATGCATTTGGGTCCTATTCCAAAAGATTAACTTAATATGGAAGCAGATTAGACTTGTATTACCTTTTAACAGAGCCAAGGAGTGTCGCATACCACAAGCTATCTGGTCAGCGGGTTTAGACCTGAAAAAAGAAACCTCCACAGGGGAATGGGAGGATTGATAATCACCATGTCCAAGCTGACCAAACGAGCCATCCCCACATGTGAAAAGGCATCCAGAATCTGAAGGAGTTAAACTTTGGTGCCCATAGGGGGAAACAAAAGAATACAAATTCATGATGCAGCACTTCTCCCAAAATCCATGTATCTAATGTTAAATACAAAGGAATGACAGTATAATGATTCAGCCTCTATGGCAATGATAATTCCTCAGTCTTACATCCGTAAAAATCAGATAAACAAGAATGGACCATAATTCAACACTTACCCGAAAATCTTGAACCCAAATGTTTGACTTTCCGAAATTAAGTAGCAACTAGTGACCTCAGATTGATGGAAACTAAATCTTCAGATTCAAATTTACTGATTTATAATGATGAACATGACTTTCTACTGATATCAGAACATTTGATCAACTCTGAAGAGGAACCTGCCTAATAGGTTAAGCTGCACCTCTTCACAAAGTCACATCTTCATCAAAGTTTATTTTCTATCTGTTCATCTTTAACATATAAATTCTTTGGTAATGCAATCAAGGCAGGGATCAAGTTGCGGATTAATTGATATCCTCAGACCCGCCAAAGGAGCCAATTGTCCACTTGCAATTTTTCATTGTAAACAAACCAATTTAGACAAATAGATGAAGATGATTAGGAGGAACTAGAAGTTAGTGATCAAAAACCTGAAACAAATCCAGAGTGGTTCCAGCCAGCAGAGACCTGGGTAATTCTGAAACTTGCCAAGGAATCCACCAATTTTGGATACAGGCAATTGGGTACGACTTCACCATGACCCAATTGCCCAGACGCTCCTCTTCCCCAACTTAGCACCCTCCCACCTGCCCACAAAATCAAACAGACATTCAATTCAACCAATGAAGAACAAACTGCCCAAATGCCCATCAATTGAAAATCCCTGTAGATAGGGAAAGAGAGGTGAAAAGGGTTGGCGGAAAATCTTACCAGAAGTGAGGGCAATGACATGGGCACCCCCGCAAGCAAGAAGAGAGATTGAACCGAATGAGGAGAGAGAATTGGAGAGGTCGATAAGGAGTTGTGGGGAGTGTTCGTCTTGCAGCCTCCCAGTACCCAGCTGCCCTTCTGTCCCTGCCCCCCAGCTCCATATCTCGTCTATTTCCTGCTGATTTTGTTGATTCGCTCCTCTTTTTCTGTCTTCTTCTTCTTCGTCGTCGTCTGGGTGTTGGCCTTTGACCACTCTCTCCCGTTCCTCCATGGCTGCGTCTCAGAATACAGCTCCACTTAAACTGGGAGTTCTAAAGGAGTCTGACTGTCTCAAGTGTCCAGTGCCTTCCTTATATTGAGCATTTGACCTTATTAGGGCACATTTGCCTCAATATTATTAGTACATGTTTGCCATTTTCAATTCTAACTACTGATTTTCAATGTTCTTTACCATTTCCTATGGCTCTCAGTTTACTACTAGTAGTTACGGTGTTTTATTATTTTTTGCGGCTTTTTAGCATTTATTGTTAGTTTGAAATATTAAAATAAGTAGAAAATGAACTTTGAACTTTCATAAATTTTGAAAACTCTTATCTTATGTTATCTTAAATTTAAGTCTTGTAAATTTAATATTACAAAGAGAACTCAATTATTTAAAAATTAACAATGATTTGACTCCATTAAACTAAAAGATCAAATATCACATAAAAAAAGCAAATGTGTCAACAAACATCATTTGGACTTATCATCGAATTTTTGAGTTTGATCTTTGAAGATTTAGCCAAATCATTAGCAATCTATAAACTGTTCGTAATCTATGACACCGTCAATACAACCCCTCAATTTCAAAGGCCTCTCCTTTCTGCAATTTCGTCTCACAAATCACGATATCAAACTTTCCAAAACCCTGAATTCATTATTTCAAATTTCATCGACACTGCTTAAAACCCAGAAGCTATGGTGCTCACCATCTCAACTACAAAACCTCTGCCATTCTCTCTTCTCCGTAAAAGAATCCATTTTCCCTCTCCCTCCATCACCTCCAACAAACTGCTCAACTTCAACAGAATCCCCACTTTTACCCTTCAAAAGGGCTCTTCTTTTTCCCATCTGGGTTCTCATTTCCGCACTTACCCTCTTCCTCAATCTCATCAACCTTCTTTAAGGGCTTCCTCAATTCAGCATTCAGAAACCCTAAACACCGAATTGGAGGCCCGAATTTTTGAGGAAAAGAAGAAGCCAGTGGAGACTGTTTTGTGGGTGTTGTTCTGGGCATCAGTTTCTCTTGCCATATTTGCTTTCTCTAAAGATGCTAAGGCTGCTGCTGCTAGTGCTGCTGATTCGTCTATTAAAGCTTCGAGCTTTGGGCTTAAAATTGCCAATGCCCTGAGGAGTTCTGGTTGGCCTGATGAGGCTGTGGTGTTTGCACTTGCTACTCTCCCTGTGATTGAGCTTCGTGGGGCTATTCCTGTTGGCTATTGGATGAAACTCAAGCCTGTTGTCCTTACTGTCTTGTCCATTCTTGGGTCAGTATGCCTATTTATCCACCACTTAATTCATTTCAATGGAATGATTCAATTGCTTAGGGTTCTGGGTGTTGGGATTTGTTCTTATTTTACCATTATTTTGTGAATTCTCATTCCTAGTTTAATGTTCCTGAATCATTTTGAGCCAATTTTGGCTGGCAAGTTACTGGTTTTTATTACGCCTCCTGTGTAAGATGAACTTCCTTAGGTTTGGTGGGAAATTCAGTGTGTAAAATTGATAATGTACTAGCACACGGGTCTGCGCCGGTGGATAACTTGATTAAAGGATTTGTTTGTGGGTTGGAAACTTAGAGAAGTAATGTTCTTTTAGACCAGCATGAGCATGGAGATACCTCAATTTGGACTGAGCTCTCTTGGTTCTATCCAATCGACTAGTTGCTAAAGTTTGAAGGCCAGCTGAAGAAGGTGAAAGGAAAGGGACACACATATAAAGAAAGGAAAAGTTGGACGTAAATGATTTATGTTCCGATATGTAGGATCTTAGTATGTTGGAGGACTGGAGAATAGAGAACGTAGCATCTTTGGTGGTGTAATTTCAGGGCTATGCTGCCTATTCGATTCATATACTTTTGTGTAGAATTTGGCAAGAAAATTACTCAAGATACCTATATGGTTTAAGGAAGTTGAGTCTAGAATAGCTTAAGGGATCCAAATCCAAATCCAAGATTCCAAATCCAATACCCATAAATCCCGCTGCTAGGTAGGGTGTGGGGAGGGGTCTGATGTAGCAGTCTTGCCCTTGAATTACAAAATTATAGAGAGATTAATTCTGATTGACTCTAGATTTAGAAATTGTAGACTACCTACTATTCCAAAGAAACAGAATAGAGGAAGTTTAGAGAGGGATACTTTGGCTAATTTGTTATAATAATCTTCTTTCGGGAATGTGATTGCAGGAACATGGTTCCTGTTCCATTCATTGTACTCTACCTTAAGAAGCTTGCAACTTTTCTGGCTGCGAAGAATAGTGCAGCATCAAGAATGTTGGACATGCTCCTTGAAAGGGCGAAGAAGCTGGCTGGCCCTGTTGAGGAGTTCCAATGGCTTGGGTTGATGTTGTTTGTGGCCGTGCCTTTTCCTGGAACAGGGGCATGGACTGGCGCCATTATTGCTTCAGTGCTCGACATGCCTTTCTGGTCTGCTGTCTCTGCTAACTTCTTTGGCGTAGTGCTAGCTGCACTCCTCGTGAACTTGCTAGTGAACCTTGGTCTCAAGCATGCCATCATAGTGGGTGTTATTCTTTTCGTTGTCTCAACTTTTATGTGGAGCATCCTTCGAAGTCTTAGGAAGTCCTTCAGCTCAACAAACTAACTGCTGTGAATTAGGTAACTTGTATTATCTCTCTCACTTAGCATCTATCACCTTTCCTGTCAATGGATAGATCGATTCCTACTCTTCAACATCTCCCTATGAGTTGTTCAAAATTTGAGATGAATAAGAGATAGACTGGGGCCTAGGTTTTTGTGGCCCTCTATTCTTGCTATGTCTTGAAATGATATTATGAAGTTCTGAACTAAGGAGTGAAATTGACATGTTTCTGAGTCTTGTTGACATCTTGTTGACACTGTTGTTTATAGGGCGAGAAATGATAGTTCATCTCCACTTTCTGGAACAATAGATAGGTAGGAGGAGATTATACCATATGTTTACTACTGTTTTTTTGGGGTCAATTATATTTGGACTGTATAACACTATAACATAATTGTACAACCCTAAATCTAGTATCATCATTTCTAGCGGGTAGCATGGTGGATTTATCGTAGGGCTTAATACAGAGGAACTTCAGTCATGACGAAATATCAAATTCCAATTTGTATTCCACTTTAGATCCTCCAGGCAAAATGCTAAACCAGTCTAGTCTTTTGAAAACCTACCCTATTGGGCCAATTTCCTGCATTCTCAAGTGTGTACCTGCATGTTTATTCATCATCTTCGGTTCTCCCTTCTCCTTTTGCAGACTGGGAATGGAGAGGGAGGGCAATTTGCGGATGCAAGAAATGGGTTTAGAATTTCAATTCGTATCATTCACTTGAATCCTAGGATTCCGGATATCATTTCATACTCTTGATTTTATGTGAAAACCATGCAGAGTTTTCAGATCTGACATGTACCACATTATACCTATGTAGTACGTCTGTATCCAAAGTTCATGTGTCATGGGTAGTTCTTTTCCTGACAGCAAAAAGGTTAGCTAGTGCAACTGTTGATCAGTCAGTATTTCCTTCATAATGATGATATTATTATTTAGTGAGTTAAGCTGGATATTTGACTGCTTTGATGAATTGGGTTGTCTAAGTTTGGGCCAGGGCCCAGCCCAAGTAGTGTCATAGACTCATAAGTCATAGCCATAGATTTCCCCTTTGTATACCCCAGAAGAGGTGATGAGGAGTGCCTGAGTCTAGATCTTGATGGTACTCATGGCTGCTTGGATGAAGTGGACTCTAAATGTGGGCCGAGCTCAAGTTGAATTATTAGTTATGCGTTCCCAAGCCCATTGTGTAGGCCTTGATATTGATATGGGCTTCCCAAGTGCCTCGTATTGTTATGCTGGTCCGACTAAAGCAACACTTGACTTCGTAAGACTTAAGACATGAGATTTGTCAATTTCAACTTATTTTAACCAACTTTAACAAAAAATTCTCAACTTCAATCATTATCAAAGTAACAAAATGTTTTCGCAAAATCTTTCTTCTATAAAACATTTTCACAAAACCTTTTTTGTGGGGTTTTTGGAATCAGCCTTTCTACGGGTAGGAATGCTGGTAGAGGTAAGGTTACCTACAGCTGGATTTCCCTAGATCCCGCGAAAGTGAAACCTACACCGGGAGTTGTTATTGTTTGTTCAAACAGTTTCAACTAATTTCAACACAAAAAAAAATAATTCAACTTTAGTCCATTTTAACTACTTTAAACCACTTAAATAAAAAATATCAACATCAACCCATTATATAAAAAAAGATATACCAATTTATTTCAGTTTCAATTCATTTTTTCTAACTTCAGTCCATTTTAATCAAATTCAACTTATTTTCACTCACTTCAACCAAAAAAAAATCAATTTTAATTTATTTTAACCAATCTTAATTAATTTCATATATTTTCAACTAATATTTCCTATTAAAAAGAGCATATCCTTAACTGCGACGACATTCAAAATCAATCCCAGAAGAAAAAGAGAGGATATATTTCAGTGATGTCGCGTCACGGTCGTGCACTGATGCTGACACACGCACGTGGACCTTGGGGTCCACCACATGAAGACTATACACGTGTGACCGAGTCTTTGCCAACACAGGCACCCCCACCCCTTATTTTATTTTTTAAAAAAATCGGTGTTCTTATCCACTAGCTCCGGAGCCCTGACTTGACTTGACTTTACTGACTGAGGACGGCCCATTTGCTATGACTGGACAGAATTGAGGCATCGTTACTATTCACTAGCAACTCTTATGCACAGCCTCATATTGTAACGTGTAGCATCACATATGAAGAGGGATAAGCAAAGACAAGACGATAAACATCGTCAGTACACTTTCGGTCAACAATTCTTTTTGGAAAAACCACGTCTTTTTCCAATTACGCTATTAAGTGATTTATTTATGATTTTCATCGACTATGATAATGTATATCACATACACAAAAGTGTATGTTCCTACTTGTTATATATATATATTTTCATTGTGTATTTATTATATAGACAACTTTTAATATATGACGAAGTATATACTCTTAAGAATATAAGATAAGTTTTGATCGACTATGATCATTTTTCAATTCTTTTATTATATGGATAAGTGACCCATCTGCATATTTGGGACAATGGCTCTATTCGAAGTTACTCCATGAGAGCTATGGCCTATGGGGGGCACAAATCACGCACGATGACCTATTCAGGTGAAACACTTGCTACGCTTATCAACATGCTTACTTCAAGGCCTGTTCAATGTAGGAACATCTCCCAAATGAAAATCTGTATTCACTTTGCAATCCAAAAAAAAAAAAGGAAAGAAAATTGTGTGAGAATAGTCAATAGTGGCGGCAAAGAGGAGAGGGACAAGAGGGGATCCACTTCCCAGGTATGTGGACGGACGGATGGATGAGTGGAGTTACAGAACACTTATAGTGAAGTTGACACGGGGTGGTCTGTGATTCGCTTAGGCAACCCTATGGCCCACGAAGAAGGAGACGAGTCCCAAGTAGCTAGGGAAATAGGCTATGTTAGAGACAGACTAGACTAGTGGGTGTTTTTCAGGTTTAGATTAGATGGTGATGGATTTGGCAGTCACCACCATAGCCACGCTCAAAGGTGATGATGTGGGTTCATGGTGGGCACATTGATTCGATTTCTCTGAGACTCGTCACGCACACCCATTCCCGTTTGTAGACCGAATCCTTAGTAGAGGAGAATTAAGGATAGGGCATCACTTTGATTCCATATGATGTCCCATTCCCCTTCTTCATGCTTTCTTTACCAATCTAGCGTGGTGGCATGCTCCACCACAAAGCTTCGTCGAACCCAATTTTGAGATATCGTCCAACCATTCACCAGGAGTAGGACACCTCATCATTTCGAAACTGGATAGGAAGACTTGTGAAGGCAAGAGCGACTTACTATAGACTCTATAGTAGCATAAGTTAACGCAGTATGTTATGGACTATGATCAGTAATTTAGGTCGGGTTCAAGAGCATAATTATTAAACGTGAGAATAAGATAGCAATTGAAACACTGTAAGCAAATATTCAAGTTCCTTAGCAAACATATAATACTATAGAAGATATACACACTTGGCATAATTAATGTATCCAACTAATCATCATCGACGTTTTCAAAGTAGTAGATACGACAATAGACTAGGTTTCTAAATTTGCGTACTCTAATACAACATCCTTCTTCTTAGATGTATGATTTTCTCTATCTCTTAAGATTATTTTAATGGATGACGTAGTTGATAGTACTCTTGTGAGAATAGTGTATGAGATTCTTATGGTTTATTTATCTGTGTAAAAATTGAAAATGCATGTATGTTTCTCTCTCTTGTAAGACTATTCTAACAAATGACGTACTGGACGTACTCTTTTGACAATAGGCATTTAACATTTAGAATTTCATATGTTCACAATAACATCTAGATTTACCCTGCCTTTGTTAGTTGTCTGTTTATATATTCCTTTAAGTTTGAAAAATATATTCTATTTTTGATATGAGATGATAACAAGTTGTGTAGACTGAACTTTCCTGGGGGGATGGGAGAGGGACTACTCGATCCCTATGGCTATGAGTTCCCGCATCTCTCTGTATGCAAGATGATATTCTTAACACTTGAGTGGGCATTCAGACTTTTCGCCTTTGAATTATTACAATTACACAAAACATAGTGTGTCTTAACACTTCCTTGATTCTATAATTCATATATCTATTTTCCAACAATGTGTTTCTAAATTGTTATTTGTATTCTGGTGACACTAAAGTTGGTGTTAACACACTATAACTTGTATAATGTTATAAGGGTATGACGACCATAAATCGGTCCAAAGCTTGTCTTTTAGCGTGTAAAATATTGCAAATATGTAAGGGAATATGAACATGTGGGACACAATTGCAAGCTTTGTGAAAGTTTTAGGACTTGCTTTTTTAAATGTATCATAGGTATTTATTATCAGTATCAACACTAATTAGAATTTATCAACTCTTAGTTATAGTTGCTAATTACAATTTCGGTCTTAATTAATACTTATCAATGTCAATCAATTCTCGTACTAACCAATAATGATTATTACTCATCAATCATGGGTTAATTATAATCAATACTCCCTAATGATAAGTTAATTATGATAAATGAAAAAGAACTCATCATTAACCAATTAACCTCAGTGTGCCTGTGCTTGATATATCAAAAGTATCCCACACTGCAGATCAATCCAGTACACTCTTCTCACTGTAGGAGATAATGGGCACCAAAAACAACAAGAATAGTAATAAGTACTATGTGTACTTGTTAAAGGGTGACATGCATGCACTTCACATTGTGTGTCCATTTGAACACGATAAAACATTACAGGCACTTTCCATTAAAGACAAGTTCACTGTGTACTGATTTCCTGCTTCATCTGTCAGTATTAAAGTTAATCTTATAGATGCATGTTTTATTTATTGCTTGACTCAACAATCTTGGTCTGTTACAGACTTACAGTAAGACTGTATGTTATTATGTGTGGGACTGCGACATACCGATATAATGCAAGATTGCATGTCCAATTATTAATTAAATCAGCAAATTAAAAGATTGTACTCAATGTTCTGGTTTGCAAGTGAAGTGCTGCACACAATTTATAGCATTTGCAACTTATGAGACCTTAATTTGTTGGACGACACTTTATAGGAAGTTTGTATTTTGTTCGAGTATCTCCTCTTTTGTACTCTATAAGCTTTACAATAGATATTTGATGTAACAATGTTCAGGTTTCAAAACCAAAACAAACTTTAAACAAATTTTTCCGTGTAAGTAAAAAGCTTGGAATTGTACTCTCGGCAAAGTCATTAGTAATGTCACATAGGGAAGAAATATAAATTACGTTATGAAAATTGTGCATAAATCAATAAGCACAGCATTTATGTTGATTTTGTCATTATATTTTCAATTTTTTTTCTTTAGAGTTTGAAATTTTAGTAGATACTAGAAGTTTTTGATAGATAGCAAAAGTTAATTAAGTACAGTTATTTTAGTAATCATATGATCATATTGATGTATATCAATCTGTTCTAGCATTCTAATAAGCTAATTGTTACTCAAATTTACTCTGTCATCTAATTTGCTCTAATCTACTTCAATCTATTTTGTGCCTATCTAATGAACTCCTAATGAATGGACCCCTACTTGTTAGATTAACTTATTATAGATTTGTTGCATGCCATATGGACTATGGAGGTTGTCGACTATGTGTAATCTTTTTTGGGGGGGGGGGGGGGCTCCAGAAATATCAATCCTGTTCATTGAAAGTGATTTATGCTTTAGCATTTTTTTTAAAAAAAAATTGTGCACTGGTTTCACTGAATTTCTGTGGGCCTGTCATTATCGCAGCAGGAATAGCTAGGCTCGCAGACTCCCACAGTTTTCAAATGGCCAACATAGGGACTGGCATTTGGTGAGCCCACATTGGGCTGGCAATTTAAGCCGAATCCTCCCCTATGTGTCCAAATTAGTGAATTACATCCTAATAACGAACGTTTTCCACGTGCTTTTACTCCATCTCAAGTATTAACCAAATCCCTTAAGGAAAAGAAAAGAATAAACAACTTTAAAAGGGTTGTTTAATGAGAGTTTTGATTTTGAGTTATAGTCTAAAATTTTAAAATAAGTCCAAGTCAAGTTAATTTTTTATGAAGTGGAGAATATCTTAGCCTTTTTTTTTTTAATTGAGTCTTGAATGTCTGTTTTATTAGAATTAAAAAATTGCTGACATATATAACGGGAAGAACTATTTCATCACATATTTTCTGTATTTACAAGACTCAAATTCGATATTTTATTTTAAAGATTAAGTATCAGATTACTCAAACCGACCGTTGTAAGAGCCTAATAGCTGAGGGGCAATGCCTGAGAAGGAAGTGACATATGAAGATTATTAATAAGGAGACTCGGGAAGGATAACGATATTATTTATAAAGGATACGCATAATTACAGCAATGTAGACAGATTCTTCTTCTTTTTCTTTTCTTTTTCTTTTTTGGGATGGGATAGTCATAGTAGGGGGTCCAAAATGATGATTAATCAAACCAAAATCAAGGGGGTAGCTGGCTAGTAAAGCCAAGACCAAACAGGTTGCTCATCAACTAGTGGAAAACTACAGGCAGTGCCATTAGGGTCATAATACTGAGTCTCCTCAACCTTAAGCAAACTATTATTGAACATTGCTGGTGGTGTGGGTGGGAATAGAAGGCTTTGGCCCATATTTATCAAGTGTCCCCCCTCAACGTGGTCCGGTGAAGAATCCGATTGCAGATCCGGGTCGGGCAGGTGGGGTGAATCCGTCGGACCTTCCAAGAGGGAAGAATGGTTGCCCTCAGTGCAATGTGGGCTCTCTGAATCAAACACATCACTCTTTGCTGAACTTGCCTCTTCTACTTGCATCTTGTTGTTTGATCCTACCATTTTGGGCATCTTTTCGACTTTGATATTGGGTATCTCCTCATGATTCAGCTCCAATCGAAGTGGATTATCCGGGCTATTCGGGTCTAGATTCATTGGCCCCATGTCTCGTTGTCGTAATTTCTTCGTCAACAATTTAGCCTGTTGCGAATCACATTAGCAACATTAAGAATGGTATCAAAACGAAACATTGGATTTTCAAACCTTACCGAGCCAAAACCTAATAACACGAGAAGGGCGAAACAAATAACGCCACTAGCATGTGTATAAGTAGTAATTTTCTTTAGATTTTGCTACGAACACGTTATGTTCAGTAACAGTTCATGGTGATTTTAAACCATCTAATATGTTGATTTACGTGTACAAACCTATACCCTAGTGTTTGAAAATCCGACACCATTTTTTTTATTTTCATTTTTTCCTTTTTCCTATTCCACCAAATCATGTTGCACCTTCGAACCACATCATTTAGCAACATTCTCAACAGGACACAAATTCCTGGTGTAGTTGTCCACACATGAAAGGTAGACCCACCCTTCTTAACCCAAACTGGCACTGCACAAGGTCTAAGACAACTATGGTGTGCCAAAAAAATCAAAGGTTAGGTTGATGGGTCTATAATAGTAGGACCACCTCCCCCAAAAAACGCAATGTACCCCATTTGACAGTGACATATAGCCAATCAGCCACCCTTCAAAACAACCCATATGAGAAAAAAATTACAACTCCAAATTTGGGTTTTAATCATTTTTACCTCATTTTGCAAATCATCCCTTTCTTTGATAAGGGTGTCAAAGCTAGCCTTGAGCCGATCATAGCTAGCTTTCAATGATTCATAGTCCTTCTCAAGCTGCTTGGTCTTGCACCGGGCTCGCCGGTTTTGGAACCAAATGGCTACCTGCCTAGAGTGCAGCCCAAGCTCCTTGGCTAGTTGCACCTTCCTCTCTGGCTCAAGCTTGTTTTCCAACTCAAAATTCTTCTCTAGAAATTGGACTTGTTCCGGGGTTAGCCGCCTCTTCTTCTCCGGGTGGTGAAACGGGTTGATCTCGAACTCTTCCCCGCCCGCTTCCTCCCCGTCGCTCCCCCGGGAGAGAAGCCCGTGGGGATCCGGGTTCGGGTTTGGGCTGAGCCTCTTCCTTGGTTGGGCTTCTTGGGTGAAGTTCACCATCGTTTCTGATCAATAAATTAGTTAAGTCATTTTAGTTAAATTTCAAGAAAAGAAACAAAGCTATGAAATCTGAACCACCATACACTCTGCTATTGTCCAGAGAGAGCTAATGGAAATAAAGAGAGAGTTACTACTCATACATATGCTAGCAGGGGAAGAAGGGGGCGGGGACTGGGGGGAGAGAGAGAGAGAGAGAGAGAGAGAGAGAGAGAGAGAGGGTACCATGAAAAGAGGGGGACGAAGAAGGAACCCAGAGAGAGTTATTGGAATTATCAAGCAAAGCTATGAAATCTGAACCACCATACACTCTGCTATTGTCCATAACTGATTCTAATTTTCTGAACCTTTTATCTTCCTCCCAAAGCTTCTAAATTTCCGAACCCAGATTCAAAACTTCGTAATGGTCATAAAAAGACGAAATTTGGTTCAAAAAAATGTGATCTAAAGTTTATGGCGGAAGAAGCTGGTGGTCAGGATTATAGTAATATGGAAAGCCTGTGAGTACAGGGCACTCTCACCCATCACTCTCAAAACAGAGGATTCAGAACAAGTTGAACAGAACTGGAGATGGGTTTTTGAGGAGAGAGAAAATCAGCGAAACCCAAAATCCAAAAGATTGAAGAGAGAGAGAGATCCTAAAGCTTGATTATTGTTCTTCTGAAGGAGGAGCTCTGTTTCCAGGAGGGCTTATAAAAGGGTGGTGAATAGGGACTTGGGGAATGAGATTACCGTTATACCCCTGTGAGGAGAATTTTGGAATTAAAAAAATAGGACAGCTTTTTTAGGCTAGAAAATTACTAGTAGCAATCCAGTGCCTTTTTTGCAACAATTTGCAAATATTTGGAATGATTCTTTGAATTTCTCCTTGGATACAATGAATCCTACCTGGTGGATGCAATACTTCCTGTCTTTTGGGGATCTAATGATACCTAAATTGCTAGTTCTCCCTTATTAACTCCATGTTAGTGCCCAAATATTTATTTGTTAGTATATCATGGTCCTAATTACAAGTGTGATTTGTATTATTCGCTATGCGTGTGTCAAATGCCACTCTTTTTAGTTATTTAGTTTAGTGTAAAGTGTTTAGAATTATAGGAAAAAATTTGTACTTTATTAATTAACTTGTATTTTAGGTTGTGAATTGATTATCGATTACGATAATGATAAGAAACATACAGATAAAACAAAAATATAGAGCATTTTTATTGTGATAATTATGAAAAAAATGCCTATAAGATTGGAGGGATGAATTTAGTTTTCTGTTAATTAAAAGTATATTAAATTTTAAAAAATAATTCGTTTGTCCGACGCAGCCCTCTAATGAATATAGATCTTACAATACCGTAGTTAGATAATTGCAACAATGTCGGCATGTGTCTAAAATGATGTCGTGTTTGTGTTGTAAAGCTTTAATGTGGTTGCAAGACATCTATTCAAGACCATCTAGATCTTAAATAGAATCAATGAAGGAATAAACTATGTACAAACTATTCTATGATTTTATCGATAAAAAAATCTAAAATAAACAAAACTTGTTTGTAGTTATATAGTAGACCTCCCTTGATTCAAGGGAATGATAATAAGTCTCCCTTGATAATTTATGTAAAAAGCTCTTGTGAAAGTTTTGAATTATCTTTCATGTAAAGTGAAGGGAACAAAAATAGTATACATTTAGATACTTAAACTTCATCCATACAGGTTGTTTCAAGTGATTTGATACTTATTCTACTTAAGCAATATTTGCAGTCTGTAATGAACAAAATACTTAGGTTGCAAGAAAATTGAAAATGCAAATGGAACAAAATGTAAAAGTAGCCAAACACAACAGAAGAGCAAGTGAAGGATGGAGGTGAGTAGATGACAAGTTGACAACAAGAAGCAGCAAAGAAAAGAAGTGCAAATGCAATTGCACAAGGGAAAGAGAAAGAGATGGGATTATGGGAATGGGCATATTTTAGCCAGCAGTCTTTTCAGTCATTTTCACAAGGGGGGCTCCCATTTTTGGGGTAATTTGCAAGTCTTTCATCATGACTCATCTTCTGTGTCCCCCCTTCCCCCTTCCCCCTTCCCCCTTCCATAGTCCATGCTTGCTCCCTTCCAATTTTTGGACCCAAACGGCCCGTCCCTTTCCCCTCTACTACTACTACCCACTTCGTCCAAATACTAGTTCAACTAATCCGACCATTTTTTTTATTTAGTTCGGTTGGACGGTGTCTTTTAATAAAGTTCATTACTGTAAAGGAGCGGCTCTTTATGATTGTATTCTTATATAAACTGACTTAAGATTAATTAATCCACTTGAAAAATTCATTAACAAACTTCTCAAATCATACTGGCTACGAACTCGAATGTACAACTCGTTACGACTTCTTATCTTGAAACAAATTTGTATAAGCATTCATCGATTAACGATGAATCCACTTGAAAGTAATGTGAGGTAAAAATATGATCCAGGTACCCGTGTTCAAATCTAAGGAGGGCCCATATTAATTTGGTTTGTTAGGCCAGCTTAGAAGATGTGATTGGTTCCATAGATTCGTCTACAACAAGGAAAAATAATTAAAATAAAGAAAATGGGTTATAACAAAATGAAGATATGATTAAAAAATACAAGGGAAAATGAGGTTGCTTTTCTAAACTTTTGCTTGGGCCAATGATGTGTGACAACGTTTCACCGTGTTTCCATGCAAGTTTGGCTTTTGGATGGTACCAAAAGCAGCTGCCAGCCGCACAAGCAACTTGCTCATGGCATACTTGGCTTGTTTGTTTTGGCTTCATCTTTGACTAAGAATTTGGTCGACTTGTGTTATTATACTCGTAGTGTTTGGTAAATAATTTTTTTTAAAAAAAATTAATTAAAATTAACTATTTGATCAAGTAAAAAAATTAATTTAAATATTTAAAAAAAAAAACTTTTTAGAAGAGTTTTTTTTAATCCAAAAAATTAATTTGAAAAGGCTAATTCCATGAGTTTTTTGAAAGAATTTTTTAAAGAATTAGTTTTTCATCTCATAACTTTATCAGAAATAATTAATTTTATAAAATATTTTTTCAACAAATAGCTAATTCAAACAGCTAATACAAACAACTAACAGCTATTTGCCAAACAAAACCATTATATTTTCACCTTCTTATTTAAAATTATATGTCCCATGCCTATCCAAAGAATATGCCCTATTATCTAGAGCTTTTACTTTTATCTGTAATAAATATTGGAGTTTAATTCCTACAAATATCTCGTATCTGTAATGGTATCAAGCTAACATACTATCCAATTCACCAGTTTCGTATATAGTAATAAAAGAAATAAGAAGGTCACGACAAAAAAAACAAACAATTCGCAAGGGCCTAGTAGCTCCTAGCAAGTTCTCCACAATAAAGGGGATTTCTGTCACCAAAAGCAACTTGTTCATCTTTGACTTAGAATTCTGTCGACTTATATTATATTATGTTTTTCCCTTCTTGTTTAAAACGATATATCCCACATGCCCTATTAAGGCAAGCAATAAAATTCGTATTTGTCTATCTGCGATATATCCTCTCCACAATAAAATTCGCCATAATGAATATGAGTATAAGCGATAAAAGTGAAAAAAAAATTGATATACAGTGGGTATTGTTAAAATTGGGAAGAATATGAGTATATGTTCTATCTGCCCCACACTCACCTCATACCCGTTTTATCAATGCCTACTCCATATCCACCCTGTATAAAACCTGGAGCTATTTGTTTAAAATCCTAATTTGTTGCTTATACTTGGATATTTTGCTTGTTACTTTGAGTTGTATAGTATTCAAAACTTTGGTAAGACATTTTTTTAGAAACTGTAATTGTCAAGTGTTCTACTTTATTGCTTTGATTAGCAAACTTTTAGTTGTATTTGATGTAATATGATATGTTGTTAGAAACTTGATGTTAATGTGATATATTGGCTATTTGATGTATGTCGAATATGGGTACAAAATTGGTTTAATTCTTTTCGTCTTTATGTAACCGAATAAAACTCACATACCCACTATACCTAATGGGCATGGGTATAGCTTTACAAGACTTGATAGGTATGAATATGGATATGGGTATAGGCGAATGTACAACCAAACTTGTGCCATACCTACCTCATTGCCAGTCATACCTATTATCTAGAGTTTTTATTTTTATCCGTAATAAATATTAGAGTTTAGTTCTTATAAATATCTCGTATATATATTATCAAGTTAACACACACTATTCAATAGCTTCTTATACAGTAACAAAAGAAATAAGAAGGTCACAACTAAAAACCGAAACATTCGCGAGGGCCTAGTACCTCCTTGCAAATTCTCCACAATAAAGGAAATTTCTCTCACAAAAAATAAAAAATAGCGGTGGATATAAGTTCACCATTATGGTCGCCTTGTCCCTTTTCCAAAATCAAAACATCAAAAGCAAAGTAATTTACCCCCAGAAAAAAAAAAAAAACTATATTAGTTATCGCAGGCAATAATATTGTTTAAAATATTTTGAAAAAGGCGGGCCAGAATACGAGAGAGTGGAAGTGTACACAAAATATGTATTAACTTATACATCAAAATGGTAGGCTATGTTACTGCCATTGTTTTGTAAGAAATAAAAGCACAATCCGTTCAATTAATTCTACATATTTAAATGGTTAAATTGGGTAGCAATCGAGGTTCCAATCATTAATTCCAATGTATGCATAAAAAGTGGGTTAAACATAGGATTTGCGTTGGAGGGATCCGAATTCAACATCTAAGAAAAATAAATGCAGATTATTAACATCCTTTAATAAGGTGATTAGTTTTTTAACTTAAAAATCAATCATTCTTAGCAGTTTGTCCCTTTAGGTAGTTGTACTTTATGGTTGAGGAATTAATTAGAAATAGCACTGGGTAAGTTGGACCAATCAGACTAAAAGCTTTTAACCCATGTGAAAGAAGAGGCTAAAATCTCGCAGTCCATTGGAGCAAATAAAAAAATAAAGAAAAAAACTTTTCGATTAAAATCCCATGTGAAATTCAAGGGCTGCTCCGTGTAAATTAAACAATGTTCTCATGCCACGTACTGCTACTAAAAAAGTTACCTATAATGATGCTTAACGTACACTGCATGGATAATTACGCCTTAATCATGCTTTTGTTTTTATTTCCCTTTGTAATTTCAGGCCAATTACTTTTGAAATCAACAAGTGTTGGACTAATGTGAATGCAATATATGTTGATTAATATATACATGGTTTTTTATGACATCATTTCAATGTGTTTTTGCTAGTAAATGCTAAATAGATATCAAATAATATAGTCGATGAAGTATTTGAATATGATTTTCAAAAATTTATGTCCAAATCTTATCAATGTTAATGTTAAGTTGTTAACAATTTTGTATATATGTACAAGAAAGGCGCTGAATTCCTGGAATAATATGATTTAGTTTATAGTATCTTTTCATAGAAGTCATTAAAAATTGCACAAGAGTAGTACGTTTTTAAAGCACATCTTGTAGGCCTCTTCGTACCTGTGGTTTCCCCCTCCACTTCCAATTGTTTGACTATAGACTGCTATTGACCTGATTGGTAATGTATCCTCGCTTGCTGTTCAAGGTACGCAAAACTCTTACCCTTTATCTATTGTTCATGTTAACTTTTGTTAATTTAAGCACTTAAGTCATATGTTTCCTAAATTATTTTACCCACCGATTTTCAACATCAAAATATCTTCCTATACTTTTTATGTGGATCAGTTGAAAACGATATCTCTACGTGCAGTCATGTGTGTATGGATAAAAGTAAAATTGCATACATTTCGATCTCCCTAGACTCTGTAAAAGTGGGACCTACGTTGAAAGTCATTGTTGTTATTGCTGCTGCATAACAGTACTAAGTTTAGTCACATGTTATACCATGTCTATCATACATGATACTAGCACAATTGAATACAAATTTGATTATGAAGACAAAATTAGTAGTCCATAAAAGCCTATTTTTATCCACAAATTAATCTCTCATCTTTAACCATGTAGATCATAGCTTCCCATTTATAATTAACAGGAGAATAATGCTATGAGCTAATATAATTTAAACTTGTTAAGATGAAATACAGTAAGTTTTTAGGATAGAAACTTGTATTTGCATCATTTTAGAATTAATGATACAGTACTCCCAAAACTCTGTACTGAACCCTGCCAATAAACTTGTCTTCTTTGCTTTCATTATCAGAGAATTAATGAATTAAAGAGTATGATCTGCTAACTAACAAGGAAGTGCAAAACTAGAGTTCATAAAGCTGCCTTAATTAGAGGACATGGATAGTATGTGCGACTGCTAATTTGTCTTAATGATGTTTGAATTCTCTAGAATCAAATCAGCATATATATCCACATACAATTTAATATTGGCGCCGACCATGTTCATGCATCTCTACATTTAAAGAATTTCCTGTGTGTTCTAGTACATCTCTACATTTGGACATGGATATTTAAGCATGTCATAATTGCCTAAGAGCATTCCCCACGTGAGGGAACGCGTGTGACACGGTGGGATGCGGTCTGATACACATGGTAACTTTTTTCTTCTAGCTAGCACGGCACGCGAGGCTCACGCGGAGTAGTACTTCTGTCCGTGTCTCCTCGATGGCCACCTTTAATTTTTTTTAATACATTTTTTTTGGAGTGTATAAATAATTTTTAAATAATTTAAAAAATAGGTTGTGTGTTATAATTAGAGATGGGAAAAGCTGACCCGACACGATTACCGACCCGAACCCGACACGAAGTTAAGTGGGTTTGGGTATAAATTTTCGACCTGTTTAATTAAATGGGTTGACACGTTCAACCCGTTTAATTAAATGGGTTAGGTTCAGGTCGAGATTCTCGACACGAAAAAGTACCTATTTAACCCGTTTAATTAAATGAGTTAAATAAGTCAACTCATTTTTTTATTTTTTATCTATCCATTTACTTTTTATTAGATAATTAAGAATATAAATTTTTTTAAAAATTATGAATTATGATGAATCTGGGGAATTTCAAAGAGTAATTATTTAATGTGATATGTAAACTTAATTTTTAACACTGTAATTACGTATTAGTTGAAAATATTAAATGCGTAAATAGTCAATTAAGCGACTCAACTTGACATGTTTATCTTAAACGGGTTAAGCGGGTCACCCGTTTAAAAATTAAATGGGTACAGGTCAAGATTTTTCAACCCGTTTAATAAACGGGTTAGGTTCAGGTTGAGGAATTATCAACCCGTTTAAGTTCAACACGAACACGAACTATTACCCAACTCTAGTTATAATGTGGGTCCATAACAAATATTTTTATTGGATGATTAAAATTGGAGTTCCATGGGTTAGAGAAGTGATGGAATGCATGTTCTAAAAAATTAGAATTTTTGCTGATGTAGCAAAGTAGAATTCCAAAATCCGAAACTCCCATTGGGAGTGCTTTAAATGTTAAGGTTTACATGTGTGGAATTTTGCCTTTTCTTTTTAAGAAAGATAAGCAATACAATTTAAGCAACCCTTTTTTTAAGGGTTCGTCATAGATTATCCTTGTAGAGAAAAGAAAAAAGGTCCTCATGCATGACCACATTTCACACGACTATGGACTGTAAGAAAAGTCAACATTTTGCTAGTCAATCATCTGCTCAATTCCTTTGTCTAAAAATGCGGTGAATAAAAACATTGTTACATAGTTGAATGTGTTGAGTATATCATGTACAAATATTTGTAGAACTATTAACTTTTAGGTACCCCAAGATTTGGTGCATTAATTTTTATGACCCTGAAATTTTTAAGTTTATTTTGAAATACCATTACTTATAAATTCCTTGCAATTTAGTCATAAGCTTACAAAAATACCCTTATTTTTGTCTTTTTTACTATTTTTAGAAAACCCCATCCCTTTCTTTTATGTACACCATAACACCTCCAATAGACTATCCAATAGTAGAAAGATAGTTTTAGGATTTTTGCTTTAAAAGAAAAAACAAAAAGGACAATAATAAGGGTATTTTTGTAACGTCATGACTGAATTATAAGGAATTTATAAGTGGGGGTATTTAAAAATAAACTTAAAAATGTCCGGGTCATAAAAATTAATGCTTCAAATCTCAAGGTATACCTGAAAGTGAACATGAATATGACCTAATGCTTGGGATCTATGATGGAATTGCCGACTGAAAAATTGGAAAATTCTATCTCCGATGAAAATTACGACGGATAGACTCCCGTCGGGGAATTAGCTCGTCGCAGATTGCATTCCAACGGAGTCCAACGGCCTCCGACAACTTGACGGAATAACCCGTCGGAAATGTCGTCGGTCAATTTTCAGGTCTGCAGAATTTTGGAGTCCAAAAAAAGCATTTTGGATCATAAAAAAAAGTTTGTATATTACTTAAATATAAAACTCCCTTTAAAAAAAAATGGCTCCGAAAAAACATTTGTATATTACTCAAATGTAAAACAACCACCACAAATACACAAACAAACAACCACCCACATACACACAAACAACATATATTATGGCTACAAAATATGAATCTTCAGACATATTATGGTTGTCGCATATGGATTTTTATGTCTGAAAATTAAATGCGCTAAATTAAAAATTGTTTATGACATCCACAATTGCAGCTTGAGTGTCTTGCGGTGCTCCTCCTGAAAGTTGTCAAAAATAAAACTATTATATACTTAGGCGACAATTATAACATGTGAATAATGTTGCTAATCTGATTGCCTTAATAGTTATATATACTACAATTAATTTCAATAAATATCTTTTAGAAATCAATTGAACCATACCTCAAAAAAGAATATACTTCACATACTTGCTAACAATTAATATACACAACAAATCTAACAAAAAATAAACATGCTTAACATACTCAAATCATTTACCAAAACACAACATATTATACATGCTTACCTACTTACAACTATTTCATTTATCAAAATCAACTTACATTACAAATTAAATTAAAAATTAAATTATTTACTATAAATTTTTTATTCACTAATGACACTAATAAATTCATATATATTACAAAAAAAATAAATTTAACAACAATATAATTAAAAATATATATATACATATATATATATATATTACACATACAAAAATGTAATTAAACATATACATATGTATTACAAAAAAATAAATTTAACAGAACTATTTTATTTATCATAATAAACCTAATTAAGCATCAAACACAAATTACACAATTTATTTCACACTTCATCCAAAAAAAAACAAAATCCTATTAACCGCAAAATAAAATAAAAATACTTAACAAATCAAACAAATCGTACAAAAAATTAACCATACCTCAAAAAAGAATAGTCTTCACATACTTACCAAAAATTAATATACACTACAAATCGAACAAAAAATAAACATACTTAACATACTCAAACCATTTACCAAAACAAAACATATATTATACATGCTTACCTACTTACAACTATTTCATTTATCCAAATTAACATACATTATAAATTAAAGTAAAGATTAAATTACTTAGTATAAATTTTATATATATTCACTAATGACACGAATAAAAAAACTTATATTCATATTTAATTGACATTTTATATTCCCGGGTTCCTTAAATAAATTTTCAAAAAATCTAAAATACAACAACGTATTAAACCTATATGCTAAAAAAATAAATTTAACATAACTATATTATTTGTTAAAATAAACCTAATTAAGCATCAAACAGAAATTAAAATATTTATTTCGCACTTCATCCAAATAAACAATCCTAAACAAAAATAACAAAATACTATTGGCAAACTTAAATTAATATATACTTAATATACCTCAAAATTACAAAAATAAAATAAAGATTCTTAACATATCAAACAAATCATACAAAAAATTAAACCTATCTAAAAAAAACATACACTTCACATACTTATAAAAAATTAATATACAGCACAAATCAAACAAAAAATAAACATACTTGGCAAACTTAAATTATTCACTAAAAGCAAAACACATTATACATGTTTAACATACTTTAACATTTTATAATAATTATATAATTATTATAAATGTGCATACTTAATATGTTTTATTCCACTTATTCAAATAAATATATTTCAGAAATTAAATAAAAAATTAACATAATTTACAACCATATTTTACGAAAAAATAAATTAAATAAACTATACAAATATGCTTCAAAATTAAATTTCACAAAATTTAACAACACATACCAAATTAATATATATGATTTCAAAATATAACAGTTCCACTAACCTTTAAATACCCGAAAATAAAGCCGTCGGCGGCAACGGCGGAACTCTTTAAGCCATTCATAACAAATCAACCACCATAAAAAAAAAACCAATTAACTTAAATATTTCAATTTCAAAGAACAAATTAACTCCAAACAAATGAATTACCGCTAAATTATAAGTGACCACAATAATTTTTTCCGGCCACCGGAAACCATGAACATCTCCCTCTTTCTCTCTCTTCCGTGCTCCCTCTCTCTCGCTTTCTCTCTCTTCGTGGCTGAAATGAACCCCCGAACATCTCCCTCTCTCTCACCGAACTATTTAAACCGACACCCAAAATTTTTTGCAAAATGGGGTGGAAAATTCCGACGGAATCCGACGGAAACTCGTTGAAATTCCCGTCGGATTTTATGATGGAAACGTTTCCTTCGAAAATTCCGTTGGAGATTTGAATTTCCATCGGAATCAAACGTTGTTTCCGTCGGAAAATCTAACATCTTCCATCGGGTACCCACGCCGTTGCTTTTTCCATCGGAGATGAGCATCGCTTTTGTAGCGAATTGCTTAAAATGAGTGTTTTATTATATCCTAATTTGTAGATGTTAGGAAAACTTGTTTGTACTGCGACTTTTATTTCATTCCGTATAGCTGTTGCTTCTACTATCAAAATTGATAATGCTCCCAAATTGAATATAGACCGATGCTTAAATAAACTTCTATGATATTTTGCCTCATATGTAAAACACTTTGGGAGACTTGATTATTGATCCTGACTAGAAAAACGTGCTAAACTTTTTCCAGGACACTTTCATTCATCATCAAACGTTAGCGTACTGTACTGCATTAAGCTTCATAATCCGACATCGAAGTTATAAGCTTCAATATAAATCCCTGTTTAAATTCCTTTTCATAACTATACATTATATTCATTTTCAATATTTGTTCATCCAAAATATCTATTAATATAAATCCCTGTTTAAATCCCCAGTTGACTTTTCTTACTCCGCTGTTATGTTTTGGTGAAGCAAGACTTGCCGAGAGTGCCAGCCAAGCTAGTTTGAATAATCAGATATATTGTCCATAAAGTCAAAGATTTAGGTATGGATGTGTACAAACATCCCTACGGCTGGTGCTACCTTTGTGCTCAAGGTCAATTCGGTTAGTTTTGTTCGAAGTGCGTGTGTTCTTTTGAAAAATTAGCTCCTCTTCGTTCTCTTGCAAGGTAAGCAAAATCTTGTTGTTCCTAAAGAGAGGAAGAGAAACTGGACTAGAGACTAAAGTTTTTCTCTAATTTGAGGATGATCTATTATATATGCAGTCAAATTTTAAACATATGTTAAATTAAGCATTAAATACGTGCAATTTATGTGGTGAAAATGTTTTTTAGCCAATTGAACTATTAATAAGGGATTGCAAATAAAAACTTTGATGATATTATTATTTATTAGACTGTAGAAATGGCTCGGTTGTTTTTGACGCTGTATTTTTCAGACAATTTGAACTTTCCAGATGAATGTATGTAACTTGCATTTCATATTTTTGTATTATTTTAAGGGCACTGCTTTTTAGAATTACCTTAAAAATACGACCTAAAATCACTCATGTATATACCATTGAAATAAATATCTCAATAAGTTAGACTGTTCGGAGCTTTTTATTCAGTCTAGATTGTTGGCGTTCAACCCTAATATATAATTCAAATTATTGGCGTTCAAAAACCTTTTATTTCTAAGTTGAGTTTAAACAAGAAAAGCTAAGAATAGAAAATTACACATATTTATTGATTACATTCATAGTTTGATTTTATTTCAACTTTTTTGAAACAAGAGGCTCTAAAGTCTTCTATTACTCAAAAAGTGCACTCCACTCTTTGACTTTACCAAT